>JAWDJD010000003.1:141402152-141707152 GCA_035047305.1 Bradypodion pumilum
AGGCCGGCAAGTCGGCAGTTTGAGACCCGGGTACTGCATGACGGATTGAGAGCCTGTCTCTGTCCCAGCTCCTGCCAACCTAGCAGATCGAAAGCAAGAAATTGCCAGTAGATAAATAGGTACCACTTTGGTAGGAAAAGATCTTGGGAACTTGAAAGGAGCCTCATTTGGATGACCCCTGAGCAGAGCTTCTCCAGCAAAAATCCAATCAACCCAGAATAGTTTTTGACACAAAATTACTACTACTGTATCTATCATGAGGAGGAAGAATCTTGTGGTATGTAAAACACTAATACAGCGACCCCCCAGTTAACGATGTTTCTTGGTTCCCAAAGTCGTGTCGCTAACTGGGAAACGTCGTTAACCGTGAAGCAGAAACCTGCAGCAGACGAAGGAGTTTACCCCGGGGTTTCTGCTTGGAGCAGCATCGGAAAAGGTCCATGGGGGTCGGAAACAGCTTTGTTCGCCTCCCCCCAGCCTCCCAGGGGTGGCGGGGACCCAAAAATGGGTGAAAAAAATCCCGTCACAACATCTTCTAGCATACATGTAGATGATCCACATGGGCTCTGTAAATGCTTATATTTTTAAAAAGCAGTTATCCTTTTCAGTGTCATAAGACCCTTGGCTATTTATAGCAAACGTATTCTACGATTGCTGCTCCTACTTGTGAATAAGAGTCCCATTTTTTTGGAGAGCACATTTAACGCACCGTTGCTCAACAACAATGTGTGGAAAAGAGATGTTAGGCAGCATGCAGGAACAATGTATTTAGAGAAATCATGGTACCATAAAGACAGAGTTTTATGTAAGATCTTTAAATAGCACGTCATTAAGAAACGTATGTAGCCAACAACCAGCTCATCCTGCCTCTTCAGTTGACTTAGGAGGCAGGACGAGTACTGGAACATTTCCTAAAAGAACTGTAGTACAGCCTTGAGCAATGATTTGAATTAAATCAATTAAGAGTAAAACTTCTTTTAATTAAACCCTTGAGGAATTACAGTGACTCAAAACCTCAGAGAGAAGAGGCAGCATTGTGTGTTCCCCCTTGTTTCTCCTGTTATGTACTTAAAAATAAAGATCAACTAGTTCTTTTTGGCCAGGTTATCCTGCTATGGTAATAGAGTAGACCATGCTGCCAGTGACTCTATGCCTATAGTCAGGCGGTGGTTAACTAACCTGACAACCCTGACGACAAGCAGCCTTGATGAAGTCCACAGGGAAGGGTGATGGTCCACAAGTGGATTAAATCCCACTGGGGCTGAGGACTTTGCGTGCCAAAAAGGCTCAAGCCCAGAAAGTGACTTGTGGAGCTGGATCAGTGACATGGGTGTCATGCTGCGATGAGGAAGGCAGATGAAAGGCCATGGCATTATATTCACAGGACAAGTCTTCATGGCTGATCGCCATGATGATCGCCAATATTAGGAATCAGATACGGCACAAGAAGAAAGTTCTTCCTGAAGAAAAAAAACCCATAGTAATGAAATCCATTGATAAGTTACTATTTCTTCACAGTACTAAAGAGACATTTGCATTATTTTCTTTTTCTCCTCTATTCAGTTACCACTCTCAAGAGCAATTACACAGCATAACACTGTTGTTGTTATGTGCCACCAAGTCACCACTGACTTATAGTGACCTTACGAATGTCTGATCTCCAAAATGTCCTGTTCTCAACAGTCCCCAGCACTTAAAAACTCAAGCATACTGTAACACTACTATGTGTATACTGATAGTTCTAATGTATAAATAAATTAAATTGTTATTTCAAAGCCAGAAAGGCAAGAATGAAATTTTGGTTCCAGAGATATCATCAAGCACGGCCCATTTTACAGGAAACAAAAGTCCCCCACCCCCTAAGTTCAAATAAACTGCTTGTAGCACACCATCACAGTATGGGAAGGTTCTGGAGCAAATTATACAGGTGAAACTCGGAAAATTAGAATATCGTGCAAATGTTCATTCATTTCACATAAAAGGTGAAACAAATGCATGAGATAGACTCACTACATGCAAAGCGAGAGATGTCATGCCTTAATTCGTTATGATTGTGATGATCATGGTGTACAGCATACATGAGATTATGTGATGATTATGGGGTACATGAGATTGTGGGGTTGGGGTTTTCATAAACTGTAAGCCATAAGCATCAATCTATACCTATAAGGGAGTTGGGCCGTGCGTGTCTGGCATGCGTTTGCCACACCCATCCCTACTATCCCGTAATGAGCTGTCCATACTTACCTTTTGACCCTGCGAGCATCGCCAAAAGGGTCCGGATGCCGAGAGTGGGGCAAACGCCCCATGAACCCAAACAAAAAAAAATTTACGCTTCCCAGCATCCTCCACGCCGCGCCACCCCTCAGCCAATCAGGCTGAAGGATGCGAGCACACAGGCAGGGCAGCCGGAGCATGCATAAAAAATGGCCAATGCACGATTGGGGTTCACTTCTCTCTTGATTGGCGGGGACCGAAGCTTTAGATAACCAAGAGAGAAGTGAACCACTTCCCTCTGGGAGACAAAGACCGTGAACGGTGCTCCGTTCCGCCTTCACCTCCCGGTGGGAAGCAATCGCCTTCCACATTCGGCCCTTGCCTGTCAGAGAAGGGGGAGCCCCTATTCTCCACGCGACCCTGGAGACGAACGCCGGCAGCGGCCTCACTGCCACTTCGTCCATGCCTGTTGGAGGAATCCACCCCCTTCTCCGACAGGCAAGGGCCAAATGCGGAACTCCACCCCCACTCTCAAAAAAACAACCCCAACCACAAACACACAAAATATACCTGCCCGACAAGGCCAGGCAAAAAATGCTAATATTATAACAAAGTAAGGCTTGAACCATGCAATGAGTCTATCTCATATATTTGTTTCACCTTTTAAGTTGCATTACTGGACTGAATGAACATTTGCACGATATTCTAATTTTCCGTGTTTCACCTGTAAAACAGTCAATTTGCAAGCACCTTGAAAATTGAAAACAATGCAGTAATACGCAGAAGCCAACAAATCCTGCCAGACTAATATTATCTCATGTTTTGATCGGGTAATCTCCTTACGAAATGGTAGGAAGGCTGTACATGTAATATAACTTGACTTCCATAAATCTTTTGACAAAGATATTCTGATTAGCAAGCTAACAAGTGTGGGCTGGATAGATCAACTATTAGGTGGCTACACAACTGATTACAAAATTGTACTCCAAGAGTGCTTAACAATGGTTTCTTCTCAAGTTGGGAGGAGGTAATCAGTGGGTTACTACAAGGCTCAGTCATGGGCCCAGTGCTCTTCAACATTTTTATTAATCACTTGAATGAGGGGGTGTAGGGAACTCGTATTTGTGAATTGCATAAAACTGGGTGGAATAGCTAATAGCTTTGAAGATAGAAAAAAATTTAAAAAGATCTTGATAGGTATAGAAATCTGGCAGAAGATTAAAAAGTTTGAGAAATTAACCAAGAATGGGAGATCTAACTACATATTTGCAATTTTATTTCATTACAGGTTAGTACAAAGGTCTTGTGATACAGAATAGAACCTAAAGATTCTAAAAAATGAAAGAAACAATAAATAAACTTGCCTTAAAAACAATTTATAACTCTTGGGACTCACAACTCTGAGACCCAAATTACAATGGGGAGGAACGTCAGAGCTAGATTTGGAAAATAAAAGGCATCTTAGCCAAAAATACTTACTGTATCTCTGAAAGTTACAAATTGCTAAAGAGTTAACTCAGAAACAGTGAAAGACCTATGACAAAACCTACAGTAAACATAACTGCTTTTAAAAACAATAAGAGCGTTGTGTTTCCTTGCAGACTGAAGTTAAATTCAGAGGGAGAAATAAATCTTCAGAACACAGATTGTAGTACCAGGGCCGCCGTTAGGGCAGTACTACCAGTACTGCCGTATAGGGCCCGGAGCTGACCTGGTTCCCTGCCGCCGCCAGCCATAACTGTGACATTACTATGGGGGGGAGGCAATAGGATTGCTCAGTATGGGGCCCAGAAATTTCTGATGGTGGCCCTGTGTAGCACTGGACTACAAAAACTACTATTTAATGCAGGAGTTCCCAACTTTTTTACACTGCGGGCGTGACCGCTGACAGGTGGCTCCCCCACCATAAACACTGCTGTAAAACGCATCCGCAGCTGTTGTAAATGTGATTGCGACAGCTGTGGGCACATTTATGGCTGTCAGGCTGAAGGATGTGAGTGCGGAGGCGGGGCAGCCGGCGCATGCGTAAAAAATGGCCGACGCGCCAAGCACTTATCAGACTCTTCTCTTTAGCTTTCTAAATTGCACTTGTTCATGTGTTATCACACATCCAATTTAAAAAATACACCCATCTTGGAAAATGAGTGACCTTGGAATGAAGCCACAGAATAAGCCTGTTAATGCAAACAGTTATCTGGCTATCTGGATCAACAATGCATACAAATCTTGATAGTCCTCCTTTTCTTCTTCTTCTTCTTTAAAAAAAACAGGTTCTCTACTGTGGAGTCAGGATTGTAGCACTGAGCCACAAAAAACTAGGCTGAAGCTGGAAGGTAAAGGTAAAGGTTTCCCTTGCGTGAAAACCAGTCGTATCCAACTCTAGGATTCAGTGCTCATCTCTGTTTTAGCCGAAGAGCCAGCACTGTCTGCTTCTGCAGACGTCTCCGTGGTCATGTGGCGGGCATGAATAGACACCGGTCCCTATTTATCTACTTGCAATTTCTTGCTTTCGAACTGCTAGGTTGGCAGGAGCTGGGACAAAGACGGGAGCTCATTCCCTTTTGCAGTACTCTGGAATCAAACTGTTGACCTTCCGCCTTCCAGTCAGTGTCTTCGCCACTTGAGCCACTGTACAGTGCTTTTTCCTCTAACATGAAAATGATGTACAGAAACTACATACATAAGTTTCCTAAACCCAAATACAATACAGTTGTGCTTAGAAACTAGCCACAGTGTTACGGTTTTCTCTGCCATGTTTTTTAAAAGTCATAAGACACGCACCTAAAAGGAACAGGAATTCAAGCTATACTCAGCCATAAAGCTACTCAACCAAGGAAAACTGAAAAATATGTACTCAAGGATTTCACACCCAAATGCACAAGATTAGTGGCACTGAAGATCTGGAGAATTCTTCCCGCATGCTAGAGACTAACCTCAGACCACTGCAACACAAGATGTTCCAAGGCCTGCAGTGTAAAGTACACAATGCAGAATTTAAAATGTTTTTGTCCATGCATGATTTATTGAGTTGCCTCCTGCGTCTAATGGGCAGTGAAAGCCTATAATACAGTACAAATAAAGCTTCTAGAAATATGAACAAATCACCAAATAGTTCTGCTTTTGGCTTGCATCCGCAGATGAAGTAGTAGTTCACATGCAGAGGTTCCTTCCTGTTCTCAAACTGAGCAAGATGAAGTCCTGAGCAGTCCCGAGCAGAGATCTTTGCCACTGAGGACCACCTGTCTTCTCGTTTGCAGGTGTCTGTAATTATATGAAGTAGCCAGGAAATGAAGCTTTGCGAGAGTGCCACATTTGCCATTGATTGCTGTTGCTATGGGGGTAAACAAACCCCAATTCTTCCCCTGGACTCATCAACAAATCAAGTTAAATAAATACAGAAAGTATGCTACTGCCTATCATCATCAAACAAGAGGCAATCAGTTAACAACATCTGAGCAATTAACCAACTGGTATGCAAATCAGTCTGTCCCATGATCTACAGTCTGGAACCAGGAGTGTATGAGAACAAGATCACTTGCGACAGTGGAACGATGCCATTACACATGGACCAGAGTCTACAGATAGAGTATTCACAAGGTGTCCCAAAAGTCACCATACACAGGCAAAATTGCATGACAACAGATATCTTGGAACATGTATTCGTCATGAGCAAAGGGAACATAAGAACAGCCTTGCTGGAACAGGCCACAGCCCATCCAGTCCAGCATTCTGTCTCACACAGTGGCTCACCATTTGCTTCAGGGTATTCCCAAGCAGATGCCTTCACCTGCTTAGGATTCCCTGGAAATGGCACTGAAAGATATCCTGCCTATCTCTCCAACCTGGAGGTTGTTCTTAGGTATCCATAATTATAGCCATTGATACCCATGAACTTGTCTAATCCTTTCTTAAAGCTGTCAAGACTGACAGCTGTCACCACTTCTTCTGGCAGGGAGTTTCATAGACCAGTAATCCTCTGGGTGAAAAAGTACTTTCTCTTATTTGTTTGAGAACTAGTACCCAAAAGTTTCATGGAGTGTCCCCTAGTTCTAGTGTTGTGCGATAGGGAAAACAGTTTTTCCTTATCTACTTTGTCCACACCGTGCATGATTTTATAAACTTCAATCAGGTCACCTCTTAGACGCCGTCGTTCAAGAGTGAAAAGGCCCAACCGTTGCAGCCTCAGATGGTAAGGAAGGTGTTCCAGTCCCCTAATCATTCTGGTTGCCCTCCTCTGCACTTTTTCCAGCTCCATAATATCCTTCTGGAGGTATGGCAACCAGAACTGTACACAGTATTCCAGATGGGTCCTCACCATAGATTTATAAAGAGGCAAAATGACACTTGCTGACTTATTTTCTCTACCCTTCCTAATGATCCCTAGCATTGAGTTTGCTTTTTTCACTGCTGAGGCACACTGGGTTGACACCTTCATTGAGTTGTCCACCAGGACACCAAGGTCCCTTTTCCTGGTTTGTCGCAGAGAGTTCAGACCCCATCAGTTTATAAATGTAATTGGGGTTTTTTGCCCCAACATGCATCACTCTGCACTTACTAGTGTTGAAGCTCATTTGCCACTGTTTTGCCCACTCCCCCAGTGTCAAGAGATCCCTCTGGAGCTCCTCACAATCTCTCACAGTTTTCACTACCCTGTATAATTTAGTGTCGTCAGCAAATTTGGCTACCTTGCTTTTTACTCCTACCTCTAGATCATTTATGAAGAGGTTGAAAAGCAGGGGTCCCAGTACTGAACCTTGGGGGACCCCACTCTTTACTTCTCTCCACTTGGAGAAGTGTCCATTTAGTGCTACCCTCTGTTTCCTGTCCCTTAGCCAGTTGCTGATCCAGGACAAGACCTGTCCCTTTATTCCATGACTGGTAAGTTTATTCAAGAGCCTTTGGTGTGGGACCTTGTCAAAAGCCTTCTGAAAGTCCAGATAAACAATGTCAACTGAATCCCCCTTATCCACATGCTTGTTGACACTCTCAAAAAATTCCAACAGATTAGTGAGCCATGATTTGCCCTTGCAAAAGCCATGTTGGCTCTCCTTTAGCAGCACCTTCTCTTCTATGTGCCTATTAATTCTATCTTTTAGGATTGTTTCCATCACTTTACCTGGGACACATGTCAAACTGACAGGTCGGTAATTTCCTGGATCACCCCT
This sequence comes from Bradypodion pumilum, assembly GCA_035047305.1. Classification (NCBI taxonomy): domain Eukaryota; kingdom Metazoa; phylum Chordata; class Lepidosauria; order Squamata; family Chamaeleonidae; genus Bradypodion; species Bradypodion pumilum. The sequence continues at coordinate 141,409,535 of JAWDJD010000003.1, forward strand.
GGATCCTTTTTTGAAAATTGGTGTTACATTCGCTACCTTCCAGTCATCAGGCACAAAGCCTGATTTGAGGGAAATATTATATATTTTGGCTAGATCAGCAATTTCATCTTTAAGTTCCCTGAGAACTCGTGGATGGATGCCATCTGGTCCTGGTGATTTGTTAGTTACATACATAGGAGAAGATTTAATGTACAGTAGACCCTCACATAACGACGTTGCTTGGTTCCCCAAGTAGCGTCGCTATGCAGAAAATGTTGTTATTCGTATAACAACAAAAAACATAGTTATTTGAATAATGACGGTAAAAATACTGTCGTTATTCGAATAACAATGTCATTATGCTAATAACAACAGTAAAAATACCGCCGTTATTCAAATAACGACGTTTTTTATTATTCGAATAATCATATGGGGAGCATCGTAGCGTCGTTAATCGAAAATGACGCTATTCGAACGTTAGGCGGGGGTCCACTGTGTGTATAGAAAGAGGTGGCCAACATCTAGAAAATATTTTGTAAATATTTTGTAAATATTTTGGATGAAGATTCTGTACGTAAAGATATATTTAGCTACATATTCCCATTTTCCCTATGTATGGTGACTTTTGTTAACTGAAGAGATAGTCCTTTCGAAATATAAGTGAACAAAAAGAAACAACTTTAAAAAAAGCTAGTTTTCAGGTTAAACAGTGATGCTACTAGGAACCCAACTCAAGTAAACAACTACACAGACCCATCATCATAATCTTTTTCTTGTCCTACTGTTACTTCTCTAACACCTTTGGATGGAGGAGATGCAGGAGTACACAGAAAGAGACTCCTCAAAGATTGTGGTATTTTTGAACACCAATCAAGCATACCCTGGTAACGGCAACCTTGTCTTTCTCACACTAGGTCAAGCAAAAGGAACTGCAGGATGAACTCACCAAATGATGTCTTCATTTTGGCAGTTTCACATCTTGCCTAGACACAGAAGAAGTAAATCACAAATAGTGTGTAGGCTCACTGAATCAGCAGGAATTTGGTGAGTCAATTCCTCCTTAATTTTAACTGATTCAGCTGGCCTACTTTAGTTGTGACTTATTACTAGATTTTAGCCAATAATGTCATTCAGAGTCCATAGTGATTTCCTAGACATACCATGAATGGAGAGAAGCAGTAAGTGCCCTACGGTTGTTGAGGACACCACACTCCATCTTGCGAAAATGTCTTTTCCAACATCTGTGTATAGAAAGATGCTGAAACAACCAGTGGAACTTATAGTCGACTCCCTAAATACCTACTAATTCAACAGGGCAACTCTAGTGTGATTTACTACACTAAGCAACAGTATTTCGGCCAGTATCTTGCATTCAATTAATCAGTAATTTAACAAATAAATAAAAGCAACACATAGATAGCAAATTAATTGGTCACATAAAGAGCAGATACAATGAAAATTAAACTAGGTAGTTTCAAAGTTGCAATTAAATTTTTACAGGTGATAATCCTTAGCATATATTTATTTGGGTGGATCTCTCTCTCTCTGTGGGTTGCCCGCGTTCATAATTGGCCAAACCTTTCCCGATGGGTTCGCTGGGCTAGCACACAGCTGGGTACCAACCAGGCTTTGCTGGAAAGGCAATTGGGATTCGGGCTAGTTAGCTATTTTGGGGGGCAATTCATGAAGCCATGGCTGGTGGCTACGGTGGAAGTAGGGCAAAAGTCAAAAGGTGATGACTCTAAGGTAATACACAAATTTACTACTGGTTGCGGATTAAGTAGGCAAACAGCCGCGCCAGACAAAATATCACACTATGTGCCCGGAGTCAATATGCATAAGGCTCCGAGATTAGGGCAGGAACAATGGGTGTCACCAACCCTGTTCATTCGATTCTAGAGAACTGTGAAACTTGGTAACTTCCGAGTAACTTCCAAGAGTGGCCAAAGTAGCTCGGCCACCGGAAACACCATATATGCAAGCCTTCTGTATTAGGGGTCACGTGCAACTTAGGCACGTATCACCCCAAGGCAGGGCAATAAATACGTGCCACCTGACTCAGGTCGGGGCTGGACTTCACCGCACGATTGTCTCACGTGTCTTCCTTGCGGCCATCCACTCCGACACCCGAGAGCCATTGCAACATCTCTCTCTCTCTCTCTCTCTCACACACACACACACACTCACACCACAGAGTTTACGCTATGTATGTAACTGAATTGTTACTTCTAAAAGATTTACAACTATTTCAATAAAAATATTAGTGCGCTGTAGTCCGCCAAACTTACATAAAGAACATTTTTCCAAGGTGTTGTAAGACTTTTGTTTGATTTTACTCCCACCTAAGTTATAATTGTAGTTAGCTGAATAGCTCAGGTTTAGGTATCTGGTTGCAGAGCAAAATTTTCTACACTAAAGAACAACTGTCCATGTTATTCTCATATATATTCCATCTAGATTACTATAGTTCTAACTTACTTCTGGACAAATAATTCTTTAAACCCAATTACTCTCTTTTGCTAATAATTGATAAATATCTTCTATCAGTATAATGCATTTATTTTTTTCTACTTTGTTCTCAAGTATGTAATTGTACAGCATTTGTCTAAATTAATTTTAAATCAGTAAGAGTTAATATTTCTTTCATTATGTTCTAACACTTTGCTATTTAGATTTACCAAGTACTGTATCTAGGTGTGGAGCCAAAGAGTATGAGTTCGATTCCACACTGTGGCTCCTGTGAGAAGAGCCAGCCTATGTGTGGCCTTGGGCAAGCTGCACAGCCCCAGAAGAAGGGAGTGGTAAACCACTTCTATGTACTCTCTACCTAGAAAACCCTGGAAAAGGTCCCATAATTTGGAATTGACTTGACAGCAGACAATTATTATCATTTTGTTATATTTGCATGCTTCTCTTAGTCAGCTTCAAAACATACGACGAAATGTGATACTGAAGAGCAATGAAAACCTCTCAAAATAATCAGCAACAAGCCAGAACTTAGTCAAGTCCCTGGAAGCAGCTTTTGGCAAAAACAATACAAAAAGCCCTCTATTAGGGCAGAGAAATGAGACAAATAAGCAAAATACCAGGGGCATAACACACATACATATTATGCAAACACATCAAGGTAAGAAATATTCCCAGTTCCTGGGAGTGGGTTGGGACAGATTAACTCTGCTACTTATTAGTTAAGAACCAGGTATGGTTTCTTTAAATACTGTATTCCCTTCTGGATTTACTGGTTATTCTAGTTATGTTTTTATTCCCTGCCCTACGTCCTGGGGCATGCTAGCAGTTCAGACAATTACAAAGTCCCACTGTCTCATCTATAACTTAATGGCACCCCCAAATATTCCTTCAAAATATAATCACCAAAGTCTTCTCATGCGGCAGGTGCAGCAACATAAGGAAGATATTAAAACAACAAAATAGCCATAGCAACAGATGCAAAAAAACCAAACACTTTTCTTATTTAACCTATGGGGAAATTCAAGAGTGTACACTATATGGCTAGCCACTGAGATGATTTAAAAGCAAGCACAGTACCCTCACTATAAGTCTGGCCAAATTTCTTGCACACTTGTTACCCAGCTTCCTCTGGAGCAGTAACAAAAAAGAAAAAAAATCATTCTTTGCTAATTCCAGTGATCTTCAAATGCCACCTGGCAGTTTTTCAATTGTTGTATCAGGTTCCACTGTATATACTTGCCATAGCTGTCAAGTATCCCTTATTGGCCAGGAAAACCCCTTATTTTACCCTCTTTCCCGCCGTCATCCCTTATTAATTAGACTGCAATGCCCTACTGCCACCATTGGAGGGCAGCACAGGATAAGCATAGCTGTCAAGTATCCCTTATTGGCCGGGAAAACCCCTTATTTTACCCTCTTTCCCGCCGTCATCCCATATTAATTAGACTGCAATGCCCTATTGCCACCATTGGAGGGCAGCACAGGATAAGCACAGCTGTCAAGTATCCCGTATTTGCCAGGAAATTTCCCTTATTTCCAAATCCAAAACTTGACAGGTATGATACTTGCTTATGAAATGAGTGGGTCCTGGGTCATTTAAATGAGATAATCCTATATTTATATTTATTATTATATTTTTATAATGCCCATCTGGGATATTTCCCACTCTGGATATTACTCCTCCTGAAGAAACCTGACTGTGACTCAGATCTGTTGAATGGGACTTCTACTGTAGCAAAAAAAAAAAAAAAAAAAAAAAAAAACAACCAGTGTAGCACTATCATAAAGACTAACACATTATTACAGAATAAGGTTTTTGTGGCATGTAGCCCATTTATTCACTATTTAAAGCTGGTAAATGCACATTCCATTTGGCTTGGAGATTGGGAGAGACAGGAATTGAGCATCGTCAGCATACTGGTGACACCAAACCTTAAAACTCCAGACAATTTTTCTCAGCAGTTTAATATGAATGGTAAATAGAGTGGAGGGCAAAAAGGAACCTATTTTGTTGAACATTAATCCCCTAGCAGCACCTTTTGACTACTCTTCTCTAAGAAGGACCAGGGCCTCTGTAAAAGAGTGCCTCCGTCCCATCCCAGAGAGATAGCTTAGAACAGGGGTTCCCAACCTAAGGCCCAAGGGCTGAATCCAGCCAATGGCACCATTTCATGTGCCTCCCCCCCACCCCCATCAAGGGCATTCAAGAAAAAATGGTCACCTTTTTGAAGCTGTTGGGACAAAATAGCCAGGCAGGGCAAAATGGCCATCCAGTCCTCAAAGCTGACTGAGATAGCGTGACCCGGCTCCCGGCTTGAAAAGGTTGGGAACCCCTGGCCTAGAAGGATCCCATGGTCGATGGTATTGAAAGTGACTGAGAGGTCCAGCAGAATCAACTGGGACATACTCCCCCTGTCCAGTTCCCAGCATAGGTCACCTACCAAGGCAAACAAATCAATTTTTGTCTCATAATCAGTCCTGAATCCAAGCTGAAATGAATCTAGACAAACTTGTTTCATTCAAGAATCCCTGGACCTGAGAAGCCACCAGCTGTTGTAGCATACAAGCATTAGAGACTGGCTGGTAATATTGTGGAATTACGTTAAATTTAAGCTTTAACATAATGTCATTGTCTGTACCTATTGTACTTTAGCTCCATGTGATCTAGCTGCTTGCAGTCTAGCAAACAAAAACACATAGGTACATGTACTTGCCAAGTGGGGCAACATTTCATGCATCTGATGAAATGGGCTCTAGTCCATGAAAGCTTATGCAACAACACATTTGTTTTAGTCTTTAAAGTACTAAAAGACTCGTGCTTTGGAATGAGTCTGAATTTCAAGCCTGGTATTGATACCAGTACACTTTGGTTTCTCTCACAGGTAAACTATAGTAGAAGAAAGACAGGACAGGACATCAGGCGCCTGGTAATTCTCCTGAATTCTCCACGAGGCTTCCACAACTGGTGACTATTGAACAGTTGCTGGACAGTTCCTTGAGTTGACAGCTATAAAGATGAATGGGTGGGTGGGTATGTTGGGTTTTTAATGGTTTATAATTGTTTTTATGTATGTTTTAACTTGTTGTGAGCTGCCGAGAGTTGGGTTTACCTGATTGGGCAGCACAGAAATTTGAATTTAAAGACAAATAAAAAATAACATACAGTGTATTCCAGTAGTTCCACTTCTATGTCTGTCTATCTCTAGAAGAACACCAGCTCCTAAACTGATGTCCAATTAGGGGATTAACACTTGACTTCATTGGCATTTGAGTTAAGATGGACAAGAAGAACCATGTCTGTCAACAAAATGCAAATGATATTCAGCTCTTCCTTCTCTCCACCTTAATGAATGAATACAAGCAACGTGGGTGCTTGTGAGTACTGATAGCCTGGATAATAGCCAAAAAACTGATAAGATAGGAGTTCTACTTTCCTGCAACGTGGCAGTGGCTTTCCGTCTTTTCTGGATAGGGTTCCATTCCTTCATTAACAAAACACGTTTGCAATCTTGGATGCTCCTTGTTCCTATTCTATTACTGGAAGCAAAAATTATCTCCATGGTAGCAGTTTAAGATAGTATCCATACCAGTATGTTATCTAGGTAGACACCATAGCATTAATTACTACCGTATGCTCTGCTGACATGCACATTATATTGCAATGTGTTATATGTTGGGTTGCTTCAAAACTCACAAATCCAGAGACTAGACCAGGGGTCGGCAACCTTTTAAAATCGGGGGCCAGGTCATGCTCCCCCAGACAGTTGAGGGACCCAGACTGGTGGTCCCCCCGCCGTAAACACTGCCATAAACACGTTTGGAAAGAAATTGAAAAAGAAATAGTTGATATGTTAGGGGAAAAGATAAAGATTGGTTCGTGTGCCGCCATGCTTACGGATTTAGATAGCTTAACGCTAGATAGGGAGGAACAAGAATTAATTGCGATATTTATGTCCACAGGAAGACAGTGTATAGCAAGAAATTGGAAGGATTCAAGGAAAATAAAATTGGATGAATGGTATAGAGAAACGTGGCAGCTGGCCCTGAATGATAAATTGACATGGGAATTAAATGCAAAGAAAGGAATGGTTAGAGAAAATAATTTTGGGAAAATTTGGAAACCATTTCTTGATTATACATTAAAGAAAAGAGGAGGATATATGCCAGTACCGGATCAATTTAATTTTTGGCTATAATGATAAGAGAGAGGATGCAGCTCCCTTTGGCATTGTGCTGATGTTTTCTTTTTTTTTCCCCTTCTCTTATTCACCTTTTATAGTTCTGCCAATTGTAAAATTTGTTGAGAAGATGAAGTGTAGAGGAGTGGAGGATGTTTAGTAGTAAGGTATTTAAGTTTAATATTATTGGAATGCTGATATTTGCTAGGGAATGTAAGGGGTTTAGTTATCAATTTTATATATTCTCTCCTCTTTGTATAACTTTTATATGTATATAAAAAGAGTGATTTATATTCTGTTATATTTTTGTTAGTTCATGTATGTCTTATGTTTTCTTATTTGATTTTCTGTAGTAGCAAAAATCAATTTAAAAAACTAAAAAAAACCACATGTCTGCGGCTGCCATAAATGCATTTGTGGCTGCTGTAAACACATCTGCAGCTGCTATAAACACATCCATGGCGGCTGGAGCGAGGGCGTGGGCCGGATGATTTGGCACTGCAGTCTGGATCTGGCCAGTGGGCCATAGGTTGCTGACCCCTGGACTAGACCATTTATAGCATTTGTTCCAATTTGTAATTCACATAACAGTCTGGAGACATATTATCTTACTGGTTTATTGGCAGAAGCCAGAAACTGCTCGCAAGAAAACAGAACTAAAATGTGGCAACAAATTTATAAAATTTGATCAACAATTGAACCCAATGGGGTAAAAGAGAAAGCAAAGAAGAAGACTGAAATTAAATGGCAATTAAAATCAAAAAGCCAGGATAACAATTACAACAAGTTCAAAATGCTAGTGACAGGCTGCTGAACAGGACTATGTATTGTGATCTTACTGCATCAGTGCTCATTCAACTGCATGGATCTTGGGCCACTTCCAGGTTCACTTTACAGTGCTGAGTTTGATCTTTAAAGCCCTTCACGAATTGTGATTAGAGTGCATTTAGCATGCACTGTCAACAGACCAAAAACTTCAGCAAGGCCTTTTTTCAAGATTCACCCATCATCTGCTGAGATGCAACAGATGACTAATAGAGAACAAGTTTTCATGGTAGTAGAGCCCTGTCTGCGTAACACTCCTATCAGGCATGTTAACCTGGTAGTTGCTTCAATTTCAAACTGGTGCCGCAGTACAAAACTTGTGGAGGTTACCAGTATGAGAGACACTGATCTAGTCTAATTGGTAGGAGTTAATTGACAACATCTATCAAAGTAGTGACCAGGCTGCTAGAGTAAAGGTGGTCTGACTTTGGGCTTCTGGACATCTTTTTTTCCTTCCTTACTAGAACCACACAATCTTTTAACTAGAACTAGTATTAATTACTAGGAAGAGAGAAACCATTTCAATTGTTCCCCATGCCCCAGGAACTGCACATCAAATGGGTGTATTGGTGCATGTCTCCTAAATCTGTGCATTTATTTATTATTCTTGTACATAATACCCAAAGCAGAGCTGTATAAATAACTCATCAAAAGCAACTAATTAATACTCCTATTTCACTAACAACAAACTCTGAGGCTAAGAGATAAGTGATCATGGCTAGGTTAGCCATTGCAACCTCCCTCCCTCCCTTACACACTTTTAATTACATTACTGAGAGTGAGAAATATTAGGAAATCTACTGTAACTCATCTAGATATTCTGATCTACCATTTGTCCAGCCCTATGCCACAAAACATTTTCACATGAAGATGGTGTTAATTTAAACTGGGCCTTTTGATGTGCAAAGCAACATGTTCTATCAAACAGCAATGCCCCATCACCAAAATTCTCTCCATTATACAACCCCACTTTTTTAACTTTACCATTATTTTTGCTATCTATCCATTTAACCAAAACCCCTCTCCCATGCACCTAACCCAGTGATGGCGAACCTTTTAGAGACCGAGTGCCCAAATTGCAACTCCAAAAACACTTATTTATCGCAAAGTACCAACACAGCAACAGGGGAGGAAGAAAACACTCCCATTGGGCTGCTGGGCAGAGGAGCTGGGCAAACTCTGTGTTGGGGGAGGGAGGAAGCGCTCCCATTGGGCGGTTGGGTAGAGGGGTGGGGCAAACTCTGTGCTGAGGGAGAGAGGAAGTGCTCCCATTGGGCTGCTGGGCAGTGGGGCGGAGTGAACTCTGTGCTGGGGTGACTGACGGGTGCCCACAGAGAGGGCTCCGAGTGCCACCTCTGGCACTTGTGTCATAGGTTCGGCATCACTGACCTAACCTATTCTGTATAACCCATGGTTTTACATCTACTTACATATTTTAAATGTATTGGAAATACATTTAGAAATTCAAAAGTTAAATTAAATTAAATTAAATTAAAGTTACTGGGTTTCACTTGGTAAACCACTACTGTACTTGCTCAACCTCAGGCTGTTCGTAATATAATAATAATAATAATAATAATAATAATAATAATAATAATAATAATAATAATAATAATAATAATAATAATAATAACAACAACAATAATAACAACAATAATAACAACAATAATAACAATAATAATAATTTCACACCCATCTGAAATGACTGTGGAACAAATTACTGTTTTGAAAGAGTTGAAATAACGGATCTCTTGTTCAACTAATAAAATAAATACAGTAATTGTGATTTATGTGGACCCATTCCAGGGTTTTCTATGTAGCAAGTATTCAGAAGTGGTTTACCATTCCTTTCTTCTGGGGGCACCCTGGACTATGCAGCTTGCCCAACACTACACAAGCTGGCTCTTCTTCCTCTTCTCCCAGGAGGCACAATGAGGAATCGAACTCCCAAACTCTGGATCTGCAGTCAAATACCTAAACCACTGGGCTATAAACTGCATAATATGAAGGCACTGGGTGGTCTGCTTTTCAGGTTAGTGTGAAGAAGAAAAATTAGAAAACACTGCTTCTACCCCCTGTAAACTTAGATGACCAATAATAATGTTGAGCATTTATATAGCACTTTCATCTGCTTGAACACAGTCACATACCTTGCCTCAAGTAACATTTGCAGCATTACTAAACTGTACTTTCCAGATGAATCAGAGGAGACTCTTACTTAAGTTTATGGAAGAGGTGGATAGGAACCGGGGAGTAACCTTCACAACATGTGCATGTCATTTTTAACGTGGTTTTTTTTTTTGGGGGGGGATGGGTGGGTTCCTGCACCATCCATAGTTTTGTGGTGCACAGCCTGACAAAAACCCGTGCAGTTTTTTAAAACAGCTGATGCCTGTGATTTTGTTTAGTGATTTAATCAAGATATCATCCACCCTTGACTTCATAACAGTGTTATATCACTCCTAGCAAGGAGTGCTAAATCTGATCTCAAGGATTTCAGCGCTTATCAAAGGGAAAGAACTATAGAGCAGGCCCATGTTTTTTAAAAAAGCATTTGGCTATGAAAGTTACTTGGACAGCTGCCTTCAAGTCATAGCTATCAAGTATCCCTTATTGGCCAGGAAAACCCCTTATTTTACCCTCTTTTCCGCCGTCATCCCTTATTAATTAGACTGCAATGCCCTATTGCCACCATTGGAGGGCAGCACAGGACAAGCATAACTGTCAAGTATCCCTTATTTGCCAGGAAATTTCCCTTATTTCCAAATCCAAAACTTGACAGGTATGCTTCAAATCACTTTCGCTCGGTCTTGGGATGACTGGAGTGAAGGAAGAATAACCTCCTATCTACCACCATGAGCTGCTTAGGAGAGAAGCAGGATGGACAATATTAAAGAGTGTTGGGGCACCTTCAGATTCAGAAATGGATGTTCAGATGATTGATTGATTGATTGATTGATTGATTGATTGATTGATTGATATTTCAAATTTCTATGCCACCCAATCAGGTGAACCCGACTCAGGGCGAGCTTTCTTCTAGGTTATAAAAACAATACTTAGGGTACTGTGGGTTGGAGGACTTCAGGTAAGCCCTGAGTTGCTATGATTACAATGCAATATACAGTAAAACCTCACATAAAGAGCACCTCGCTTAGAGACTAACTCGCTTAAAGAGCAGAATTTTCTCTGAATCGGCTTGCTTAACAACTAAAACAAACCAAAAACTCACTTAACAACTAAATCGGGGTTCGCAATCCCTTCCCCCACCAGAAGTCACAATTGGTCACTTACCGTGGTGTTTCGCTTAAAGAGCAAACTCGCTTAAAGAGCAATCCCGTGGAATACATTATGCTCTTTAAGTGAGGTACCACTGTAATGCGCATGTCAGTGGAGCTTAGTAATTAACGCTAAGGTGTCTATCTTATCTATAGCATCCTGATATGGTTACTATCTTAAACTGGTCCCATGGATATCAGAGACTAAACAAAACAAGGTAAGATAAGAACAAAAGACAAAAACAACATTGTGGCAAGTAACTCCTGTATTTAAATGTTAGCGTTCGTGGTTCGTGGATCAAATCCACTTTTGTCAAACATATCGGTGAAACTCAGAAAATTAGAATATCATGCAAATGTTCATTCATTTCACTTAAAAGGTGAAACAAATCTATGAGATAGACTCACTACATACAAAGCAAGAGATGTCATATGCCTTAATTCGTTATAATTGTGATGATCATGGCGTACAGCGCACATGAGATTATGTGATGATTATGGGGTACATGAGATTGGAGGTTTTTTTTTCATAAACTGTAAACCATAAGCATCAATATTATAACAAAGTAAGGCTTGAACTATCTCGCTTTGCGTGTAATGAGTCTATCTCATATATTTGTTTCACCTTTTAAGTTGCATTACTGGAGTGAATGAACATTTGCACGATTTTCTAATTTTCCGAGTGTCGCCTGTAAGAGTCAGACACAAGAAAATGGTACCATGGAGATCATTTTTGCTTCCAGTAATATAACAGGAAGGGACTGAGGTGGCTTTAGTGGTTAAGACGCTGGACTAGACGGCTGGAAGGTCCGGCAGGTCAGCAGTTCGAGACCCAAGTGCTGTACTTGAGCTCCCGCCGTCTGACCCAGGTCCTGCCAACCTAGTAAAGGTTTCCCTTGCTCGAAAGCCAGTCGTATCCGACTCTAGGGTTCAGTGCTCATCTCTGTTTCAAAGCCGAAGAGCCAGCGCTGTCTGCTGCTGCAGACGTTTCCGTAGTCACGTGGCACGCATGACTAGACACCGGAGCGCACAGAACGCTGTGTACCTTTCCCACCAAAGTGGTCCAAATTTATCTACTTGCAATTTCTTGCTTTTTGAACTGCTAGGTTGGCAGGAGCTGGGTCAAAGACGGGAGCTCAATCCGTCCTGCAGTACTCGGGGAATCGAACTGCTGACCTTCTGCATCCCAGTCAGCATCTGAGCCACGGAAAGCAAGGGCGATGAACTTTGTCTATTTTGTAGTGCTGAGGCTTTTATTTACTGTTAATTACGATGCTGACTGTATGGATTAGATTGTATTGTTCCCTATTTATTTATTTATCTTGCATACTGCTGATTATTGTATTGCTATGGCTGCTTATTTAGTTTTTGTATTGCTGCATGTTGTATTTTGTTTTATTGTATACTTTGTTGTTGGGAACCGCCTTGAGTTGCCCGCTGGGTAAGAAAGGCGGTATAGAAATAAACCTATAATAATAATAATAATAATAATAATAATAATAATAATAATAATAATAATAATAATAATAATAATGATGATGATGATGATGATGATGATGATGATGATGATGATGCCTGCTGCCACAGACATGCCCACGGAAACGTCTGCAGGCACAGACAGCTGGCTCTTCGGCTAAATAAACAGAGATGAGCACCGAACCCTAGAGTCGGATACGGCTGGCTTTTTTTTGAGCAAGGGCGACCTTTAGTACTCTCAGGAGCACCCAAGGTTGCAAATCCAGTGGAGACCGTAGCGGCCCCCCCCCATACACACACACACACAGGCACACATGGACTTTAAAGTCTGCCATGGGTGGGTACCTCCTCGCCCGGTTCTCCACCCGCGGGGGGAGGCCTTTTGGGCATTGGGCGGTCTCGAACTCGCTCCAATCTCGGCGCGTCTTCCCCTCACCCAGCCCCGTCCTTTCGCTCCAGAGCTCCCCCCGCTCTCTCCGTCCATCCCAGGTGAATGCCCCCCCCCCCCCGCTCACCTGCGGGGCCAGAAGCACGAGAAACCCCACCGACTACCGACGCCGCCTCTTGCTCCAGGCGCCGCGTAGCAGGGAAACCTCTCGGCAGAGTCCGGCAAAAGAGCCTCCGGCCTCACAAGGCCTGGCCCAGCACCGGCCGCGCGGCTGAGGCGCCGCGCCACTCGCAGCAGCAGCCGCCCTCAGGCCGCACGCGAAGCCACCCGCCGCTGCCGCCGCTCCATTCCGCCGCCATCTTCCACTTGGAAGGGGACGGGAGAGGGAGCAGGGTAGGCCAGAGCCGGAGGAGGAGCAGCAGCAGCAGCAGCAGCAGCAAGCAGGGCGCGCTGGGACTGGGAGGCTGCTGCAGGAGTCACAACACAACCCACTGGGAGGAGGCGGGGTCTCCCGGGCAAAGGGGAAGGCCGTGGAGAGGGCTCGTTCTTTATTAATAATAAATAAATAAATAAGTAAATATTATACACGTCGTCTAAATTATTATACACGTCGTCCCATCTTGGCCCTGGTTTCCATTGGGGGGGGGAGGAGCGGAGCGCCTTTGGTTTTGAGCTGGCTGGTGTTTGGGAATCCAGCAGTGGCTCAGACGCTGAGTGGGAGCAGTTCGATTCCCGAGTTACCGCAGGACGGAATGAGCTCCCGCCTTTGTCCCAGCTCCTGCCAACCTAGCAGTTCGAAAGCAAGACGTTTGCAAGTAGATAAATAGGCACCACTTCGGTGGGGAAGGTACACAGCGCTCTGTGCGCTCCGGTGTCTCTAGTCATGCCTGCCACATGACCACGGGAACGTCTGCAGAATCAGCAGACAGCGCTGGCTCTTCGGCTTTGAAACAGATGAGCACTGCACCCTAGAGTCGGATACGACTGGCTTTCGAGCAAGGGAAACCTTTACCTTTAAATTATTATACATGTTGCCCCTCTTAGCACTGGTTTCCGTGGGCGGGGGGGGGGGGGAGCGTTTTTGGTTTTGAGCTGGTGTTAGGGAATCCAGAGGGACTGCAGTGGCTCTGACGCTGACTGGGAGGCGGGAGTCGAGGTCAGCTAGTTCGATCCCTCGAGTTGCTGCAGGACGGAATGAGCTCCCGTCTTTGTCCCAGCTCCTGCCAACACCGTAGCAGATCGAAAAAGCAAGGCATTGCAAGTAGATAAACAGGGACCATTTCGGTGGGAAAGGTAATAAACAGCGTCCCGTGCGTACCGGTGTCTAATCGTGCCTGCCACATGACCACGGAAAACGTCTGCAGAAGCAGACAGCGTTGGCTCTTCTTCGGCTTTGGAACATAGATGAGCACTGAACCCTAGAGTCGGATACGACTGGCTTTGTCAGGGGTGATATCATACTGCCATGAACTACATGTACCGTAATGCACCGCTCGTGTAACCCTACCCCCTCTGACCTCCTCTGACCTCACCTAACCCTATTAAAGGACCCTCACCTACCCAACGACCCTCTCTCCTATCCTGACCACTGATCCTCACTGACCGCCATGCGGTCAGTGGAAATAAAGAACTATAAAGGCAATGAATGAGTACTGGGGTCTTTGGGCCGAACCTTCGGAAACCCTCTAACAGATGGTAGCAGAGTTTTTGGTTTTTGCCCATAATTAACCCCAGAAAGCAAAAATGACCAAACGGAAGACCCAGACGAACAAAGGGGGGGCCAAGATGCAGGCCAAACCCAAAGGGCTCAAAGATGGATCCAAAACCGGAGATGACCCGCACACGATCCAGGTAACCGAGCTCCAGAAAATAATCGCTGGGAAAGAGACAATCTCCATGGCAGAGCTACTGGCCCTGATAAACGACGGAGGCGAACGCTCCAACGACAGCGCGGTAAGCTCCACCCCGGGGACCTCTGTGGTGGGAACACCAGACACAACGCCGATCCCAAATCTGGCCGACCAATTACAGATGGTGGCCTCAGATTCAAATCATCTGGTGGGGAACCCCATCGGGCCAATGATACCCAGGGACAACCCAAGCGGGCCGGCAATGCATAAAAAGGAAGGGACCCTGAGACCCGGGAGCCTGGATGCACATACCCCAGAAACGTGGGCCATGCCAATCCTCAGCCCCCAGACAATAGAAGGGGAGTGGGAAACCCCAAGAGGAAGACAAGCGCCTAAAAGGGACACCACCAGCAGCATGGCTGAGTCTCAAGGGGGGGCAGAGGCCTCCCCCATGACAAAGGGCCAAAGCGGACGCGAGGGGCATGGGGAACTGAGAACACAAGCAAGGGAAATGAGAAAAGCAGAAGCCTACCGAGACCTTTTGCCCATCCCATCCGACCGCGGGAGAGGCTCCGAGGATGATGCAGACCCCCACGCCAGGCCACGATCTGAGGAGGCGGAGTCCTGGCGCTACGGAACTCCCCCAGCCCAACAAAGAAGGCGACATCCCTCCTACGACTCCGCATGGCCTCCCAACCAGGAAAGCAGCCCCAGCGACGGAACTGCACTCCCAGTGAGGATCCAATCACGGCAAGCAGGACCTCCGGAACAGAGATCCACCCACCTCGAAGACCAACAACGAATGAGCTCTGCGCAGACGCAGATAAGGCAGCAGAGCTCCCCCACTGGCGAAGAAGGAGAAGTACAAGCCCCAACAGACCAGCCAAGCACCGAGAGGAGAACGGGCTCCCCCTACTGGCAACCAAAAGGGGAACAGGCGGGACTTTCAAAACCAACAATATGCGTACCCATACCCTTCTGCCAGTTTAAAGGCAGACCAGGACACCAGAACTATTCAAGCAACCAAGCCCAACAGAGCCAACTGCCAAATAACTTCCCAACCCTCGGCATGACTGGGAAGAACTTTATGGACTGGAACCAACAATTTCAGGTACTGTTAATGAGGGAGGGGGCTTTACACCTAATTCAAGACCCACCAGAGAAGCCATGGTCCATGGAGGTGGACAGACTGCATCACAGGGCATTTTGCCTGCTTTTGGGTACCATAGATGCAACTATGTATGGGTGTATTCCAAATGAGTCAACTGTCTATGATGTTTGGGGGAAATTGTATAACATGTTTTATTGCAAGAACAGGAGCACAACGTGCTTACTGCTGAGGGAGCTGTACGCATACAAGATTAAAGAGGGAGATAGCATGGGTGAGCATCTGATGAGATTAAGCAACATGAGGTCTGATCTCATAAGAAGGGGCGAAACCGTTACTGAACAGCACCTAATCAGCATCATCTACAATTCTTTCGACCCAAGTTGGGATGACTTCCTGACCCAATTAGACAACACCAGCGGTGACAATGTCACACTGGACTATGTCACCAGGAAACTTATAGCCGAAGACAACCTCAGGAGAAACAGGGCCACCATACGCAGGGAGAATAGGCCACACAAAAGGGTAGTTTTCACAGAACCCACAACACGTAGGGAAGACAGGCCACACAGGAGGACAGTACTCACAGAGCAAACCAGCCCAACACGGGAATGCTACACATGTGGTTCCAGAAGACATATGAAAAGGGACTGCCCAAGATATGCCAAAGACAGGAGGGATGCGAGATACAGCCCTTCACATGACCGAACACGCCATGATGACACGCCGAGGCCGAGACGCGAGTCACGAGACGAGTACTCAAGCAAACTAAGAGACAACGAGGATAGAGATAATAGACGGTGGAGATCACCCAGTCCAGGCAGGCGCCCTAGGCCCCAAAGAGACCAAGAGAGACACGAGCCTGATTCTATAAATGCAGTGAAACACGGCAAGGGAAGTAGACGCCATGAGACAACCAGGCCCACGGGCACCCGCCCGCAACGCTGGCTGATCGATTCCGGGGCCAATACACACACATCATGCCACAGAGAAATATTTGATTCTTTTGAAGAAGACTCTTTTAGCATCAAGGTTGCCAATCAGGCACACGCTAAGGTAGAAGGCAGATGCGACATACACATCCCTGAAATTGGACTGGTCCAAAACGTCCTTTATGCCCCACGCATTCCATATAATGTTTTAGCTACTACTAGACTCACAGAGGACCCAGACCTGAGAATAATCTTCGGAAACAAGAAAGCATCCATTGAAAGAAGGGGAAAGGAAATTGGAAGAGTGGAAATCATAGGCGGACTACCATACTTTATTGCAGGGGAAGACGAAGAGGAACAAGTCACCATAGGATCGCTCGACAGTAATGAAGAAGAAGAAGCACAGGAAGGCACATCAGATGAACCCGAGGAACAACAAAATGAAGGACCAGAAGCGGAAGCGGATGACCTCCACAACTCCACCAGGGATGGAGAGGTCAACAAAATGAAGAAAAAAACACCAAGGATAACCATAGGGAAACCAGACCATGATGAGTGTGCACACTTACTACACAGAAAGTTAGGACACATAGGTTTTCCCACCGTCAAGAAAATGTTGGAATGCTCAGAGGGACTGAAGGTCAAAGGCTGCAAGAACTACCTGGACTGTTCTGTATGCAAGAGCTCGAAGTCCAAAACTGAGCCACGACCAAAAACTTCGGCCAGGAAGTCAGATCACCCATTCCAGCTCGTACACCTCGACTTGGTAGGACCTCTCAGAAGATCAATAGGCCAGAAGAGATTTTTCCTAACAATAGTTGACGACTTCAGCAGGTACGGTTACGTATACACGCTTAACAGTAAGGATGAGGCGTTCAGCAAGTTTAAGGAATTCCACACAAGGGTGTGGACTCAACACAACGTGAACGTGAAGCAAATGATGACGGACAGAGGTTCGGAATTCCTGTCAAAAGAGTTTGAAGAATGGATAAAGGAGAAGGGGATGCTGCACTTCAAGACTGCACCATTCTCAGCCTTCCAAAATGGGGTGGCCGAGAGAAGAAACGGGGTACTACAAACCATGATCAGATGTGCAATAGAAGACGCAGGTTTAAGCTTCTCATATTGGGGAGAGGCGCTGCTGTACTCCAACTACACGTTAAACAGGCTGTGGTCTAGTGTTCTCGGTAAGACACCCTATGAGGCAATGTACAACCGAAAACCCAAGCTGGCGCACCTCCACGTCTTCGGCGTACCTGCAGACGTGCACATACCCAAGCAACTTAGAAAGAAAGGGGACAAGATAACCAGAAGGCTAAGGTTCCTAGGCTATGAGCCAGGTTCGAAGGCGTACCGGTTCATAGATCACAACCAGAGGCTGGTAGTTTCAAGATCAGCCACATTCCACGAGCACGCGAACTGGGGCAAGATACACGCGAATGAAGTATTGATGAGCGATCCAGAGCATGAAGGGGTCAAGGCAGCACTGCCCGTGGCAAGGCCTGACCAACCAGGAGATACAATATGTGGCAAGTCTGAAACACAAGGAGCACGCGCAAGCACCACAGACGCAGGAGACGTCGAATCCCCAAGTCCCACAAAAGAAGCGCCTAGAAGGTCAACCAGGTCGACCAAGAACCAAACCCCGAGAAGACTGGAGGATTATGTTCTGAGCATGGAGACCTACCCCGAAACACCAGCGAGCTACGAAGACATAGCAGAGCTACCACCTGAAGAACAGGACAAGTGGAGGGCGGCCATGGAGAAGGAAATGAAAAGTCTCAAGGACCTCGCCGTATATACACCTGCAAGGGTACCTGAAGGACAAAAGACGGTGGGAACAAAGTGGGTATTCAAGGTCAAACAGCTAGAGGACAAACAGATCCTGTACAAGGCCAGACTAGTGGCCCAAGGTTTCACTCAACGATACCCAGATGACTACGAGGACACATATTCTCCAACGGTGAAACCAGAAAGTGTTAAGGCCGCATTAGTAATGGCAACAGTACTTGGAGAACAAGTATATCAATTCGACGTACAGACAGCATACTTACACGCACAACTGGATAAGGAGATATACGTCAGGGCTCCACCCGGTTTTGGACGCAGCAGTGGAGAAACATGGCTGCTAAACAAGAGCCTTTACGGACTCAAGCAATCTGGTAGAAGATGGTACGAGTGCCTAGCTGAAACCATGAAGAAATTGAACTTCTCTCCAGTTAGAGAAGACAAATGTGTCTTCTTAAGAAAATCTCCAGAAGGGGTAGAAAAGGTTCTGGTTTACGTCGACGACCTGTTATACTTTGGGAAAAGCAAGTCTAGATGCGATGAGTTCGCCAAAGGCCTACAAAACGAGTTCTCACTGAAGAGTCTAGGAAAGGTGAACAAATACCTAGGGGTACATGTGTCAAGGATAACGGACGGCTTTGCCATATCTCAGAAGGAGAAGATAATCGAGCTCCTCAACAAGTGTAATATGACCGACGCCCACCCATGTGGGACCCCCATGCAGACGGATTTCGTAAAAAACTCCCACGAGGAGGGAGAACCATTCGAGGACATCACACTCTATAGATCCATCATCGGATCACTCTTGCACATCGCCAACTGGACCAGACCGGACATCTCGTTGGCAGTGAACCTTCTCTCACGTCACTCCGGCAACCCAAGGGCCCACCATTGGGTGGCCGTCAAAAGGCTTTTGAGGTACTTGAAGGGTACCATGGACAGAAAGTTACTGCTAACCCCTCAAATAAATGACAGGATAAACATTTCATGCTATGCTGATGCCGACTGGGCCGGGTGTACAAAAACCAGAAGGAGTACATCCGGCTACATAGTGATGCTGAATGGCAGCCCCATATATTGGCGCACTGAAAAACAAAAACTGGTCTCCTCCTCCACCGCTGAAGCAGAGTACGTCTGTCTGTCTAACGCAGCAGATGACCTGATCTGGATAAACGAGCTGATCTCCCTCATCTGGGAAAAACCCAGCCTTCCCATTATCATTCACGAGGACAACAAAGCAGCCATAGACATGGCAAGGGCCGAATGTTTAGCCAGGCGATCCCGACACATCGATATCAAGTACAAAAAAGTAAGGGAACTCATAGGGGGAGGCTTCATAGACCTGATACATTGTGAAACTCAAGAACAGGTAGCGGATATCCTGACCAAACCACTCCCATTAGCCCAACACAGTTATTTGCTAAATGGCCTACGTCTTAGTGAGTAGGAGAACAACAAATCCAAATCACATCACGTTCTGTCCGTATGATCTCAGAAGGGGTTTTGTCAGGGGTGATATCATACTGCCATGAACTACATGTACCGTAATGCACCGCTCGTGTAACCCTACCCCCTCTGACCTCCTCTGACCTCACCTAACCCTATTAAAGGACCCTCACCTACCCAACGACCCTCTCTCCTATCCTGACCACTGATCCTCACTGACCGCCATGCGGTCAGTGGAAATAAAGAACTATAAAGGCAATGAATGAGTACTGGGGTCTTTGGGCCGAACCTTCGGAAACCCTCTAACAGGCTTTTTGAGCAGGGGAAACCTAGGGAATGCAGAAGGAGAATTCCATTGCTTGGGAAGGAGCTTACTGGACACACACACACACACACACACACACACACACACATACACACACACACACACACACACACACACACGTGGGTGGAGCCAAAATTGTGGGCGAGGCCAAACATCCTGCATTATGGGCTATGGAGGTGGGCATGACCAACCAAGTGGGCATGGCCTGGGGAAATTTCCGCTACCCATTCTGCAGAACCTGACAGAACCTGCTGCTGTGCATCACTGCCTATGTCCTTGGGGGGGGGGACCCTGAATAGGGTGAGGGTTGGAGTTCGATTCCTGAGTGCTGCACGCCGGGGTGAACTCCCGCCTCTGTCCCAGCTCCTGCCAACCTAGCAGTTCGAAAGCAATACATTTTTTTGTTGTTCAGTCGCACAGTCGATTCCGACCCTTTGTTTGTGACCCTATGGACCATTGCCTGCCGGGCACCTCTGTCTTCCACCATCCTCCTCAGCCTGCCCAGCTCTGTGCCCATTGTATCTATAATACCATCTAGCCATCTCATCTTTGGCCGCCCCCTTCTTCTTTTGCCCTCCATCTTTCCCAGCATCAAGGTTTTTCTCACGTGAATCCTCTCTTCTCATTTGATGTCCAAAGTACTTTAGCTTCATCTTTACTATTTGACCTTCCAATGAGCAGTCAGGGTTGATTTCTTCTTGGATCGACCTATTGGTTCTCCTCACTGTCCAAGGGACTCTCAAAACTCTCCTCCAACACCACATTTCAAAGGCGTCTATTCTTCTGCGCTCAGCCTTCCTAATTGTCCAGCTCTCACATCCATACATTACTACTGGGAAAACCATTGCTTTGACTATTCTGATTTTTGTTTGCAATGTGATGTCTCTGCTTTTCACTATGTTCCCCAGGTTTCTCATCGCTTGTCTCCCAAGAATCAGTCGCCTTTTTATTTCATGGCTGCAGTCCCCATCTGCAGTGATTTTTGAACCTAAGAATGTAAAATCTGTCACGGCTTCTACTTCTTCCCCATCTATTTTCCAGGAACTGATCGGACCTGTTGCCATTATCTTGATTTTCTTAATATTAAGTCTCAAGCCAGCTTTTGCACTCTCCTCCTTCAGCCCAATCAAGAGGTTCTTTAGGTCTTCCTCGCTTTCTGCCATTAGGGTGGTGTCGTCTGCATATCTCAAATTGTTGATATTTCTCCCAACAATTTTGATCCCAACTAGTGATTCGTCCATCCTTGCATTGCACATTATGTGCTCTGTGTATAAATTGAATAAGCAGGGTGACAAAATGCAGCCGTGCAAGTAGATAAATAGGTACCACATCTTTGGGTAGGTAAACAGCATTCCATGCACTCTGGTGTCTAGTCATGCCTTCCAAGTGTCCATGGAAACATCTGCAAATGCAGACAGCACTGGCTCTTTGGCTATAAACAGAGATGAGCACTGAACCCTAGTGTCAGATACGACTGGCTTTCGAGCAAGGGTGACCTTTACCTTTACTGGAGTGCCTAAATGCAAGACAAACATGCTCAAATGGGGGCTGCTGGCAGACAACAACATGAGCTGTGTGAATGTGGAGACATACAGCTCATTTACTGGTATGCCAATTACTACCAGAAACATGCACGAATGAAGGCTTACATTTGGTCAATGACAAAGACAAGAAAGTCACTTTGTTTTGGCAATCCAGGGTTTGATCAAGACACAAAAGAAGTTGTGAAGTGGAGGGCTTTCCCTCTCCTTTTTCTCCTGGCTAAACCAGGGGACTGCAGTAACTTAGTAGTTAAGATGATGAACTTGATGACTGGAAAGTCAGCAAGTCAAGTCCCAACTTCTGCATGACGGACCCGCCATCTGTCCCAGCTCCTGCAAATCTAGCAGTTCGAAAGCAAGAAATTGCAAGTACAGTCAAACCTCTATATACAAATTTAATTCGTTCCTCGAGGTTGGTTGTATCTTGAAAAAAATATTATCTTGAATTTCCTATAGGAATGCATTGAGTGCAATTTCCCATAGGAATGCATTGAATTTCTTATCTCGAAAAATCCTTATCTCTTATCAGGGATTTTTTCCTGAGATTTCCGGATGTATCTCGAGTTTTTCTTAAGTCAAGCTGTTCTTATCTCAAGGTTTGACTGTGGATAAATAGTTACCGTTTCAGCGGGAAAGGTAACAGCATTCTGTGCACTTTAACGTCTAGTCATGCCTGCCACATATCCATGGAAATGTCCATGGAAAACCCTAGAGTTGGATACAAGCAAGGGAGACCTTGACTTGCTGGGAGAGATCCTCATGGCAGAGAGAAGGCAGAAGGGGACGCTGGAACCCTGCAGTTCAGGCTGTGGCGAGACAATAATGTTGGGAAAAGTGGAAGGCAGCCAATACCAGATGGATTGACTCCCTGAAGGAAGCCACAGCCTTCCGCTTACAAGAGTTGAGCATAGCTTCTGTGGAGGGCAAATGTTTGGGAGAGCGGGTTCACCATCATTTGGGGGTGAACTCGATGTCACCTTGCCACCACAAATTCTTCCCAAAGCAGACATCTCCACTAGTAGAGAAGCAGCACATAAGAGGCCGACCGAATAGGCTTTGAAAGTATCTGCGTGTTTGGTTTTTCACCCAGAAAGCTCTTAACTCCAGAGGAATTTTTAAATGTTCTGAATGTGGCTGGAAGCAAGGGAAGCCCTTTTTGCACGCAGACTCATGACCAGCAGGCTGAGCGGGGGAGAATGGGGGGAAAGCAACTTTCCAATGCTCCTCGGTGTTTAAAAACTCCCTGTGAGAAGATCAGCACAGGAGATCCGAGTGGATTTGGCTGGTCTGCCTACTGCATTGTCTTCCTACCTATGCGGTACAGTTGGATTTTAATTTTTTTTAAACTTGTGGCCTGAAACAGTGCTGAGATAATAGGGCATCATGCTACCACTTTATTTTGATGTTGGAGGTTCAGACCTTCTGTTCATACTGTGAAAGCAGTATGAAAACTTTGTACAGTAAAACCTCTACTTATGAAAAAAAAGTCTTTTCCGTAGGCTTTTGCTTAAATTGTTTTTTTTATGTAACTCGAAGCAAACCCATAGGAAAAATTATTTTTTCATAACTCGAAGCAAACCCATAGGGAAAATATTTTTATGTAAATCAAAGCAAACCCATAGGGAAATGAATGTTTACATAACTCGAAGCAAACCCATAGGAAAAAGAATCTTTATGTAACTCAAAGCAAACCCATAGGAAATTGTGTAAATTGGGACATGGTTTTAGCACAAAAACATTATGTAAGTCGAATTTTATGTAATTTGAGGCATTTGTAAGTCGGGGTTTTATTGTATAGGATTGGGCTGGACATCTACAGAGTAAGAATTCTAAGATCATCTTCCATTGTAAATTCCCCAATATCCGAACTTGGGCATATTGTAAAACCTCCCTCTTTGCCATGGCCTTTGGACCAAACAGAATAATGTTATTTGCTTTGGTTTCATGTAAATTGAAACAGTCTGGTCTGTGGGGTTTGTTGGCTAAAACGCATCGTTCAAAACGGACTGGTTTTGCTTTACAGTGGCAAT
Source organism: Bradypodion pumilum (assembly GCA_035047305.1). Lineage (NCBI taxonomy): Eukaryota > Metazoa > Chordata > Lepidosauria > Squamata > Chamaeleonidae > Bradypodion > Bradypodion pumilum. Next base: position 141,433,145 of record JAWDJD010000003.1, read on the forward strand.
TAGCTACGTTTGTTTCAATTAAGCCACACTTCTGCAACTTGCCAACATCACATTCCATTTAAAACGCAAATGTCCTGTTGTGGCTTTCAGAGATATTCTTTGGGACAAGGGCCAGGCCGCAAGAATAGCAGGTTTAGAAAAAGTAAAGTGTAACTACTGCCAAGGTCATGATTATACGCCGGGCAGTGACAACACCACAGTTGTGAATTACAGTGTTCAACAAAACACTGTCTTCGTAGAACTGTCTGTTCTTCAGTGGAGCAATCGAGACCAACAGAGAGACTAGAAAAGAATTGGGTGGTGGTAGTGACTGGGTTTACTCCACTAGCAGGGTTGATGCAAAATTGACCACAGCAACAGTCATAAGAACATAAGAACAGCCTTGCTGGAACAGGCCATAGGTGCCCATCCAGTCCAGCATTCTGTCTCACACAGTGGCTCACCATTTCCTTCAGGGTATTCCCAAGGAGATGCCTTCACCTGCTTAGGATTCCCTGGAAATGGCATTGAGAGATATCCTGCCTATCTCTCCAACCCTGAGGTTGTCCTTAAGTATCCATAATTATAGCCATTGATACTCTTGTCCTCCATTAACTTGTCTAATCCTTTCTTAAAGCTGTCAAGACTGACAGCTGTCACCACTTCTTCTGGCAGGGAGTTCCATAGACCAGTGATCCTCTGGGTGAAAAAAATACTTTCTCTTATTTGTTTGAGAACTAGTACCCAAGTTTCATGGAGTGCCCCCTAGTTCTAGTGTTATGCGATAGGGAAAACAGCAGAAGGTTTTCTTTATTAGCAGGCTTTCCTGTAAACTAGGACCTAGATGGGCTACGACTAAATAACTGAAAGACACAGACTACTGGTGAACTTGGCATCCATTCTGATGAAAGGGTGTCAGATCAATAAAACCGACATCTGAACCTCTATTCCTAAGAGTCCTACTGGATTCTATAGACCTCCAGGGGAAAACAGCCAACATTGATCTCACAGGAATAGTCCCAGTTTGGTGCAGAGAACTATTTTGCACCTTGTACAATTTAGCCTTCTTCTGAATATCCTTTATTTTCTCACATAAGATAGATCAAATGTCCGAGAAGTCTGTTTTTCTTCTTTTTAATGAAAAGGCACATGTACGCATATATAAATGTGTATACGGTTGTCTCTAATGAATGTTCAAGAACCTAACTACAGAGGTTTAATCCAAGAATATAGGGATATAGCTATGAAAACTTAATGGAGTAAATATAAAATGTAAGCAACCATTCTAACAATATCTAAAACTGCTTTAACATAATATTAATACGGTGCTTAAGAAGGAAATTATGAAACTAGATAAAGTGTTAGAAAATAAGAGTAAAGTGTTAAACAGATGTATAAAAATACCCTAACAGACTATGATTTTAAAAGGTAGACTAGAGCAAGGGTTCCCAACCTAAGGCCCGTGGACTTGATCCGGCCTGCGGCGCCATTTCATGTGGCCCTCCACCCCGCCAAGGGCCTTCAAGAAACAAAATGGCCACCCCTTTGTATCTGTTGGGACAAAATGGCCATCCCCATTGTGCAGGCAGGGCAAAATGGCCGTCCGTCCCTTGAAGTATGACCCAGCCCCCAGCTTGAAAAGGTTGGGAACCCCTGGACTAGAGCATAAACAATTTTAGCTCACATCCACCTCTTGGAACAATTTTACCTATCGTGACTTTCAATAACAAAGACTGAGAGGTAATATGAGAGAAAAGAAGAAAAAACAACACAAGATCCTTGTAGATAACTCAAAATATGGTGTGTGTAATACTTTTATTTAACTGCCAAAAAGTGGGAAGGGAGAGCCAGCTTTCAACACATATGGGGCTTCATTAGACTGACATCCGAGGTTGGCGTATACAGTACAGAAAACAAACAAACATGAGTTCCAAAAAGCACAGCCACATGTATAGGCCATGCTTCTCTGCAGCAAAATGGGGCTGCAGGGTTCAGATTCCACATCTGGTGGTATCAACTAGAATGCCTCTTCCAGTCTTCTTTAAGACAAAAAGCCACTGTGAAAAGGTGGGGAATCCTGAATGTCTTGCAGCCACTATTTTATCTGCATAGTATTGGACTCAGTGATGCTTGCCCCCCCCCCTCTTCCAGATCTACAATTCCGATTTCTAGGCTAATAATCAAGGGTAGGAGAATCTCCTGCAGGAATGAAGGAGTCATCCATACTTGGATAGTGTATTAGGCAGCTACCTGGCAGTAGTTCATAGCACCATCTACTTTGGACAGCTTGTCAGGATTAGCAGCTGCCCTAAGTCCTACAGGACTGGACTCTTTTCCTGCGCAGCTGCTAAGCCCCCATCTGAGCCTTGGGGAAGGTTCCGGACCTTCATAAACTCCACTTGGAGACCCTGGGTGGCTTAGCTATAGAACTGGCCGGTCCTCCCAGATGTTGCCTCACCAATGACGGTCAGTAGACTTGCACTTGCTTGTCTTGTTCCTGGTTCCTGCTGTTGAAGATCTCTAGCTCCTGTTCCAGAAGATCACCTTCCTTGTTCCCGACAATCTGCAATCAAGTCTACACTTCACATGCCTAAAGGCAGCAGAAAGCAACTTGCATGCAATATATCTTACCTGAAAGCCACTGACCTTGAAATATCACACAAAGCTAAAAAGTGAGATGAAAAAGATCACTATTGGCACACTAATATTAAGGTTGTAAGTTAATTTCCCCCTTTTGCTCTCTTTCTTACTCAGTATTTTTCTTGAATGGCTTTCATGATGAGGCAGTATTTATGCTGGATGGCTTTATGTTTGTCCAGAAACTATAAAAAGAGTCTGCTTAAAACTTAGCTTCTCGGTTAGGAGCATTTGATAGTGATGACAATGATTCATTTTGGACTGTTGGGGATGGAAAGGTTTAACCACTGTTAATGTTCCCATTCTACTACAAAGTATACCTGTCAAGCGTGGTTCCGGACAATACGGGACCTGCGCAGAAGGCTTCTATGCATGCGCAGAAGGCTTTTGCGCAGAAGGGAAGGCTTCTACGCATGCGCAGAAGGCTTCTGCGCATCCCCTTCTGTGCATGCGTAGAAGGGTTCTGCGCAGAAGGGAATGCGCAGAAACTACTTTCCCCCGTCAAATTACGGGATGGCGGCGGCTCCGGGCGGGAAAGTAGAAAACGTGGCACTGAATTACGGGAAATCCCGGCCAATACGGGATACTTGACAGGTATGCTATAAAGATAGCTCATGTTGCACTACATTATGGCTCATGTTAATTGACAATAACTGGCCAGTAGTTATTTTGAAAGGGTAATAAATGAACGTATTTGACCAGGGCAGCTTAGCCGGAATAGGTACATTAAGTGCCCAAGGAGGGTGTGCGATAGTTCTGTTTCCTCCACTATTCTTTTTACATTGAATATGTCTGCCCACTAAGGCTTGCCTTGCAATTGGGCCACTGGTTTTCCAGGGTTCTAGATCACATAGGAAGTCCATTGACAGAAGAAGCTATATTCTTCAGGCCATCTTCTCTCTTCTTCACATGAAGAGAACAAGAGAAAGTGTCAGGCTAGGCCACTCCTTCTTATATGTCAAGTAAACCCAGGTAATGCCAGAATAGGAATTATAACACGACAAAATCTTATTCCCATCTTGCAATAAATAACATCAGTTTCAAAGCATGTTCTCTTTTGGTCATAGCCACTGGTGCTCTTGGGGTGGCAAGGGGAGCTTAGTCACACTTCAAGAACAGTTAAAATATTTTGCTGGCTGAAATCCTGTTTGTAGTATAAGCCAAAGTGTAACTTTCCATTCATTCCTCACTGATAAATAAGATACCCCTGCCACAATTTTGGAGGGTATACTGTATGCATAACACTGCCTGTTTCTGTGGGGCTCTTTACTTATCTATATTTGCTAAGAGCACTGCAAGTACAAACTCCACAAAATGTTTATGCACACACCAACAGCAGTGATATAACAAAACTTGATGCTGCAACTTATACCCCTTGAATTATTTTCACCAGCACCATACTGGAAGTTGCTTGAAGAGTTAAAGAATTCAAATGTCTCTTTGAAATCAAATGAGAACAAAGTCTAAGATATATTTATCAAACAAAGTAAGACACCCACAGCATAGAGGAATCAGCCCCACATGTACAGCCTCTGAAACCCTAAAATAACATGCAAGTGCAAACCCAAAGCCGTAAGGTCGCTTTTTGGATTCATGCTTCCGCTACAAACACTGAAATTCTACTATCTAAACCAGTGATGTACTGCAATTTTTGTTTTACTACCCCCACCATGGGTGTGGCTAACTGTGGGTGTGGCTAACTCTGTGGGCCACACCCACAAGGCCTCCCTATGCCATGGCCTGGGTAGGGAGGTGGGCATGGCTGGCCAGGTGGGCGTGGCTTGGGGAAATTTCTGCTACTGGTGCCCGGGCACCTGGAGCAGCTCAACACTAATCTAAACCAGGGGTTTGCAACCTATGGCTCATGGGCCAGCCCCAGCTGCCATTACGTCTGGCCCGCAGTGTGGTCTGAGGGAGTTGTCTGGCCCATGGCGTGGTAAGGTTGAGAACCCCTGATATAAACCAACGTGGGAAGGGCTTTTTCATCCTCTATGGCAGTGTTTTCCAATCTTTGGTTATTTGACTTCAAATACCCAGAAGCCAAAGTCAATTACCCAAAGCACTGATCAGCCAACGTACTGGCTTAGGCTACTGGGAACTGAAGTCCCCACTGTTCCATATAGAACATAGTTTGGAAAATGCTGTTCTATGGGAACAGCAGCTCCTCCCTCTCCAGTTCTAACTCAAATCCTGAATCATATAGCCCCTTCCTACAATTTCCTCCTCATTCTGGCTGAACCAAATAGTCCATGGGGTTAAATACGGGCACGCAAATGCTGGCTTGCTACATGTACCTCCTCCTCCTCCAGAATCATGGCTGGCGGCGTGTGTGTGTGTTTACCAGGGGAAACAGACAGAAAATTAGAATTTTGCTTATGCTACAAACAGGATTTCAACCACTGTAAAGGTTAATGGGGCCAACTGTTTCACTTGTGATGGCACATTGTCTCCGCAAGAAATTTCTTCTTCTGCATCTAGGCCAGATGTGAAACCACCAAAAGGAAGGGACCTTTTGAGGAGTTCATTCTCGTTCTTTTCACTTGACCTAGCGTGAGAAAGATTAGCCAGCTAACACAAGGTTGGCATTACCAGAGTACGCCCAATTGTGGTTCAAAAATACCACAATCTTCTAGGAGCTGGTAACAGTTCTTACTCAAAAACTGAGTAAGAGCTACATCATTGTTGCAGACATTTTATCAAGATCCAGGGCTGAGAGAGATTTTGGGCATATACCTTTTTGACTCAGGTGCCTGACAACTTCTTTCATCTTCATTATTATTATTTCTAAAAAAATCATCATTATATTTTTAATTAAGTTGTCAGAGTGCAAAATTAGCCTGAGGGATATTTTAGACCATGCCCAAACTAGAATAGCACATCCAAGGCTATATTAACTTTGCTTACACCTTCCCACTCAGTAATGTTTCCACAATGCCACTTGAACGTGGTATAGTTAAAATTCCAAGTCTTTTTGCTAACTACGAGAGGAGGATCACAGTTCCTGAAAAACAACACTAGAAATGTGAAACACACACAGTCACTTCAGAATGGGATAGTGTGAATAATTCCTTGAGGTGCCTTGGCAGATCACATACTGTACGGGGAAATTCAAACTGAACTGGAAAACAGATTACAACAGTTACCTAATAATTCTACACAACTGTCCACTGCTGAAGATCAGAATACAGTAATACCTCATACAAAGTCCGCTTCATACATCGAATTCATACAACACCGCCTAATTTCTTGAAAAAAGTTACCTCATACAAAGTTGCTCGACTTTGTATGAGGCATTGTTTTTCCCAGGTTGCATTGTGCCTGGGCAGTATAAAAGGCAGGACACATGCGTACATTGCTCTTGTGGGTTTTGCACAAGGCAAAGAGTGTTCAGGAGTGGTTTTGAGCGTGATTTCGGATTTTTTGGAATTTTTCATCAGAATTTTTAGAAGCATTTCTGGGATTTTTAGAAGCATTCTTCAGGTTCTTGAACAATCAGGGTTGTTGGACATGTTTTTGTAATGTATTTAGCCTTTAGACAATGATTTCTTAAAGTTCTGTCAGTTTCCTGTCTGTTTCCTTGACTTTGCCCTGAAGTCTGTGCTGTTATAGTACAATGTATCTCTATGGAAATGACGTTGTACGAGGCATCGCAGTAAGGATTTGGACGTTGTATGAGGCATCGCGGCTAGGATTTTGCATGCCTCATACAAAGTCCAAATCCGTATAAAGTCCAAACTTGTGGAACCAAGTTTGGACGTTGTATGAGGTATCACTGTAATTTGATAAAAGGTGAACTAAGAACTCAAGGCAGAATTCTAACTTAGGGGCCATTCAACAATTACGTGATCCTCGGGGGGGGGGGGGGCGGGGTCTGCCATCTGAACTACAGAAAATTACTTGGGGTCAGGTCAAGGATTACGTAACCCATTTGGAGCTGTTGTGGTTTCAAAACATGGTGCTTTTTTAGGTTTAAAAATGATCTCCTTCCAAATGTGGTCCTGATTCAACAACCTTGTTCAACACATATAACTTTTTGGTTGGATTGCTCTCTCCTTTCAAGTAATGCTTCATGGAATGATATTTTGACAGGGCACACAATATCTAAGTTACCTTCCTTTTGCACCATTATTTTTTGCAATACCAACCTATTAAAAGGGGCACACACTTTGGATGATATCAGCTGCTACAGTGGCCAAAACACGTACTAGCTTTCCGTGCCCCAAGATTCCTACCTTACAGAGTCTGAGACCCCCATTTCTACTGTACATAAAATGTTAGAGAGAAGAGCACTTGGTTGCAAAAAACAAAAGAGCATTTAACAGATGAAATACAAGTAATCTGCTAGACAAGCTGAGATACTGACTATCTAGCTATTTAGTCCATATTCATGGAACTGTTTAATATTTAATTCTGAAAGTTGAAGGGATACAGAATTTGTTCCTCAGAAGCTATCTCCCAGTTCCCTCCTCAGCCCGGCTTTCTCTTCTTCCTCCCTGTATTTTGGTTTGTCCTCGTCTCTTGTGAATATGATTTATTTGTTCTGTAAGTCTGTATTATGTGGGAAAACTATATGCTGTCAATACTAGTTGCTGATAAGTAGGGGTTGCTGAGAGTGAAAGTTGTGTGATTTTGAGAGTCTGAATTGGGATGGATATGTTGGTTATTATTTCTCTGTAATTAAAAAAGAACTAATAAAAAGTTTAACTGGAAAGGACAAGCGTTATCATAACATATGTTTGAATTTCTAGCTAGTCAGCAGTTACTTTAAAAAAATCCTGTTGCATCCTAACAAATCCTGTTATTTCAGGATACTTTAACAAAAGCAATACACTTTTAAAAAATTCCTTTTGCACACAGCTCATAGTCCTCTTTCCCTCTGTCACACCCCAAACCAGCTGATTCATCAGAAATTCAAAATAGCATCGTGACTAGCCAGTGTTTGTAGGAAGGGGCCATAGAGCAGCATATCTATGAATATCCCATTTCCCCAGGAACTCAGGAGAATACAAGTAACAGGTTGACTTACTGCACATTTAAATGTTATTTTATTAAATACTTTCAGTTCAAGGTTTCATTGTAACAAAGCTATGAAGGTTCTACCAACATTCAGAAAAAAAGCCTAACTTGATTCTGATTATTTCTCTACCATGCAAATTTTTGCATCAAACGTCTTTCATTTCCTGTTTAAAATTTGATATATTATATAGATGCTTACATTAACCCCATAAGAGAACATTTAAGAATGCTAAATGTCTATAGCTGTGTTTGATAATGGCCATACCAAGCTAAGGTTCTTGTTAAATTAGAGCATGTCTTAAAGACTGTGCAAAAAACAAAGACAAAAAAAATTATAACTCAAACTGTTCCAAAAATATTTTTGAAAGATGCAGATACTTATTACAGGTTTGTTATTAATAATCATCAGATAAATAGACAACAAAATATCAGATCTAAAAGCATGCACAATTTTGTCTTTTTTAAAAAAGCTGCATAATTATTTTCCTGTTCCCCACTTTGACTTCATTGTTAAAAACATGAAGAAAAGTATCAAGGCTTTCCTTCATTACCCCACTTACATTTCTTAGTGCTGTCTAAGTATGTTCTATATTAAAAGATTAGCTACTCTCCCTCCTGTTGAATGAAAATTCTTCACCTATTTCCCCATCCGTATAACTCTTGTGGCGGTTTGAGACTGAAAAGGAGGAAAGAGGATTTGCACAGACAAACTTTGTAAAGGGTAAATGTGGGGTTTTTCTCCCCTGCACTGTCACCAACACTATGGGACTGAGCTAGTAGCTTTTCATTAGCAGAACAGAAGCTGAAATGTCTACTGGAAAACAGAAATATCTTTTGTGGGATCATATTATTTCTTCCTACTGTCCTAAACTCCACTAAGAGGTTGCTTTCCTTCTCAAAATGATTTCAGAGGCAAAGGGTTGAAGTTACCAAAATATAGTGGCTAGATATGCAAACTCCTTGATATCCTTCAGAGAAGAATGCAGAATAAGTAATGGAGTAAAGCAAAACATGAAAGTTGACCAGCAAGGCTACTATCCCACGTCTACTGCTAAGAAAGAGAATAAAGCAAAGGCCAAAAAGAAAAATTCGTCTATTTCCTAGGGAATAAAGAACATTGATTGCCATCCTTTGTAAGCGAATGTGGGTGACACAAAATGGAAATCCTTTCCTTTGGCGTGGGATGCACAAGGTTTCTTTTACTGGAAAGTGCAGCAAAAAATTCTAAAACTTTCTGTGTGAATTAGAAGATTCTAATTTAATGGTTTACTGAATAAATACACCATCGTAGGTTAGGAGTGGAATTAAAAAAATATATATGAATGGGACAACTGGAAATAAAGCCATGTTAGATGGACAGGACTAGTGGAAAAAGCACTTGTCTGAAATTGCTGGCTCCCTCTTGCTAGTTTTATCAGAAAACAAATCAAACTGGGATACCAGTTAGCCCTATAGTTATAGGGATGCATATACATATATATATATCTTTATCTATTTCAGTAAAAAACACAAACTAAGTTACACACAGGAAGCAAATGCATGTGTGTGCAAATCTTCAGGGCAGAATGTAACACAAAAGCTTTTCCTAAGGAGTACATATTCTGCAGCACTCTGGATCCCACTTATTCTAAACAAAGAAAAACAAGATTAAAATAAAACAAGCCACTCGTGTACTTTCTTCCTTGTTTGCTCTTAAGCTTCGCCGTTATAAGTTGACTTCACATTTCCAAGGAGTGGTTGGTTGTAAAAACCAGTGCACATCTGAAGAGCAAGCTCTTACGCTATTTTCAACCAACTCCTACATGTTCCTTACAACATTCCGGCTCGTTTTTTTTTTAATAGTCGGTCAGTGGGGGGGCCACACAATGAGCTGACTGCAGCATTTCCACTGCTGACACACATGGGCTCAAGTCGGTCTGCTGCACGGCAGAAGGCTGAGAAACGTCCTCTTTTCATTTCGCCCAACTCCCTCCTTCTCCATGCTGGCCCTAGGGAGCCTGTCACCAGCCACAAAGTTGCAGCACCCCCTGAACACACCACGTTAGTTCTCGCTGTGCCGTTGCAGAGCACAGGACATCTGCATTTTGCTGCCTAAGCTGCTCTTCCACACCCCCTTTTTCCTTTGCTCTGGTTCTGAAAGATGCTCCACAGCGGTTGCCCCATCTTCAGCCCTGGAGAGGAGGCCACAGGACACTCCATCATGGATGATCTCTTCTCTATACAAACAATATGGGTTTCTCTCAAAATTTATAAGACACCTTCATACAGCAGAAACAGACACGATGGATCCATGGAAAAACAACAGAAAGGTGGCAGCGCCTGGAGCATCAGATTCATGCAGGGTTTCGTGCATTGGCTGCTGCCGGTTTGCAATTCTTTTTTTTTAAACGTTAAAACGAACATGACTGTTGCTGTAATTCAGGCACTCCAGAGCTGCTTGCTGAGAACATATTGCCCTCCTGCCGAGTATCTCCAAAAGCTGCTGCAAGGACAAAAAAATTGGAAGGGTGGGAAGAGAAAAGACATGTAGCCATGTTAGAGGAAAGGCTTAAATCAGCAACTTTCAAGCTTGGACAGATATACTGTAATTGCTGGTATGCATTCCTATGGGAAATTGCATTTCACATAACTAATTTTTACTAAAACTGCATTGTACTATCAATGCCTTCCGATCGGAAACTCACATAATGAAAAATTCCGCTATACAAAAAAAAAAAAAAAACTCGTGGAACGAATTACTTTTGTTATCCGAGGTTCAACTGTAAATGAGCATGGTGTGATGAAACAAGGCAGCACTGTAGCAGGAATAGGATTAGTGCTAGCATGACCATTACAAGGACAGAGGTCAAGTGTGACTCTGGGAAGAGGCCAGATTTTGCCATCTCTTTTTTTTTGCAAGGATAGGAAAGATTTAGTAAATAGGAACCGATACCACATATTCAGACTGTGATTCTGTTAGTCCCCGCCTCAAGATGGGAGATGGAAAGAAGCAACCAGGAGACTCGGAAGGCTCATGTCCTAATGCTGTCACCCTGGAAAGGCTTACTTGTTCAACCACTTGTATCCTTTTCTCTCTTACCCTCACTTTTGACTTCCTGAAATTATCCAAAACAAACAAACAACCCCCCCCCCCAAATCACATTACTCTGTGGTACTCCCTTCCTCCCAAAAGGGAACAAGTACACTACCACCCAGGTCTGACCAACTGAAACCAATACACATCAATTAAGGGTATCAGTAAGTGGAGCATGTCAGTTAAGGCTGTTCCTAGCGAGGCTCACTATGGAACTTCCTCAGATCACATTTACTTTGCTTACACTTCATTTTATTTTATTTTTATTCTTAAATTTATATACTGCCCACTCGGCCAAGGCCGACTCAGGGCGGTTGACAATCCCAGATAAAAACAGGTTAAAAATTATTTGAAACTACCCACCCCCTAAAAAAGGTGCAGGGACCAAAGAAACCATGGGGAAGGAATTCTCTTCTTCTGCTCTTCTTCTCTGCCTTCACCACCCACCTAGGGAGCCTGACACCATGGGAATGCTTTTCATTACTAGAAAACAGTGTGGTGGTCTCTCTATTTAGCCAAGGCTGTTGAGATTCAAACTGCTAAGTCTCTCAACAAATTCCCAGCCATAGATGCCCTTGTCCAGATCATCTCTGCTCCAATAATACAACTCATTTTTGTACTTAATGTGGGGCCGTCTTGGCCAAACATACCCATGTTTCAGCTTCACTGGAGTGGAGCTGCCGGGGCCCCAGAACAGTGGTAGTGGACATTCAGCCACTTGCCATCACGACGGTGCCAGACACGGGTCTCTTCAGACTGCATGGTGCGAGGCCTGCCTTGACCATCAATATACTGTGTCAAGCGGATGTAAGCAATGCAGGCTGCATCATCGCCAATAACATGAACGTGAGGGTTCAAGATGGTGGTGTGGATAGGCTTGCTGTTCTTGGACAGTACTGTGAAAACATTAAAAAAATTCAGGATTACTGCCACCTCACCAACAGTTTGTTACTACTGACTCCTCCCCAATGCTGTATCTCCTACTCTTTCTTCCCAATCCGTCAATAAAGGCACGCCTACTCCAAACACACAAAGAACACCCTTTCCTAGTTACCTCTACAATACAAAGCTTCCAAGCTATTGAAAGAGAATCTGTATCAGACAATTCCCGTACTTTTCTATGCAAATTCTGTGAGAACCAGATTTCTGATCATATTTTTTTCAACCTAGGAAACCATTCGGAAAGCAGAATTAATAGCTGCTATGACATGGCTATTCATCTGGAGGTTTCTCTTTTGACTCTTGGGCCAGCCTTTGCTAATCTTATGGCCTGTAGATGTTTTGGACTTCAATCGAAACAGCCAACATGTTCAATGGGCAAAGATCCTAGATCCTGTGGTCCAAAACTAGTAGTGTAGCAGGAAATGTTCAAGGGTAAAAGCTCATTATAATAATCTTCACAGCCATCTCCCAGTAGAATCCAAAACTGAGGAGCTGGTCTTTGGTAAGCTAAGACTCTTAATTGCCCATTCTAGACCACACCAGCCTCAAATATTCTGTATTACACCTTTTAACAATTTACAGTTCCTGGAAAAATAATTTTCTATCTCACCTGAAGCCTGAGGTGGCCAGAGACATTGTCAAAGTCTCTACTACTCAGAATATCCTGGGACTTCCACCTTGGGATCACTGGCTCCATTATACTACTCTCCGAAACATTCAAAGAATAATGAGTTAGGGAAAACGTCAGGTCTTTGATGTCCTAATGGAAATCAGCTACCAGGTAAAAACAAGCTGAACATTTCAGAGGAAATGTCCAGTGGCTTTACACTTACATTTCAAACTGGTGAGTTAATATGGAAGCTATTACTTTTTCCACTTATGTTCAAGCTGTAATTTTCCTCTCTCTGATATCTTACTTCCCCAAGAGAACTTCCATATAAATACACAGGATAATCTGTGTTGGACAGAATCTAGGGATATCTTCGTATAATTTGACCAAAACCTTAACCATTATCTATTGGGGTCTGAAGAAAATTTAGTAAGAGAAATGCAGCACCTTTTTAAAAAAAGCAATGGTATCAGGGCTAAGGCCCTAGTGGCACAGTGGTTAAACTCCTGTACTTCAGCCAGAACATTGTAAGTTCGATCCTGACCAGGGATCAAGGTTGACTCAGTCTTCCAGCCTTCTGAAGTCAGTAAAATGAGTACCCAGCACGTTGGGGGCAAAGTGTTAATTAACTTGTGAACTGCCCAGAGTGGACTAAGTGCTATGGGGCAGTATATAAGTGTAATTGCTATTCTATCATTTCCTTTAAAAACCAGTCATCTTCTAAACCAGGGGTCCTCAAACTTTTTGAGTCAGGGGGCCAGTTTATGGTCCCTCAGACTGTTGAGGGGCCGGACTGCGCCTCTGCTGCCTTCTCAATCCTTGTCCCCTCCGCTTGGCTTGGCGTGTCCATGCAGGTGCTCCGTAGCAGGGTGGATGTTCTAAGGAGCTGCTGTACACACACCTTCCTCACTCGCTCAGCCCTTCCGACAGCAGCTCCTTAAAACATCTGCCCTGCTATGGAGCGCTGGCAGGGACACGCCAAGCCAAGCGGAGGAGACAAGGATTGAGGCAGTGGTTGCCGTGGAGGCCACAGTGAGGGCCAATTTTCTGATGCCATGGGCCGGATTCAGCCCATAGGCCATAGTTTGAGAACCCCTGTTCTAAGCTATAAACAAACAATGTTCCCCACCCCAACTTCAAAGATGGCTTGAAGACAGGAAAAGCAAAAGCCAGGTAAAATACCCCCCCCCCCCAATTCTGTTCTTTCCTTATCTTATCATTTGCTCTTCTTTGTTCTCCATTTGACCTTAATTCTGTGGTTTTTTTTAAATTTAAGAATATTAGGAAGTGGTGAGACGTAGAACTGTTACTGGGCCATATTTGACCTGTAGGCCAGAGGATTCTCTCCTTTGCCTTAACACATTAATTCTATTTCACAAAAATGACTAACTACCGTATTTCCCGGCGTATAAGACGACTGGGCGTATAAGACGACCCCCAACCTTTCCAGTTAAAATATAGAGTTTGGAATATACTTGCTGTATAAGACTACCCCTCTTCCAATGCACAACAAATAAAAATTAACCCACACTCAACCCGAAGATGCGCAGCCCTCCGAGTCGAATGGGCAGGTTCTGGTGGAGAGCCAATCCACGCTCACGTTCTCCTCCTCGAGGTACAGGAAGATGTGTGCAGCTTGCTTCCCCTTGCTTCATACTCCCCGCACAGAGCAGGGACTCGGCCGCGGCACCCCCCACCATATGCGCCGGACATATGAAGCAAGGGGAAACAAGCTGCAGTTAAGTACCTGTCCTATAAGACGACCCCCAACTTTGGCACAGATTTTTTGGGGTTAAAAAGTAGTCTTATACGCCAGAAAATACAGTAATTTGGAAATTCAAAACTTGGGAAGAAATTCACTAAAAGCTTTTGGAAGCGACCTCCAACACTGATCTTGAAACCCCTTCCTACCTAAGCAGAAGGCATGGAGGGTTATTTTGATGTTGCCAGTTATTTGCCACTTACAGTTCTCAAAATAAAACTTGTGGAAGTCCATCCCCTCCACGAGATTCCCCAGGGCTTCAGGTTCGAATGAGGTCAGTCCAGGGTCACATATCTTCCTGTAACAAACAAAATAATCTTGTTTCATGGGTCCTTTGGATCATTTATTAGAATTATGCAGCCTGTGTCATGCAAGTTGTAGTTTTGATGCAAAGGAATTTTCTAGAGTGCTTTCACAGTGACTGAGAGAAGGCTGGACTTCCTCAAGAATTATAATTCTTAATCTCAAATCACAAGCATTTTGAAACTTTGGGACTAGAATTCTTCTGCTTCACTTCTCAAAGGAAAGGAACAAGAGCTTGTGGTACAGAAGTGTAGATTCTAGCTTCTAGCATCTCAAGGAGCATTTACAACAAGCATATATGGATACTTTTTACACGAGGCAACCTACATCCAAATTGGATTTGTAGTTTTTTGCATGATGAAAAGTCTATGATATCCAACATTAGAAAAGTATGAGAAAAACATTGCACATGAAGCTGGTCATTTATTGAGAATAAGGTCTAGCTTTTTTGGAGGCAGCACAACCTTAAACTAAAGGTAGGGGCAATACCAGATGTAATGCAAATTCCACACACACAAAATATGTCCACATCTTTCCAGAAAATAAATAGGCTAGAAATCATCTCTCTTATAGGTCAGCCCTGTAAGTGTAGGGATATTTTATTTTTTCAGGAGAATACCATCACATGAGCTACAACTGCTCTGGGATGCAGTATGGGTATACTTGCTTCCATGTTATCTACATATTTTATGCCAACAGTATAACACTTATTACATCCAATTTACATTTGAGCCTCTCTGAAACCTTCACCATGAGAGACTTGCTCCTACTTTTCCACAATTCTGGGTAATGAAGGTTGTGGGTGAGATCCCAGTCTAAATCTAAATGGTTGTCATGCCCTCTGCACTTCTACTTACGTGTAAGCATCAAAGTCTCCATTGTTGATTGCTTCTATCAGCTGCTCTGTTATCTTGATTATCTCCTGCTTACGCACTAAGGATGAGAACAAAAAAGGCAGTTTTATTACATAGGGAATTATGAGAAGCACATGGCAAAGAAGCACCACTTTCAGAAGAGTCACACAGAATAGTTACTAGATTTATTCCCGGTGGTGGCTACTTCACGGAACTCAAGAAGAGTAGTGATGACTGCTATCCCTTTGAAGGGATGGAGTCTGGTAGATGGAAGGAGAATATGGAAAGGGGAAAGACAAAATTCTTGACTCATGCACTGACAGTCAAGGATCAGACTACTCTGAAGATGCCATTATGCTGCCTGTCTTGTCTGTAGTAGAGGTGAGAGAAGAAATGAACCCAGGGTACCATTAGGATCCTGCCCTACTTACAAGACTGAGAGCAAAGTCACAAACCTTAACTCCGACTCCCTTCTTCAACCTCTGCCACTCACCCTAATTTCAAGTAATATATTCATTGTCCCAACTGATCTTTTATACCAAGTATATTTTCCTCATAAACCAGAGGTTTAAATCATAATTTGAAATTGATTCATAAGCCTTGGTTTCAAAGGAATCTAGTCTGTATTCACCATGATTTGCACACATATTATGCAAAAACATTGCTAGATGGTAGGAATGAATGGAAGAATCACTCCAGACTTAGAGGAGGAAGGAACAAAAATGATGTCTGATTTGGAAACTGTTGTTTGGAAGGGAAAGCAACACAATGTTCACACTTGGTCACACCAAGAAGTCTTTCCTTCCTTAGCAATGCATTGTTACATAACGAGAAGTTCAAGAAGTTCAAGATGTGTGGGTTTAATTTCTACAGATCTTCAAAAATAAAAAGACACAATGTTCTATCTTTTTTTAAAAAAAAGTGTCTACAATGCTTGCTTGAACAATTGCTTTGATAGCAGCTCCCCTAAGACTTTGCTGTGGAAAAATTATCAGATCTAATCTCACTCTGATCTGTAACCTGACAGTATAAAGACACATGCCACCCATCTATTGACTGAACTGCTGCCACTTTAAATTACCTGTTTCTACTTCATAACTGTATTATTTTATGCCTGGGTGTGTGACCACCCATTATGACCACATGCACATTATCTGTAGCAAAGCCTGGAAAAAACTCTGGTAATAATGTTTGCATAATTAGTTTTGTGAGTCTGCAAAAGCAAAAACTTAGCCATAGCTCTGATATACAGAAGATAGCTGTACAATTTTTTGATGCTTAACCAAGCTGGATATATTCAGGTAGCCATTAGCTCAATTTGTCAGGTGCCTGAAAACCCACACCCACCACCATTTGCTTGTTGTACAATATGTAGATAATGCACCCACACCAACCACTGTGCAGCATATGTATAATGCATGGGCACCTACCATTGTATAAATCAGGGGTTGCCAACCTTTTTAAGTCCAGGGCTGAGTCATGCTCCCTCACAGTTGAGGGGGCCGGACTGGTGGTCCCCCCTCCCCCACTGTTTACGGCTGCTGTAAATGTGTCTGTGGCCGATTCCGGCTGGAGTGGTGGCAGCTGGAGCGAGTGCAGGGGCTGGATTAATTGGCACCATGGGCTATATCCAGCCCGTGGGCCATAGGTTGCCTACCCCTGGTATAAATGCTTATATATTTTTTTCTTTCAATTTTGAGGTTTGTTTCTTTTAAAGCTATAATCTGAGCCCTGCGGTTCATTAAACAAACATGAAGATGGCAGGCCTCCCAGGTTTGTCAACAATAGTTCGGTTTCCCAAGAGGATCTACTTAGCTGTAATGGTAAGAGGAGCTTCCAAGCACAGAATTGCAAAAGTGTCTAGCAGAGCTGGTGGAACTTGGCTCAGCTTCACATTTTAGAAATTCTGAGAGAACCCACACATTTTTGAGCTCATGAGTATGTTCTAAGAAATGGACTACATGCAACTTTGAATGTGCACAGATATGGTGGCATGTAGCAAAAGTAAAAGCTCACTGAATTTTTCCACAATGTGGAGACATTCCCTGCGCATTAAAAGAAACAGCTTCAACATTGTTTTCTCTTGATAATGGTTTATATACTTAAACTACTTAACTACCAAAAAGAGCAGCACACAGTCACTTAGAAGGACTGCACCACCTCTAGAAACATTTTGAAAAAACAGGAATAGACAACTTAATTTTTCGTCTATTGGTGTCACACACACCAATGCCACTTTAAAACAAATATCTCTATCACAGATGTCAGTTACAGTATTTATCTGCCCTCTGACTTTCTTATATGGTTGCTTAGCATTATTAGTCTTAGTACAGTGGTATCTCGCTTAAAGAGCATAATGCGTTCCACAGGATTGCTTTTTAAGCGAGTTTGCTCTTTAAGCGAAACACCATTGTAAGTGACCAATTGTGACTTCTGGTGTGTGTGGGGATTGTGAACCCCGGTTTAGTTGTTAAGTGAGTTTTTGGTTGGTTTTAGTTGTTAAGCGAGGCAACCATTCAGAGAAAATTCTGCTCTTTAAGCGAGTTAGTCTCTAAGTGAGGTGCTATTTAAGCGAGGTTTCACTGTACTCATATTCTAGATGACAAGTGAAATGTTGTCATCATGACAGCAGATGGACTATACAGTATCAGTGTTGGGAGGGCCTACGTCTAGTGTGCATGCACAGCTTCACTTCTGACTGTGAAAATAGGCAACATGGGCCAAACTCGCCCATCTTCCATTAACGTCATCAAAGCTAAATGATGCTTTTGCTCAAACTGTAATTATTATTGCGGCATTCCAGATATATTATGGGATACACTGAGAGTGGCCTCACTGCTTACCATATGTATATGTGGCCCAAACAAGCAGAACTGCCCAGAATTCCAGTTTCATACGAGAGGCAGGACATAAAGCAATTCAGAAAATGGGGAAGTTGACTTTAGGTTGCGATTGTGGTAGCTAAATGAAAACAAGATCCTGCAAAGAACAGTTGTTTCCTCACTTTACCTATTTAAATGCCAATAAAGACACTGATACACACTATGACAATATTCACAGGCTTTGCAGCTGTGAAGCACTTGAAGCAGTGAAAGTTAAATATGAAAAATGGTATAATTAAAGAAAATAGATACTGGAAAATATGGCAATCATTTGTGGATTACTCATTGATGGAGGGTAGAGGAAGCAAGCCAGTACCGGGTCAAATAAGTTTTGGGAACCAGAAAGATTAATGTGATATGCCGCATTCTTCAGGACATTGTATAATACACAGGGTATGAAATGTGTTTATTATTCGCCAGTAGCAAAATAGTAATGCAACAACTTAATACTGTTTTTGATATGCTTAATATGGTGATGGAACAAACGAATACAGTAATACCTCATACAAAGTCCGCTTCATACAACGTCGGATTCATACAACATCACCTAATTCCTTGAAAAAAGTTGCCTCATACAAAGTCGTGCGACTTTGTATGAGGCATTGGGGTTTTCCCAGGTTGCATCGTGCCTGGACAGTATAAAAGGCAGGACACATGCGTGCATTGCTCTTGTGGGTTTTGCATGAGGCAAAGAGTGTTTAGGAGTGGTTTTGAGCGCGAATTTGGATTTTTTCATCAGAATTTTTAGAAGCATTCCTGGGATTTTTGCAGCATTCTTCAGGTTCTTGGACAATCGGGGTTGTTTGACATGTTTTTGTAATGTATTTAGCCTTTAGACAATGATTTCTTAAAGTTCTGTCAGTTTCCTGTCTGTTTCCTTGACTTTGCCCTGAAGTCTGTGCTGTTGCAATACAATGTATCTCTATGGAAACGACGTTGTACAAGGCATTGCGGCAAGGATTTGGACGTTGTATGAGGCATCACGGCTAGGATTTTGCATGCCTCATACAAAGTCCAAATCCGTATAAAGTCCAAACTTGTGGAACCAAGTTTGGACGTTGTATGAGGTATCACTTGTATCAAGGTTTCAGGTTTTGATCTGTCATTACTTAGATGTCTTCTCTAATGTGAACATAACAGAAGCAGGGAATACTGGAAGTTTATTAATGAGTTTTGGGTCGTTGTATATTTTTTCTCTACTCTCAGATACTTTTCAACTCCAAATACCATACATCAGTGGTGAACCTATGGCACGCGTTTAAAAAAAATTGTCAGAATTTTTAGAAACATTCCTGGGATTTTTGCAGCATTCTTCAGGTTCTTGGACAATCAGGGTTGTTTGACATGTTTTTGTAATGTTTTTAGCCTTTAGACAATTATTTCTTAAAGTTCCGTCGGTTTCCTTGACTTTGCCCTGAAGTATGTGCTGTTACACTTCAATGTATCTCTATTGAAACGACGTTGTTGCGGCAAGGATTTGGACGTTGTATGAGGCATCACGGCTAGGATTTTGCATGCCTCATACAAAGTCCAAATCCATATAAAGTCCAAATTTGTGGAACCAAGTTTGGACGTTGTATGAGGTATCACTGTATGAGATTTGTATTTGAACGTGTAAGTTTAAGGCAACCATATGGGTTGTATAAAGTATTGAAATATAAGAATAAGTGGTTATAGAACTGTAGAAAAAAGAAAAAAGGTGTTGCATTGCTAAATCTGTACTTTGAAAGCATTTTTCTAGTATTTTCTGTTTTCTATTTCTGTAATGTATATGTATTCTGTATTGTATTCTGTATTTTTTTAAGCCGTGATTTTTACTTTTTCTATGTTATGTTTAAAAATTTAATAAGATTTTTTTTTTAAAAAAAGAAAATATTCACAGGCTTTGCAGTTGTGAAGTACTTGAAGGGATGAAAAGAAACCCAGATGCCAACTACAGTGGTACCTCGCTTAAGGAGCATAATGCCTTCCACAGGATTGCTCTTTAAGCAAGTTTGCTCTTAAACTGAAACACCATTGTAAGTGACCAATTGTGACTTCTGGCAGGGGGGATTGTGAACCCCAATTTAGTTGTTAAGTGAGTTTTTGGTTGGTTTTAGTTGTTAAGTGAGGCAACCATTCAGAAAAAAATCTGCTCTTTAAGCAAGTTAGTCTCTAAGCGAGGCGCTCTTTATGCGAGGTTTTACTGTATTACATTCTCACCTTCTTACCTTATTGGAGCAAACCCAATGTTTATCTACTCTAGAACAACCACACCATAAGAAACACAGTGGCCATAATCCTACTGGTCCCACACAGGGTAAGCAGAGAATTGCACCACAGAGCCTGCCTGCACTGCTGGCCAGCCATCACATTGGGTCGTGGAAGCAGCCATGCACTCCTTCTCAGGCTTGGTCACATGATGGATAGCAAACAATGGGAAAATAAATGCAAATACTGTACATTTCCGCCCCCCTCCAACAGAGGTTTGCCCAGTATGTCTACCAGCCATAGTAAGATGCCTACCAATTCAACAAAAATACAATCTGGAAAGAGGTTTGCCTATGCTAATTCCAAGTATCAGGACAGCATGGCAGAAAACTTCCTAGTGGATTGAACACTTAGTCATGAAGAGTTTGCTAGCTGGCCCATCCCAACAGATAATGGTAACATGGGGGAGAGACAGGGGAGAAACACATCATTTGGGGAAAATAAAGAGAGTAAAGGTTAAGAAAAGGAAAATAAATAAGAACCCCAGTACTGATGGTTCTACTCCTGCTACTATTGCTAATTAATGGCTAACTTACATGGTGGATTGTTATGTGCAAATGGAACTACTGGAGTTAGGACAGGCTCCGACTGAGCACGATCCAACTCCACTGTTTGCCTTGGGCTGTCCCAGGCAAGAAGTTTCTCTTCACAAGATTGTGTAGCAGTGGTAGTGGTAGCTGCAAAACAAATGCAAGCATTAAAATAAAAATTAAAACAGAACGCAAATTATGGACTGCACTGAAAACACACACACACAGACAATCCGAAAACACACACTGCTCCCAGATGCAAAAGATCTGGTGCCATGTGGGGGATAACATAAAAACTACATCTAGGGCCAAACACCCCCACAAAAACCCTCCGCTCTTTCAAAGTGGGGACCAGAAATCCCAGTAAGATTAGAAAGGGAAAAAAAATAAAAAACACTCAAGAAGGGTAATCAGAGTCACATCAGAAAAAGTAAAAGTAAGAAGACTTCTCAGCTTCCACCCAAGCCAGGTGTAACATGTCTGATGTGTGGTTGTATGTTAGGGGTCAGAAGCAAAAGCTTTTGCAACAACTTGGAAGAGAGTCAGGACTATAATTCAGTTGGGGCAACTTTTGAACCTACTGGCCAAATAACATTTTTTTAATTGAATCAATCCATGGAAGTTGAGGGGATCGCCAAGAAAGCTGAAAAGTCCTTGCAGACTCTGGAGAATAATTTGTGAACATCCAATTTGGCAATGCTGCTAAAGCTCAGCAGGTGTTGTCAACAGTTGGATAGAAAATCTCCTAGACCCGTGATGGCGAACCTTGACACTCCAGATGTTCTTAGATTTCAATTCCCAGAAGCCCAAGCCCCCATGAATCCACACGAATGGGTTAACTGGGACTCATCCGGCCCACGCCGCCCTTGACGCTCCTGGAAGCAGAAGTAAAACGCACCCGTACGGTTAAGACTCTTCCGGGTACGGGCGCGTTTTACTACCACTTAAAGGAGCGACGAGGGCGGCGCGGGCCGGATGAGTCACAGTAAACCCATTCGTGTGGATTCACGGGGGCTTGGGCTTCTGGGAATTGAAGTCCAAGAACATCTGGAGTGCCAAGGTTCACCATCACGGTCCTAGACAATACTGCAGGGTGGAGAAATGGAATAGTTCCAGGGGTTAGATTGCCCCCAGGACTACACTAAGAGGCAGGATAATGCCTTCACTCACATACTCCCCCTCTCCCCCAGTCTGCACACTCTAACATAAGCAGTTCCCCGATTTTACTGCAGAGGAAGACAACAGGGTCTTCATGGAAAATGTTGCTGTTATTGGCAACCTCAGAGTTCGGGGGGTAGTGGGATCCCCACCATCCCACTGCTCTTCCTCTCATAGTTCAGGTGAAAGAGATTGCTTTCCCAGGCTATGCAACATATATACTGCCTTAAGTGTCCAGGAAGAAAATGTAAAGAAAAAAAAGAAATGAATATAACCATGCTGCTTCTGTAAATCTTAACATGCCCAAGACCGTTCATTGACTCCATTCAATGTTCTCTTTTCTCCATTCATGTCCCAACAGGAAAGATGAAAGAGAAGTAGAAGATGGGAGCCCTAAATGAAGATTTCTGGAGGTCTCCAATGTGCACTGCCAGGGCTCTGCCCAGCCATCTTCACACAAGCCAAGCAAAGCCAAGGGATGTGTGGGAAACATCTGGTTTAGAAACAAGATGGCCTAAGCAAGGCTTTCGTGTTCTGTGCAGTGCCTTTCATCCTATCTACCACCTCAAAATATCCATGCTACGTCTTACCCACAACCTCCATTCCTTTTACACCCATCCCTCCTCTAAATACAAAATGACTCTTAAAAACAAAGTAAGTTATATAGGTTATGTAAAATGTATGTGCTTTTTGTCTCGTTACAGACTTCTCTCTGCAGGATTGCTGTTAACTGACTGCTAGTTGCCTCTCATTGCTTCAAACTGTGTTTAAAAAGACATAAGCCTTAATGCCTGCATTTCCAATGATTGAAAACTTTTTGTCAAACTAGGCCAGCGTCAGACTATTTGTCTAGGTTGTGTTACTTGGTTCATTTAACAAAGCCTTCAACTTTTAGGGGCTTGTGCCCTTTCTTTAGCTAAGCTCTGCAGCCTAACCCACCGGCTATAAAGCAGGGGTTCCCAACCTACGGGCTGGCCCTGACCCCTGACGCTATCCCATCCAGCCTGTTGCTGCTTCCGTCACACCAGGAAGTGGAAGCGGCCACATTTACATCATCCGTAAAATGTGGTGACACATGTGCAAACATGCCTGTAGCTGGCATAAACGTGGAACTGGGCACATTTATGTCAGCCATAAATGCGACTGCTTTTGCTTCTGTGTGTGTGTGGTCCAGCCCACAATGCTGTCTGGGGGGCATGATCAGGCCCACGATGGAAAAAGGTTGGCCACCTCTGCTATAAAGGAACCTGCAGAATATGTCTTGGAAAGTTACATGTTTGCTTCTAGTTTTGAGGACATTGCAATAGATAACAGCCTAGGTGAAGATGCAATGGAAAACTGAGGTATTGTTGGATAAATATTTGAAAATGAAACTAATTTACTAACTGCAGCAAGATTAATTACAGTAAAAAAACTTGAAAATTAATTATTATTTTCAATTGTCTGCTTGGTATAATGAAGCTTGGAATACAGCTACTAATGATAAGTTAACATATGATATTAAAATAAGAGATTGTTGAAAGAGAGTGTTATATGGGGAGATTTTATAGAATACGTACTAATTAAAGGGAAAAGAGATATGCATGCAGAATTTTTTAAAAAAGGGATCTAGGGTTTCAAAATTAGATGAGGGGGAGGGATGGTATTTTATTGGTCCTGGTGGAGGGAAGCATTATTGGTTTATCTTATTTGTCTGGTTATAATTTTTGTTTAGAAAAAAGAAAAGAAAATGAAACTAAGAACTTGTTTCAGCTCAGCTCTAGTCTTATGCCAGGCTATAGCCTGGTATTTCACATATACCTTTCCTGCATGGAACACTTTCTGCGAAGAAACATGAGAAAACTCAAGAGGAAATTATGTGCTTTCTGGATACTTTGAACTACAATTCCCACAACCCCTAACACACCGATCATGCTGGCTGGGGCTGGTGGGAGCTAGTGGCCCAAGATATTCAAAGGGCATCAGATTGCTTACCCTGTTTTGTACAATATCTGCCATCATTCCTTATATATAACATATTGTACAGTAGAACCCCATATAACGATCACCCCATACGGCGACAAAATCGGATAAGAATGAGGCTTGGAGGGAGGAAAGCCATTCCGCATAGGGATCGTTCCTATGGGAAAATCCGTACGACGATTTTCCAATGGGAAAACTGTTTAGCGCCAAACATCGTTGTACGGTTTTTCCCATAAGGAAAATCATTGTATGGATTTTCCCATAGAGAAGATCGTACAACGATGAAAACCGCATAGCGATCAGCTCCGTGAAACGGATTAAAATCACTATATGGGGTTCCACTGTACTTGGTTTCAAGCTTTGTTCCCATAGATTTTCTTTCCTTTTACAAAAAAATGTAATGTGGGAAGCAGTCCTTTAGGACTCTTAACCTGACAAATATAGTGCATGTCCTTCGGAAAAAGGATACACATCATCAAGCATCAAGTGCATTTTTAAAAAATTACAAAGGAAGAATTTATATATAGCGCAAAGGAAAACAGGGAATGAAATCAGCTAGACGGTGGTGTTATTTTATTAGAATAGAAGATCTCCAGGGGAAATGTTATATGGTCAGGAATGGTTCGAAGAAAAGAAATTAACTGAATTAGGATAGTGAAGACTTAGAAATGATAATCAACATTCTGAAAGAATATTGTGGGAGCCAAGTGAGACAGAGAGATGGAAGGAAGAAGGGAGAGTGAATCAAGGCAAGGAAAGGATGGTATAACCCCTGGACTTACTGGCTGAATAACAGAGAGAAAGCTGGGACTGCATGGACTCAGTCTGGGTTTTGCTCTCAGAGTGACTCCGTCCTTCAAGCACTGAACTGCCATCCCCGATGGAGAGAGGGGGCGCTTGCATGGCAAAGAATTAAAGGAAAAAAATACAGAACACATACACATACACACAAAAACAAAAGCAAAAAAACAAAACAATGTACATTCAGTAAAAAAAGAGAATGGAACAGGACATCAAAGCAACTGTAACATTCTGTACAAAAACTTTGCTGCAGGCTCTGTATAGTCAGAGGGGAGAAATGTCTGCTCCCCCTCCCCATCTGCTCTTATAACTGGCCCCAAGTCATAAATGATCCAGCATGATGTTCCATTTACTTACATCACTAAAGAAACCCCAAATACAAAAGTTTCATAAGAGCTAAGCTATAACCTGACATCATGCAAAGTGCTAGTTAAAAGAGTTGTTTCCAGTAGAAGACTGGATTGTTCAAAGTTCACCACCACCTTCTTGTCGTGGCAAAGGGCAGTTTATCATGGGAAAACACATATGTAATAGAATGTGACAGAAATGACACAACAGGGAAATGATCTCTCTTCTTAGCCAAAACATTAGCACTGACATATAGAGTAAATAGTGTTTTTTTTTTTTGAAAGCCGAATTGGACTGACCAAAGTGACTTCTCTATGGGCCAAATCTTTGTTAAGGCTCTGCATAGAAACTGCAGAATGACAAGGCATTGTTAAGAGGGCCCCTCATGGATTTGCAATATTCATTTCATTAACGTATACTAGCATTATGCAGGTTATAAACACTGCAAGCTGCCTGATACCGGGGTCGGACCACTGGCCCCTATTGCCTCTCTTGCCCACTGTTTGGCTGGCAGCAGGATCATAGGTCAGGGAGCTTCCAGCCCTGTTTCTGGAGATCCTTTTAAAGTGAAAGTACAAAGACCTTTGAATACAGAAAGCATGTGCTCAACCAATGGGCACTTGCCTCACAATCACACCTCTCCTGCACATAGCTGTCAACTTTCCCGTATTGGCCGGGAAACTCCCGTATTTTATCCTCTTTCCCGCCATCCTCCCGTATAAGCTAGACTGCAATGCCCTAATGCCGCCACTGGAGGGCTGCACAGGATAAGCATAGGTGTCTCAAGTATCCTGTTTTGGCCAGGAAATTTCCCAAATTTTCAAATCCAATACTTGACAGGTATGCTCCTGCAGAAAGCTCAAACAACTCTCTTACAATAAAGCAGGCACAGTTTCCCCCAAGGGGGCAAACAGCTGTTACTCCAAATGTTCATTTATTCTGCTCTTTCAATCAGATATCATGAAATGCATCCATACGATCTGGGTATGTTGGTGTGTAGGCAGAGTTAGACATGAAATATTTGCAGCCATGGGGAGCAGCTGCATCTCTGGCTGCCGAGTTTAGGCTACCAGTTAGGCTGCTCAAGCACATCCACACACTCCATCTGAAGGTTAAGCAAGAACATCTCAGGAGCCCTGGTGGTGCAGTGGTCAAACTGTAGTATAGCAGCCAAAACTCTGTTCCTGTTGGGAGTTCAATCCTTAGAGGCTAAAGATTGACTCAGCTTTCCATCCATCTAAGGTCAGTAAAATGAGCACCCAGCATGCTAGGGGAGTGAGCTGCTTGTGTTGGCTCCTCTACTGATAACCACTGTCTTGATTGCTAAAAACAAGCAAGTTTATTTTTTCCCTGCATTTCTGTGCAGGCTGAAATAATATATAAAATTAGCTTAAGGAAGAACTATGTTCCTCTGTGGGAGGAAATACAGCTATTTCACTCTCTCCCAAAGATGGGTTTTTACAGATGTAGATTCTACCTTGAAGGCAGTATGTAAAATTTAGGACAAATAAAATAAGACAGAGAGTTAGACATGACTGGTTTAGACCATTAGTGAGTCCTAAAGCAAGCTGTTTCTCTATATCACTGGCAGCCTAACATCACACAAACTCCTGCAACAGCTTGATACTACGGCACCTACCCTTCAGGTCCTCATCTTCAGTGGTGGTGTTACAGCTCTCTGTGGAGCCCTGCAAGACACAATGTTGACAGATGGAAACATAAGCACATTCAAACTGACCCAAACTCTCTCCATTTTCTCCCTATCGTTTCCTTTTCAAAAGCTGTTTGCTCAGTTATGTATTGAGAAAGAGCAAATGTTGTGACCAGATTACTCCTCATTATGCTTAATGCAATTTCATTTCAGTTTCACTCCTCATGTTGCAACAGAAGTATTTTTGCATTTCCTGCTTTTGAAACTGCCCAGTTTTAAAACCGATTCCTGGAACAAATATTGCGTTTTGCATTACTGGAGTCAGCCATCAATATATATCAAGTGTGGCAAAAAATGTAGATGAGGGGTGTGTGCTGGGAAGCAAAGCTTCAGGCAGCATCACAGCATTGCTAAATTCCAGCATCATGTTATGGTGTAGGCAGGTATTTTTCTTTTCATTCTTTTGCAAATCAGATTTTTTCTTAAGAAAACACGTGTAAGAGTAGCTGCAATGTACAACGGCACATCGTTCATGATAACAAAAAGCAGCTCGGAAATCAAGGAGAGATAATAACACAATGCACAAGAAGAGGTCAGCAAAACAAGGGCAATTGTACATGGTGAAAAACACAGGGCAGGTTGCCAACTCCACCCACAGCTCTGAGCTGGACTTTTTCCAACCCCTTCTGTAATCTGTACAGTCTTTGCTGACCTTCTCCCCATGTTGTCCATCGTCACTGGCTATGGGTGGCAAAAAAAAGAAAAACGCAGGACATTAAGAAAGCCCTGCCATGTATAATGTTACAAAAAGGCATATGGAGCATCCAATATGAGGATACCTCCCGTGGCCCTGCTGGTCACGGGAGGTGGGAGCGAAGCCCAGCTGCTCTCCATCGCGGCAGGGGCCGTGAAAAAGCCGCCGCCGCCACCCCGGACGCCAGCACCTTCGGCTCCCTCCCGTGGCCCTGCTGGTCACGGGAGGTGGGAGCGAAGCCCAGCTGCTCTCCATTGCGGCAGGGGCCGTGACAAAGCTGCCGCCGCCACTCCAAACATCGGCCTCATGGGAGGTGGGAGCGCGGCTGAGGACTGTTTCATCAAGCCTGGAGTTGTTGGACTTACTGGACACCCGCCCTGGTGGGAGCAGGGCGGGGAGGAGAGACTGGCTAAGCCGCCTCCAGAGCTCCTGGTCTCCTCATTCTTTCCTTAGTGTGAGTAGGAGTGGGTGGAGAGTTCGAGAACAGGGAGATGGACTGGCCTAGCAGCTGTTGATGTTTCCTCCACTGATGAGCTGGGCTCCATCTGGGACATGAGCTGTGCTCTGTCACCTGGGGATTTTTGAATATTGAATTGTTAAATGATTTACTATATTTTGTTGTTGTTTTCCATAAGGTTTTACCTATATTAACATGTCCATTGTGTATACAAGCTGATTCTTATTACTATTGATGTTGCTCTGTATTGATGTATTGTATTTTGTGGTTACTGTAATGTAATTTGTGGTTGATTTTTTTTTGTATTGAACCTGCTTGTACATTTATTGTATTTACATGTTGTAAGCCGCTTTGAGTGGCACTTGTGTCAGGAAAGCGGGATAGAAATTAAACGTAATAGTAATAATAATAATAATACCCTTTGCAAGCACACATGTATGTATGCACACACATATATGTCTCAGGGATAGTATTGCCTACGCATTAATTTTGATTTTCCTTGGGGAAAACATGTATACCTCCTTAATGATCTGGAAGATATTGTGACTGAAATCCAGTAGGT
The DNA here is from genome assembly GCA_035047305.1 of Bradypodion pumilum. Classification (NCBI taxonomy): domain Eukaryota; kingdom Metazoa; phylum Chordata; class Lepidosauria; order Squamata; family Chamaeleonidae; genus Bradypodion; species Bradypodion pumilum. The sequence continues at coordinate 141,461,676 of JAWDJD010000003.1, forward strand.
GGAACAAAATCAGTGAAAGGCATGGAATTAAGGAGTGGCTGGATCTCCCACTCTCTTGTGTTTACTGCACAACAGATCGTACACAAAACAACTTGTCTGTATGCATTATAAAAGCCCCCAAAAGTGAGGGGCACAGATAACAAAATAGAATGCTTGCTACTATGAAAGCCCTGCATGAGCTTCACCTTACCTTTATGCCATCATTAGCATTGTGGACAACAGTAGTTTGTGGCTCCTAATTGAAAGAGGACAGAAATAAAGAATCAAATTCCGGGCTCCAAAGTTTCTCTCTCCCTGAGCAGTGTCTGTTGGGAGAGCAAAGCAACAAACAAGAACAAAGGACAAAAACCTCTATCCTAGGATGGATGTGACTACACGCAGGAAGACACCCCTCCCTTGCAGGTCCACCCAGATTTTCAAAGCAGAAAGACCCAGCTATCATAGTTAAACTCTCAAAGAGACAAAGCCATACACGCTGCCCTACAGTTTGTCTTGGTAACTCTGCTTGGCCCAGAAGGCATTCAATTGGGGTAGGAAAGACCAAGGCAAGTAATTATCTGAACTAAAAAGGCGTTGTTCCTTTTCTGGGATGGCAATTACATGCTGAAAAGGAGTTTTTAAAACAAGCCACTAAACAAATAATGCATTTAGTGGGTAAAATGATGCCCATTGCATTATTTTACCCACTAAAGAGATATGATGGTATCAACCGTAAGGCTTTGCCTCCATGTTTTACCCAAGAGCTTTCTGCTGTTTATTTCTCTCTCTAGAAGGACATTCGTAATTTTCCCACAGCATTGCCAGCCAAATCAACCCAGCAGCCTATAGCAAGGAATTGCTCAGGCAGAGACATTTAGTTTGAAATCGAGCTTTGAAAATGAGACGTTTTCGTAACAAGGAGAAGGGAATACCTGAGTATTATAAGACCAGCAGTATAGACAGGTAGTCCATATTGGGGTTCAGTATTTAATGAGGGGATTTAAATTATGAAATATCCCAAGAGATAGAAACATTGTTGAAGCCTTACATGGATTAAAAAGGCACTACATAGTCTCTAAGGTCCCCTACTAAGCTCTTACAATTGCACTCATTCCTGAATTATTATGGAGAAGGCTGGCCCGTCACCAATTTTCATTCCCACTTTTGGTTTGGCAGCAGCTGCTACTGCTGCTTAAGCAATAGGACAGTGTCACAATCTTCACCCATCATCCATTTAGGCTACTGGCTAAGGAAGCCAGACAGATGGCATTTGGCATGAGCTGCCAAATACACAGGAATGTGTGGTCTGCTGCAAGAGTATTAGTGGGGAAACAGTGAAAACCTCAGGGTAAATAAGACAACGGGTGAGGTTTCCATTCATATCCCCCCCCCCCTCTGGAGACTGGATGTCACTGACTACTCCATCACAGTTTCCTTAAAAGTCAAGTATCAGGCACACCAATCATGGGAGATGTTGGACAAGCTGCAGACCCTACAAACAGACACACTGTGCTTTGCTTTGCATTGCTTTACTTGCAACAAGACTGGAACAACTCCAGGGGTAAAGAAATTGCAGACAGAACTAAGCCAAACACAGAGCAGCACAGGAAGCATTCTGGGCATGGGAGGAGGAACCCAACATGGACAAAGAAATGGCTGGGAAAGATACCATGGACATCTGCACTGGGGATGTTTCTTTTGCTGGGCTTACTACACTGGCTTTGTTGTTGGTCTGTGGCTAAGACAGAAAAACAGATGGTTTAGTTTCCCCCTGCCCTGTTGGGCAACAGTCATAGAAATATTACAGTACAAGTCATTGTAAATCCGTGTATCAGTCCAGTCCTTTCCCAAAATCGTCACTGTGAGAGAAGGATGGTGATGATGGAGGAGGTGGAAGAGGAGAGGTGCTGACTGGTTTGTTATTTTCCTAAGGCAAAGATTTATCCAGAGATGCATGGAAGATTATAAAGGAATTGGCCCGAGATAGGGAAGGATGATTGGCTCATCTGGCAGCAAATGGAGTGGAAATGCATAGTTTCAATGGGAATGTTGACACAAGTGGAAGGGGGGGGGGGAGGAGGGGAACACTTTCAGATCAACAGTAATCTGTTGGATGCCGTAGGTTGGTCATATTCAGAAACCTTGAGATGGGGGCAGAATGAAGAAAGATATCCATAACTGTTCCCTAAGTGGCCTGAAGAAATCCAGGCATATAATTATTATTTTTTCACAGTTCCATTTAAGTTTCTGATTCTGAACCTGCATTCTGGTCACATGCGCCTAGTTGACCAGAATATTCTGACCTGAAGTCCTTTCCTTCCAGAGCCTATCAACAAATACTGGTTGCTTGGCTCAGATTTTTTGACTGCGCTGCGCTCAAAGAGTGTACTTCCAATGGAGAAATATTCCATTTCAGAGCACCTGTGGGATCTCGGATTTGGGGAAGGCTGGTGAAAAGGAGCTATCTTTCCCCACTGCTCCTCCTTTGGGTTGCACAACAGAGAGAGCATAAGCTATCCCTGACCACTAACTGCCATATTCAAAAGGGGAAATATGAGCTGCCATCACCAAGGAAGTGTTCATCTATGGCCTGCGGGCTGGATCCAACGCCAATTCATCTGGCCCACACTACCCTCGGAAGTGGAAGTAAAACGCGCCTGTGCATAACGCTGCTGCAAATGTGTTTTGCACATGTGCGTGGCTCGTTTTACTTTTGCTACTGGTGCGAGGAACATGATCAGCCCGATCAGCTGTCTGGGGGCATGGTAAGGCCCACGGGCTGAAAAGTTTGGGTACCCCTGATCTATATGCTTAACTTATTACAAGGGGTCACTGCTGAGTTATAATTTATTTAGCCTGTGGTATCCACAAGTGAAGCTATTTGGAAATGTGGGAGGCGACCACAGGTAGCTGTGTGTTTAAACGTCTAATAGGTCCAGAATCTGGTCTGAAGGTACCAGATGCACTTCTACCACCAATGGTAAACAGATCTGGTGCCATCAGCTGCCTTAGAAACAAGCTACATGAAAGACAAGTGCAAGCTACTCTGGACTCAAAAGAACAATAAATAAATGATGGAATAAGAGGCAAAATCCCCTCATTAAAATGTCACGTTAAAAATTTATCTGGACACATAAATACCACAAGAATTTGCTCCCCAAATCACTCTATCATGCTATCCCTGTCTTTTTCTCCACTGCCATCCATTTCAATGGCTGCAAAGCCTCTCCTTTCGTGGCTATTACTTCCATAGGTATAGACACACAACTGAATAGTATGGGTTTGTGAAAACTGGATTGTTTACGCAGCATGGATAGACAACAATGCATTTTTGGTGACTCCTTTGGAGTTTGGTGAAGAAATTGACCAAAGGAGCTACCAAAGATGAATTGTTGGTCAGATGAACCTTCAGAAAGTCCACACCTGTCAGAGCCTGGGTTGTACCTGGTTGCTTTTCACATGATGAATTTGCGATGTAACAAGATTCTTGTCAGGACAGAAGTGGGTGAGCTGAGTAAGAAATCGATATCCTAAAATTGTAACAAATTTACTGCAGTAATTCAATGGGAGATTTTACTAAAGAAGGAAATCCATCTGAATCAGACAGAAGTCTATGCACAGATAACCCATTCCTGCTCTTAGCTTTCCAAAGCCTCATTCAAGGTCAAGTGCACAGAGGTTTCAGTACAACCCAAACTCCCCCCCCCCCCATATCTACGGTGTCTTGCCTCTTCTTGCTCTTTTAACCTTTCGTGTGACCTGCTTTACCAGTCTGCTTTCTAACACAGTGGCTGCCAAAAACAACACATGTGAGGCCACAAAATGGGACTACTATATAGACTCAAGTATAAGCCTTTTTTTCAGCACCAAAATGTGCTGGAAAAAAGCAGGCTCGGCTTATACTAGAGTCATCTGCTTCTACACGCTGTTGTACACATTATTATGTGCCATCAAGTTGGAACTGATTTATAGGAACCCTAATAGGGCTTTCAAGGTAAGTGAGATATTTAAGATGTGGTTTTACCAGTTCTACCTCCCCAGTGAGAATCCACAGCTGAGCAGGGATATGAATCCAGGCCTCCCAAGTCCTAGTCCATCACTCTATTGACATTAGGCATCTCATTACAGAATTATTCACAGATTATTCCAGCACAGGCTTCTAATACCAGATTTCCAAAGAGTACAATGTTTATGTCCTTGACACACAGTTTGCATTTGGTTTACGGCAGACTGCAAAAGTAGAAGGTAAACTTAATGAAAGCAGTAACAATTTATTCTATTTCCAGTGGTGACTGCTGGGCCCTGTTCTTACCAAAGAGACCAAACTATATCTTGGCAATGCCACTTCAGGTTGCTAGTTGTGACTCACATGAAAAATCACTCCCTTGCCAGTTTTCTGCACGGTTTCCCTGTTTTGATCCAGTCACGCATACCACCACTGATCCCACACTCTGTCACCAGACAGCTTGTAATAATACAGCCCAGGCATATATTTATGAAACCTAGGCCTCATACGCTCTCCTAGCTGTTTTGTCTACAGCCAGGGCCTGCCTGGACAGGGAATATCTAAAACGATCCAGCCTCCTCGAGGGAAGAGGTCAATGACACTCTCCATTCCATGAAACTGGTTCCCATCCATGTGGCTGGATTCTAAGCGATTTACATATAACCTGAAGAACATCTAAAGCAGGGGTTCCCAACCTAAGGCCTGTGGGCCGGATCTGTTCCATGGCACCATTTCATGTGACCTCCCACCCCTCCAAAGCCATTTGAGAAACAAAATGGTCACCCTTTTGAAGCTGTTGGGACTAAATGTCTGCCCCCCATTGTGCAGGCAAGGCAAAATGACCATCCGGCCCTTAAAGCTGACTGAGAGAGCATGACCCAGCCCCCGGCTTGAAAAGGTTGGGAACCCTTGATCTAAAGCGTACCTACCTCTAGACTCCATCAGGATCAAGGGACAACACTGGCCTAGCTAAATGAACGTGGTTTTTTTGCACACACTAAACCCTGAGATTGCAGCAGGTAACCAAAAGCCCGAACATAGTACAAGGATAAGCAGCAGAAGTGTACACGTGAGCTTGAACCAGAAACGTATACAGTACCTTCCAATTATTAGGTCAAATATCTCATTTCAGATTAGGCTAGGAATGCCATAATTAAGGCTGGATTTAGAAATTAGATAAGGTGTTTCATACCAATTTAAAATGCAGGTTTGGACCTAACAGGGCCTCAGGAGACAGATAAAGAGACAAGTGACAATAAGCTAGACACAGCGTCTCCATGATATTTGTAGATCTGGGACATTTCTACTTGTTAGAACTGGCATTTTATTCCTTTCCCAGGATGGCAATTCAAATACAAAACTGACAAGGAGCCATATCTTTATCTTTTCCATCAAGGATAAATAGTCACAAAAGAGCAAATCAAATGGCTGCAAGTACAGGAGGAAATTCGCTGTTGATGGAGGCTTGATTCTTACACTTATGATCATAGTTGTTATAAGATAACTTTTCTTTTCAATTTTTTTTTTACTCATACAAAGAGGTTCTGACACTGAAAATGGAAGAGACCTCCCACAAAGACCATCTTTAATAGGTATACCACATCTCACAATGCAGCGGTATACTACAAAAGCCTGTCACACAAAAATGACTAGGGGAAGTCAGTACTGTCATGTCTTGAATTAATTCAACCACCAGCACAGGACAACTCAAATGATTTTCTGCACAGCACAATTTTAAGCAAGTTTACTTAAGTATACATTCTACTCTATTACATATTAGAAGCCATGGTGGCACTGCGGTTAAACTGCTGTACTGCAACCAAAAGGTGGTTAGTTTGATTCTGACCAGGGCTCAAGGTTGACTCATCCTTCCCTCCTTCCAAGGTTGGTAAAATGAGCACCAATATGCTGAGGGCAAAATGCTAATTATTCTGTGAACCACCCAGAGAGTGCACTAAGTGCTATGGGGAAGTATGTAAGCTTAATTGCTATTGCTACTATATTCAAATGAGCTTTACTGTCAATTTAAAGTTGCAGAGGACTGTGATGTAAAATCATCTGAATGAGTTTAAGAGAAGGCATGAAAACTAAGGTTAAACACTAGGTATATTCAAACCTGCCCATCAGAAGGCTAGGGCAAAAAAGCTACGCAGAAAGTACAAAGAAAAATCTTTCAATATGTTTGCTGTTAACAGAAGTCAATGAGGGCAGATGTGTTCCGGCCTTATTAACAGCTAGCAGAAACCATTCAAATAGAAAGAGCAGGAAAGGAAAATAGTCCACCTGTGTGTTGATGACCCACCTCCCTTATGTAGGAATTAGAGTAGTGATTCCCAACCTTATTTAAGCCATGCCTGCTGATCAGGGCTTCTGGGAATTGAAGTTCAAGGACAGCTGGAGTTCCTGTTTTAGACTGACTTTCCCAAAGGGAGTGGGGAGACCCTTACCCTCCTAAGCAATACTGGAAGAGAACTCCCTTAGCTCAGAAGCTGCAAATAGAATTGCCATATATAACAGAAAACCGTGAATTTCACGTTTTGTAACTGTCTCACGCGGTTCCATAAAAAACATGGAAAATTCACGGTTTTCAAACCACTTGATTTGTAAGGAAAAAACACATACAATATTTTTCTTGCACTTCTATTGGGACGACCAGTAGGTGGCAGCAGAGCAGCTTGGAGAACAAGGAGGGGGGGGGGACGCGCCTTTTTTCATGTCTGTCTGTAGCAGTAGTTCAATACCTGAATACTGCAGGGCTGAATGAGCTCCCGGCTTTGTCCCAGCTCCTGCAAACCGAGCAGTTTTAAAGCAAGAAATGGCAAGTAGATAAATAGGGACCACTTGGGGGGGGAGTGTTCCCTGTGTTTAGTCATGCCTGCCACATGAACATGGAAACGTCTGCTCCCATCTCTGTTCCAGCTCCTGCAAACTTAGCAGTTTGAAAGCAAGAAATGGCAAGTAGATAAATAGGGGCCATTTCGGTGGGAAGGTAAACAGCGTTCCGTGCACTCTGGTGTCTAGTCATGCCTGCCACACAACCACAGAAACGTTTGCAGAAGCAGACAGCACTGGCTCTTCGGCTTTGAAACAGAGATGAGCACTTAACCCTAGACTCAAATACGACTGACTTTTCAGCAAGGACAACCTTTACTTCTGTCCCATTTTTGTGAGAGGGAATTATGGTAACCCTAGCTGCAAAGGAAAGACAGTAAACATGGAACAAGTAACCAGAAACAAAAGAAAAATATAAGGAAAGAGCAGCAGGACAATCCAACAAGTCTCTGCCTTCCTCTCTCTCTCTAATGACTACTGAACAAGGCTAAAACACATCTATTTGAGATGACCAGACACCATTAGGGGAAAAATATCCAGAATCCATAAAGAATGAGAATTCACAGTTAAGGGATGTTCTTCTTTCTTGGCTTCTAGAGGGCATTCTAAATCCTTCACACAACACCAAGGCATTGTCATTAGGAACATGGGTATAAATCTTGGTTTATTTTGCTTTTTTAGGTGAAACAAACATTTCAGATGGTTTTTTTTCTTACTGGGCAGGGCTATGAGAGGGTTTGTGCATTGTTTTATCTCCTGGCATTTGTTTTTTTTTTTTTTTTGCAAAATACCATTCACAAACTGCTTCTCATACAAAACACAAGGTTTTATGTACAAAAAGAGGTGATTTTTCTGAATTTTGTTTGGCAAATATTGCTGTTTACCTTTTAAAAAGGGCAAATGCTGGCCTTTTTTGGTCTCATGCAGAAAGAAAACATATCACAGTACTTGGCCAGTTTTTTGACAGCCCATCTCAACACACATTTATGGATGCCGTTTAGCAGGCTGTCACCTTAGAAGATGAAATAATACATCCCACTATACCATTTAATCCAGTTGTTTCAGCTACTGTTTCTGGAGTACACAGAAAAAGCCTCCTCGAAGACTGTGGTATTTTTTAACCATGACCGGAGGCAATGGCCTCCTTGTGCTGGCTAATCTTTCTCACACTAGGTCTAGCAAAAAGAAAGATGGCTTCATTTTAGCAGTTTCACGTCTGGCCTAGACACAGAAGAAGTTATTGCTACTTATTTTCCACACTGCCAAGTGGAATTCAAGAAACAAGAGCACCACATGGTGTGTAGAAAATACTTTCTTCTGGAAGCCTCCAATGAGGTTGTGTTGATATTGTGAGTTGATCTAAGAAACACAAGTACCTTGGACAATGTAGTACCTGTAGAAAAAAAATTGTTTTCCCCCCTCTGGTTTCAGCAACTATAAAGTGAACTGCTTTGCACTGAGAGCATTTGTTCTATGATATCCTTGCAGTCATGTTATGTTTTGACCGTTTCACGCTGGCTTTTTTGGATGTGTATGTGATGTGGCCAAATATACTACATGCACCCCAAAAAGAGAAGCAACATTTTGTCAATGAAGAGAGATTTCTGATAGTTATCTTTCTGATCCAGCTGACTTCAACATTCATCCACCAGATGAAGAACAAAGTTCTGCTCAGCTGAGAATGACACAAGCCTGCCAACAATGAGACAGAGGATATAACATACCGTACTCTAGGACACTCAAAGGGATAAACAGAATGCCAAAAATGTGAAATAATTGGGGATAATGAAATTAGAAGTGGCTGAAAAGATACTTCTAGTTTTTAGATAGCAAGTAGTTTTTGGTGTTAAAAACTGTAGATTACAGCTTATTTAATTGCCACTCCTGGAGGCTTGAGGAAACAGCAATTTGTCATGTTTTGGTTGAAGAACATTTTCATGAATGGGGAGTCTGCTGAGGCCACAGAAATGACCGTAGGGCCATGTGTCATAGCCCTTGACTGATCACTTTCCAACTCTGATGAATACATGGTGCCTTTAGTTCTTTGTCTGAAAGCTTATAATCCTCATAGCTAAAATTATTTGTTTAGGGTCTCTGCTAGATATAGAAAGCCTTATTTCCTAGAAGAATAGCTATGAGATCACCCAGCCACATGTCTACTGCTTTCTAGTTTCCCAGACATTTTGATCACAAGGTTACTCTCACTGGAAATATCTATTCCGACAGAATAAAATTCTATCCCACTATCCTGGAAGACAATCATTATGGTCCATCATGAGCATATATATAGCTTCTTCCAGGTCAACTTGTTTTTAAGTCACTGCTAATGTCAAAATATCATTATATACAAGCAAGAGTTCAATTACACTCCTATTTGATTCAAAGACTGGGAAAGAGACAGAGGACTCTTCTTCACACTATGGAATCTAGGAGAATTTGAGGAATACAAAATTATCTTAATAACCTTTGTTCCTAAGATGTAGGTGGAGAGGAAAATGTCTATGATTCTCAGATATGCCACTGAATTGAATAATATTTCTGCTGAAATAGTCTAGGTGCTCAAGTAACGTGGAACAACAGTAGTCTCTACTGGAAGTGATGGTGGTTGCATGAGAACTTGTGAAATAAATAGTGACAAATTAGTCTGGCAAGTATACATGTACCTACAGGAACTCAAGAAACACTAGACATTAGATGTATGGTTATTACCTCTAACCACACGCACAAGAATGTGTGCTCAAGGATCTTATACAGGTATTTTAGCTCTATGGGTTCGCTATTCTCTCTGTAAAAGACGTGAAGATGGAATGCTACATTTTCTTCTCCTGGCTCATTCTTTCAGCTCAGCACTGCCTCCTTTCTGAATGCCTCTTTGGGACTTTGAAAAGACAACTAGACTTGTTTTTCTGTTAATCCTTCTAATTGAAGTTTTTCCACACAGTTGTTCATGGGACAGCTTCTAGGAATTCACTACAGGAAGAACCATTAACAGCAGTAATAAATAAGGATGCTTGGGATTCTAACTGATGTACCAAGCACAAGGGAGATATTTCTGCTGGCCATAGCTTTAATGGACACAGCCCTAGAGCTGTGAGAAGATTTTTCTTAGTCTATTTTTGCTTTGATTAGATGTGGATTCCAGCAGCTAGCTAATCTGCAGGGAAACTGCCCTGGTAAAGGAAGAAAAGGCCAAGCTTTCAACAGAGCCACTGAAAGCAATTACTGGTCTCATAGCTTTTTTGCCTATTTGCTATTTAGCTCTTCCAATGCAATCATCCCTAAAGATGGAAAAATCACAGATGCCATGGTAGAACTATTACAGAAACTAGAGAGAATACCATTATGCAGTTTGGTCAGGTATAGGCCTTATTGCCAGCTGATGGTCAACTGTGTGGACTGAATTATTCAGTTGTGATAATAGCTTGAGAAAGGTTATTCTCTTTGGGAGCCCTGAAGGTGGGTTGTGCTAAATCTTTCCTAAGAAGATGGAAGGATCTATGAAAAATGGAGGAATATTAGCAGGATGTAAATGGGCTTGGCTAGGAACAAATTAGCCTAACCGCTGTACATTCATTTTCTTTTCTTGGTAAAAGCCACTGAAAGCCAGACTTTAGCTGAAGAGATGCTAATACTATCACTACCTATTGTTATATCTGCTCCTGTGCTATAATCTGTTTATTTAATTCGACTTGTTTAGCCGCCCCTTCGCCAAGGCAATTCGGGGCCGTTTACAATAAAAAAGCAGCCATTAACATAAAACACACCAACACACAATACACATGAATAAAACATCATAAAACTCTAAAATCTAAAAAGCTCAAATCTAAAAAGCTAAAATCCAGATGGCAGAATTGTCCAATAATCATATGAGCCAGTGGAGGGGAGTAGGTCCAGTAGCCGCATCTCACACCCGCTGGGCCAACCATGTCTTTAAATCTCTTCTAAAGGCCAGCAGTTGTAGTTGGAGACGGAGGTCAGTCGGCATGAGGTTCCAAAGGGCTGGAGCAGATACCAAAAAGGCCCTCTGTTTAGTGCTGGAGACGTGAGCCTCTCCAGCCATTAGTACCCATAGGGAGCCCCTCTGGTCCGCTCTAGTGGGACAGGCAGATGTTCTTGGGGTGATGCGGTCTCTTAAGTAACCTGGGCCACTACCATGTAGGGGTTTAAAGGTCATAACCAGCACCTTGAATTGCAGCTGGAGGCACACCGGTAACCAATGCAGCTCCAGCAACAAGGGTGTGGCATGGTCGTAATGACCATACCCCATCACTGTGCAGGCCACCACATTTTGTACCAGTTGCAGCCTCCGAATGGTCATCAAGGGCAGAAGAAGTAAAGTGAACATGAAACCTTTCCTTGCATGGTGATGGCAGAGATTGTGTACTACCAAAAGGTAGAGTTCCTCTTTTATAAGTAAAGTTAGGGTACCAGCACACTTATATATTTTATACATGAGCTCATAACAGTCTAGAGCAGGGTTTCTCAACCTTGGGCCCCCAGATGTTCTTGGACTTCAATTACCAGAAGTCTTGATCAGCAGGTGTGCTGACTTGGGCTTCTGGGAACTGAAGTTCAAGAACACCTGCGGGCCCAAGGGAGAGAAGCCCTGATCTAGAGAACACAAACAAAAAGTGCTAGATGGACCTGTTCATATAAAACTGTCAGAGACCGCATACTCACGAATGACCCACATCCTTTCCCATCTGTGTTTAGGCTGGGATCCACTACACAACTTTCCGTGGTTGTTGAATCTTCTTGCCTAAAAAAAACCTGGAGTAGGACTGGCTGAGGGTGTATTTCTTAACTCTGTCATACACTGTTCCTTCTCAGTGTCAAGAGATCACACCCATGTAAAAAGTTGTGAATAGACCTTCTGCCCACTAATATCAGAGAGAAGGTGAAAGAGGTATTCTCCAGAGTCACCCATCCCTTCCTGAGGGAAAAGCCAGTGCATCTTCAATGTGTGTCTCTATTATATGCTGGACCCAGCGGTAATACAGCTGGGTCAAAAGCAGCTCACTACCTTGTAACACTGTTCCTTTCTGGTCCTGTCACTGTGAATAGAACCAGTGAGTCAAGACTTCTCATGGCCATACCCGTCAACCGTGGCTCCGGACAATCCGGGACCTGCGCAAGTCACGTTCTACGCATGTGCAGAAGGCTTTTATGCATGCGTAGAACTCTTTTATGCTTGTGTAGGGTTCTACGCAAGCGTAAAAGGGTTCTATGCACGCGTAAAAGCCTTCTACGCATGCACAGAACGCGACTTGCGCAGAAGGGATGTGCAGTACCTCTTCCCCCCCGCTGCCAATTCCGGGGTTTTGGCAGCTGCGGGCGGGAAATGGCGCAAATCAGCGCCGAAAATCAGGAAATCCCGGCCAATCCGGGAAGGTTGACAGGTATGCTCATGGCACAGGCTAGCACCAGGTTCTCCATTTCAGATAAGCTGCAGTGCATGATTGTGCTGCTGCTCAACTTTAAAGTACTGGTAACACCTCCCTCCACATCTTGGTTCTGATGCAAAATCCTGGCTGAAGGAATCATGACTCTATTAAGATGTGTCTGCCTTACCTATAAAGGGTGTTCTCCTTCTCTGGCATTTTTGAAATGGGAACAGGGAAGGAGATGGCTTTGAAGAAACTTAAATCTAGAGAGGTGACTTCTGCAAGAGCTTTCCCTACAGTTTCTCTGCCACTGTAGGGATGGCATGACAGGCCAGGAAACCCACTCCTACGGAAAACATCTATCTAGAACAGGGTTTCTCAACCTTCGGGGGCTGGATGGCCATTTTGCCCTGCCTGCTACACATGGCACTTCTTGGTGTGGTGGAGGCAGGTCACGTGAAATGGTGTCGTGGGCCACATCTGTCCCCCGGGCTGTAGGCTGAGAACCCCTGATCTAGAGTTTTGTCTATGCTTGGCTAAAACAAAGTAGTTACTCTGAAGGATCCCAAGTAATTTAGCCTGAAAGAAATTACAAACAACACAGAACGAGATTTCTCTCTCTCTTGACATATGACTGAGTTACATACCCACCACATCTCAGGGAAAATACACATTCATATGTGGAGGAAATGAATGGGAAGAACTGCTTGATATGTGATTAATGCCAAACAACATTGGCATTAATGCTAACCATACTCTGTGAGGATTTGGGGAGGGGTGTGGCAATGGAGGGAGAAATCAGAAAGAAAAAGGGACTTCAGATCCCAAGAGGCCTTAGCACAGATTTCTCCCAAAAGGAAGAAGAAACAAACGGCAGCTGTTAGCCACAGCATGGTGATGAGCCCACTGCGTCCATCTGGGACATCTGAAAAGGCAGTGGGCTTTACACGGCAGTGGGGCCGTTAACCACTAAATGGAGCAGCACCAGCCCCTATCGAAAGCTTGATCCTGAGTCCATTTTAGAACTTCTGCAAATACACAGCCAAGGTTCCATGCCCATACAACGCAATAGGCCCTTCTGTTGTTCCAGCTTGCAGACCTTTGCTCAATTAATTCAACATAAAAGCTGAAGTTAAAGGGATCAAATTTTTTTAAAAATCAATGCAGAATCTTCACTATGATGACCTCATCTATAAGCATGATCTTTCTTGTAAGGACATGGACCTTTCAAAGTGCAACATGTATCTCCATCCCACCACACACACCCTTGCCCAGACATGCTATGTGGGGTGATGAGCACAAGCTGTACGTGCATGGCATGAGAATGGTGATTCCACAGGGTCACAGGCAATTTATGGGAGGTGCTCACCATCAAATGCACGCTGGAGCTTGACTTCCTTTTCTGGGCACACCATTGAGAGGAGGAAAGAGAAGGAAAGAAAAAATGAGAAGAGAAGCAAAGAAAATGTTGCCACCTGTGTGTCAGCAGCTACCCAGCTACCAATCATGTTCATCAAGAAAAGGCACATGAGGCCACAGACATCTGGGCCCATGGAAGCAGAAATTATAAACAAAACACAGTGACTGCAGATATAACTTTTCAAACTCAGCTAGAGGGTAAAAGAAGCAGCCAGTACAAAACAGGAGAGATTTGAAACCAGAAAACACTTGTTCCTTTAAATATCAGGCCTAACAACCTAGCAAGAAATGAAAAAGGTTTGCCTGCAAACATCTGAATCACACCCAATTCTCATCAAAAGACACAATACCCCTAACCTGACTATGGAAGATGACAGCAATGAACAATGGAAAAAAAAGGCTTCACCAACCACCCTACAGGATCTTGGTTTTTCTACTGCCCAAGTTCTGACTGTTACGTGGGAATCATGTATCTTCTCACACAAACGAAATACAGTAGTAATACCCTGGATAACGCTAAAACTTGGTTCCACGAGTATTAGTGTTACTGGATTTTTAACGTTATGTGATACATGTATCACATAACGTTAATATCCTATGGGATGAATCGGATAACGTTAAAACTCCATAGAGCTACATTGTAACCAGCACAGACTTCAGTGAACGCTATGCGATACATCCCATAGGATTTTAATGTTGTGCAATGCAATCCCCCAACCCCGATTCCTTAACGTTGTGCGGTTTCAGCATTGTGTGTTGTAAACGTTATCCGAGGTATTACTGTATGTTCAATTCACATGGACTGGAATGGTGGCTGCAATGACAGTTACAAGCAAAGGTTGCTATTTTAATTCATGACATAAATCTGCAAACAGACCTTCACAATGTATTTGAGATCCTCTAGGCCCTAGGGCAGTGGTGGCGAACCTATGGCATATGTGCTAGAGGTGGCACACAGAGGCCTCTCTGTTGGCACGTGCACAGTCAAGGGGAAGACCCACCCCACCCTGCCACCCGACCAACGCCAATGGCAGTGTTGCTTCCCCACCACCCCTCTCCCTCCACCAATGAGGAGGCTGAAATCCTACCTGGGAGGCAGCGGACGAGTGAGGTGACCAGACAACCTCCACCTCCTAGGAGTCAAGAGCACCTGCGGGGGAGGGGGGTTGGTGCACCAGCAGGGGTTTCAGGAGCACCCGTGGGAGGATCGGAAGCACAAACATAACTTCACCGGAGGTTCCCCAGTGACATCACATGGGTGTGTGGGCATGCACAGTGCCTGCCCACGCACCTCCTTCTTCTCCTTGGGTACTTGGTCCCTAAAAGGTTCACCATCACTGCACTAGGGCCCTAGTGGCTAACCTTGGCAGTCCAGCTGTTCTTGGACTTCAATTCCCAGAAGCCCAAGTCAGCACTCCTTCTGAGCATGGTTTCTGGGAATTAAAGTTCAAGAACACCTGGAGTGCCAAGGTTCGCCATCACTGCCATACGGGATGAATTCTACTTCAGGAATGCAAACATCCACTGTCCAAAACATCAAATTAAGTACTCTATTCTTCTACTCTGCTTTTCATTCAAATCAATGCAGACATTTACTTTTTCCAACAAACTACAACCTCAGGAATTTGCACTCAAAGGATGAAACCATATCATTGAATCAAAGGATGAAATAAGAAGGCAAGTACGTGCACCATTAACAGGACAAAAAAGAGGTGTTGACATATACTCAGCAGCTGGGAATTATATGGATGAAAAGAGTAATGTGCAGATTCATTATGAGAGTTTTAATGTGGTCACACCAAAGAATTTATGAACACTTTTCTATCTGCTCCAAAAACTGAGGAATGAACATGGTGCTTTGTAAACCGGTCGGGGTAACAATAAAGCCCTCTGAAACCTGCTGAAGGAAGAGAGGAAACATAAAGGAAAAACAAAAAACTGAAGGAAATGTCCAAATATTTCTTAGCTAAATTGATAAGGAGAGAGAAGAAAGGTGCCAACTATGGGAAATGCTAAATGTGCATACAGTACTGCCATTTTCAATCACATGCTTAAGTCTTTCTTCTTTTTCTTCTTCTTTACTTCCTCATTTACCCCTTTGGGTGTTGAGGGAGATACAAGGCTATTGAGAAATGCAGTTTAAAATGAAACAAGCAAGCAAGCAAGCAAACAAACAAACAAAACCAGGGATATTTTTCCTCCCCAAATAGGGGGACCTTCACATAGCAAGCAAATCCTTCTCTCTCTCTCTCTCTCTCTCTCGCTTGCACGCACGCACGCACGCACACACGCACGCACGCGCACACACACACACCAGAGCCCCTAATAATACCTCTCAGGGTTCCACATATTAGTTTCTGATTTCATTAAGTGAAACACACACACACACTCAATAATGCTAGTAGAGCCCCTTTCACTCTTTTGGTAACTGTTCTAAAGTATGGAAGGAGGATAACTAGAGAGGAAACAGTGAACCTTTCCTCCCTGCATATCGACTGGAATGTTGCTCTGTCTAGAGAGGATTAACGATTTTGTCAATACAGTAGTACCCCATATAACGAATGCTTCGCATAACGGGAAAAATCGTATAACCAAGTGTTTTGGCGCTATTGGCAACACCCCGTATAACGAAAAACAATTTCTGTTATACAGGGTTTACTCCGTATTACAAAAAAAGTTTTCATTATACAGGGTACCGTATACCCCATATAATGGGGAAAAATTGTTATGAGGTGTATCACCAATATGATTCGCATAACTAAAAAATTCATATAACAAAGAGCTCCGTGGAACCAAGCTTTTTCGTTATATGGGGTACTACTGTATGTTATTTAGTTTCACCATGAAGGAAGAAAGCTAGTTCAGCATCTAATAATGCCAAATTTGGGAGACACAGCCCTTAGAAAACATCAGCAACTGTTTCCCCCTCCTTCCACAACCCTGTTAGTTACCTAGGTCTATATTATATTTACATAATAGAGGAGTGGACCTCAGAGAAGATACCATACCAAAAGCCATCTACTACATTCATAGTAGAGGCAAGAGCCAAACTATTTCTTTTTGATTTCTAGCTCAGTCTCTTACCTTCTGTCCAATACCAGATCAGACATCCTTTTTTCAACATTAGATTTCAAAGATCTAAATTTTGGGTAATATCTCCAAAACATCCAAATCTCACTTGCTATTTTAGTGTTCTAGATTTGGTATCTTCCTCAAAGTTGTTTTAAGTTGCACCAAAAGGATGTATGGCAGGAGGCATAAAGAACCTCTTTAATATAAATCCATTTCCTTCACTATCTATACTGGATTAAATAAAACCATACTTGTTTCTCAGAGGATACACTTTCTTGCTCAGAATAAACTATTACATCTAGTTAGGAGAAATTTATTGAAAGGTTGAGTTTGTTTAACAGAGCAGAATTAGCAATACAGTATATGGGATGGATAATTATAATGAAATTCTACTGCGTTCAGTTTCAAAAGATGATAACAGCATCTAAACCAGGGGTGCCCAAAATCTAGCTCACAGTCCGGGTCCAGCCCCTGACACCAATTCATCTGGCTCACGCCGCCCTCATCGCTCCCAGAAGTGGAAGGAAAACATGCTTCTGGGAGCAACGAGGGCCGGATGAATTGGTGTTAGGGGCCGGATCCAGCCTACAGGTTGGACTTGGGAACCCCTGAACCACATAACCGGCCGATGGCCTGAAAAGTTTGGGCACCCCTGGTTTAAAGCAATAATTAAATTGAACAGTTCTTATTATAAAGAACGCAAACTGGTATCACACACTCAAGAGAACCAGTTGAATGAAACAGTCAAAAGAAAAATTATAAACAGCAGAATTCTAGACAGATGTTACTTTCACAATTCTCACTTGACAGCTTATTATCTTACTTGGAACAGCTAACTATTATCATTATATTTCTTTCTTAACCACTATGGTGCTTTATCCCACTGTAATGCTGCACATTTCCCAGCAGGATCTAAGGCAGCAACATCATACAAGAATGTAGAAGTTAATCTTTGAAATTATGTTCTGAAGTGTAAAATCCCTTATAAAAGTAATTGTGCTAAATCCAACCTTAGTTTGATCAAGAGCAGACCCATTAAAATAAATGGACTTTGTTAATCCTTTGAGAAGGTCCACTTGTCAAGGAAGAACTAGTGTTTGAATATACTACTATCTCAGTGTGGTTCAGTAATTTATTACTATTGTTTCAATATAATAACTACTACCACAACATCTTATGGCTCAGACAGGTATCCATAGTAAAAGGATACAGAGGGAACAATGAGAAGTGACATAGACTTCAGAACCGTCTACAGATGTCAGTTTAGGGCAGTGATGGTGAACCTTTTAGAGACTGAGTGCCCAAACTGCAACACCAAACCCACTTATTTATTGTAAAGTGCCAACACAGCAACAGTGGAGGAAGGAAACGCTTCCATTGGGCTGTGTGTGTGTGTGTGTGTGGGGGGGGGACTATGTGCTAGGGGAAAAGGAGGAAGCGCTCCCATTGGGTTGCTGGGCAGAGGGGCAGGGCAAACTGTGCTGCAGTGACTGCACGTGTGCCCACACAGAGGGCTCCAGTATACATATGGTGGCTTTCACATTTCTAAAGATCCTGTCCACATCCTCAGGCTACAACAACTGAAACATACCTATTATAACAGGACAAATTCTTCGCAGTGGGCAACACTCTTCTCTTGTGGCCATCTGTTCAACAGGATCTTGACACCCCCCTCCCCCCAAATAATAATAATAATAATTAATTATATATATCCACTGAGTGGCTCTGTGCAGATGCAATGGTAGAAGAGTTGTTTCTTTGCTGCCATCATTTCCCTGTAGTAGGCCTTAAAATGAGCTTTAGCCCATGTTTGATCAGATCTGCTCTGAGTTTTTCACCATAGTCACTCTAGACCAGTGTTTTGGTCACTCTAGACCAGTGGTTCCTAAAGTGGGCCCCATGCCCCACAGGGGACTTCAATTCCCAGAAGCCTAAGTCAGTATATTGGCTTATCAGTGCTTTGAGGAATTGACTTAGGCTTCTGGGAAATGGAGCCCAAAAACCAGTTTGGGAAACACTGCTCTAGACCTTTGGTTTTTGGACTTCAATTCCCAGAAGCCTAAATCAATTCCCCAAAGCCAATGGACTGGCTCAGACGTCTGGGAATTGAAGTCCCTCTGAGGGGTGTGTGCCCTACGTTGGGAACCACTGCTCTAGACTCTCAACCACTTGTTTCATCAACCCCAGTTCTTTAGTGAACCCAGGAGCTAGTTTGACTGCACTCTGTAGGAGAGGACATTTAGAAGCAATTGTGTAAATAGCCCAAGCCACCTCCTCATTCCAGAGGTCCACCAAGGACTTGACAGGATCACCCGGCAAGACAGCAAGAAACTACCCCAGAGCTAACAAGAAACCACTTAGATCCATTAGTCTACTAGGAAAGACCATTTTAATTGCCCCCCATCCCTGCAGAAGCCTAAACCTCAGAGTTCCCAGAAGTCTAAACTCTACTTGTTAGTGATCTATCCATGACAATGAAGCTACCAAGATTTCCTTAACACCAAGATCAGCACCATCCTGCACAGTACAGAAAACTAGGTCAACAGTGTGCCCTGCAACCTAAGTGGAGTCAGATACCACTTGGGACAGCCCCCTGGTAGATATAAAGTCTTGAGTCACTCCTAACAAATCTAGTCTTGGCATGCATGTCAAAATCCCCCAACATAACAAGCTGAGGCAACTGCAGCACCACATCCAAGGCCAGATCAACCACTTCAGTCAGGCAGTGGGTGATACACCAACAGGATCTCTATGATGTTCTGGGTTCCCACTCTCATGTACATGCATGCAAATCTATCAGTTTCTAGAACAGAGCACTTGGTAAAGATGGCTGGACTTTGGTAGTCTATTGCAACCTCCAAGTCTGTCCTGCTGCTCCACAGAGAACCCAAGTGGACAAAGTGGAGAAAGACTAACTTCCTCAGTTACGATATTCTGTAATGCAATCCAGTTTAGTATGTTCATCCAGATACAAAACTGTATAGTACAGATGAAACAAAGAAAACATGTCTCATTTTGTGGAAGTAGTAACCTAACTCTGAAGGAGAAATTATGCACACAAACCAGCATACCAGGAATAGATTTGTACTTCTGAGAGTCAGAGGCTCAGTTACACAATTCCAAATCATAACATTGCCTGAAAACAACCCTGTGAGGAAGTTAGTTCCCCTTTTTAGCACACTTCTTGAGTAAGTGTTATCTGTGTGACTTTTAATACATCAAAATCATATAAATATTCCTCAGATTGGGAGATTCCTTGTGCACTGGGAACTCTGGACACACCCTCAGACTCCCATAAATGAATGCTTGGATTAGGGCTTTACAGTACTTCAGGAGTAACAGGAACCTGATATGGTCCGATGACTAATCAGTTAATAAAGGATGGATAGAGAAACAGGGAAGATTTCGCCCAATAGAAAAGCAATCATAAAGATACTTCTCCCTAAATAAGAATGTTGTTTCTATAAAGCTAATTTCAATTGTCAGCTGTCTCTTGTTTTGTACTGATCCTGCATCTGTGATCAATGCAACTATTAAGAAGCCACTAAAGAGAAAATGTAGGGAAATCTGGGGACTGATATCACTGCCCCACCCAGAATGGATCACTAACACCTCTGAAATGCTTTCCAGCTGTGGAAAACTAGAGATTTATAGGTAAATGGTCAGTAGTACCATTCATTTGTGGAACTGAAGATATTCAGAGCACATAGTCATTCTATTGCACAGAACCTGCTATGGGCCTTGAGCCAAGGACGATTCCTGTAGAAAATATTGCAGAGGGGAAGTCTTCTAAAATCCACAACTTACCTTTACCCCATCAGACTTCTTGTTCAGCAAGCTTTTTGCAGCTGCAGAGAGAAGTAAAAAGAAGCAGGTGAGTTCTATTTTATGAAAGCCTGTTCTCCTCCCCTTCAGCTCACTGTTTCACAGGAGTGTTAGTAGAAAATGTTCCCTTATTAATTAGGATGGCTGCAAAGGTCAAGCCAGATTGACCTTAGGTTCCTGGTCATTCAAAACAATAAGTCAATGCAAGGACATCAGCCTGTCCTGCATTCAGAATCTCACATTGCAATCATGCACCTTTAAAAGACACAGTTAAGTGAATCAGGCCTTCGGTGTGTCTGAGATTTCATTTCAAATCTGTTGTTCACAATACCTCCACCTTCCTTTCAATATTAAACATGACTGGCAAAAAACATGAAAACAGAAAACATTGTTTAAAATTCTGAGCACTGACTCTTATTACCCTGTGAGTTCAGTTATTCAGGCTACTTTACACAAGCCAGGCTTTCTTCACAGAAGTCATCAGCACTTTAAAATGTGAACGAACAAGCTATCTGCAATGCGTAATGAATGCAGACGGTATCTTGGGTATCCTCAAATTTCTGCTACACCAACACATACAAATAACATTTAGGTTTTCCATGTAGCATATTTTGCCTGCGAAAGAGGCATAGTTACTGATACAACCTGAGAAATATAGAATTGAAGGGCAGTGATAAAATGTGGCCATTCTTAATAATATGAAACACTCAATTCACCACTGACAGTGCATGTGGAATAAATGTCCAAAAATATAGAAATGTTCTGAGGGTAGAGGATGGTGAACAGAGGCAAAGCAGCACTAGCAGTTGACAGATGAGAGAACTTATAAGAGACCATTTGCAAGATGGCAGTTAATTGTTTCACTTTCAAAAGAGCAAGGGCAGGTCACCTTGTTTTGAGTGAACAACTAGCTTGCAAAGACATAGGCATACACACACACACATAGAAATACACATATATTATGCACAGGAGGATAAGCCAGCTGTGCATAAGAGAACATCTATCCAAGTCCATGGACAACATTTCAGCATCTTCATATGAAACAGCAAAGCAGCTTTTATGAACAGCTCTTTAGTCTACCAAATCGCATCACAAAAGACAATTAAAGTTTGGGTTTTTCAAAGGGGCTTAACTGCACTCCTAAAAGCCCACTTTTTCACCCAAAATTGTACTGCTTGATAACATGGCACAGCATTAAAATCAATACTCATTCTGTAAATAATAATAATAATAATAATAATAATAATAATAATAATAATAATAATAATAATAATAATAATAATAATAATAATAATAATAATAATAATAATAATAATAGAACAAAAAGGTTATGAAACCCTCCCACTACAGAAATTAAATCTGCATAATTTAACAGCAGGCTTTGGCTTTCCTATTCACTGAACTTGGAATTTAAACTTTGAATCCGAGATTGTCCTGAATATGGGGGTGTATATATGGAAATTAAACTTATCTGCACCCTTAAAAATAAGTCACTTGAAAACAAAACAAATGCAAAATTGAAGTTTGAAGACAAAGATTTAGAGCAGTGGTTTTGCTTCTGTGGATATAAAAAGAGAAAGAAAATAGAATAGCGTATTTCTTCCCCCTCATTGTAAAACTACATTGCCTACACTTTGCATACTAAAAAAGAGACGCTGGAATTTATTTCGGTGTGTGTCTAGATACAACAAGGGTAATTGAGGGTAAAAAAGTTCACAGAGGAAACTTTGAGAGTAACAGTAGAGATAACATGAAAGTCTCTCTATGTGAAACAAACATATTACACAGATTAAATCTGTATATTTCAGCTGCAACACCTGAAATCTGCCCCCTCCGGGATGGAAACAGACCTAAATTTGACCCAAGAAAGGAAGAAATTGCTCACCTTTACCCCTGGTTCCCCCCCCCCCCAGTAGTCCTCAGTGCACTCACTTATATGGATGATGCATCTATACAGAGTCCTATTCAGTAACAATTCAACTCAGCCTTCTGATGGGAACCCCATGCTTTCCCTCAGTTCCTTAGGAATGACATGAGACTGGAGCCCAAGTGAAAGGCATTGTAGTGGAGATGAAGTGAGGGTTGTGTGACTGCAGAGAGGACCACTCAAAGAACCATAGTTATAGGTAAACAATTGTTCCTTTTCCAATGTAGTCTCTGCAGATCACGTGTATGGAGGGGAGTCTGTGCCTCTATGATGATGTAAAACACTAATGACTAGAATACACAATCAAACACAGCATCAAGACAGTAAAATTTCACACACATGGAGGGATGCAACCAGATACCAGCTGTGAATGCATCACTGAGTGGATTCCCTTCCCTGGCCTAAGACAATGGATGATGAAGCTTTTCTTGTGAAATGAGACTTAATAGCATTTGGAATAAGCAGGTTTGCCAACTAATTAAGCAAGACAACCACACATGCTATCCATTTCAAGATTAAACAGGCAAACCTTTCTTAATACCATGGTAGAATATGGATAGCCTCAGATACTTGCTCAATGGAGCTGAGTGGTCCTTACAGAATAGTAGGGCTGTACAGGTATCTAGGTGGTGTAAGAATCTCTCTAGGTCTGTACTAGGATTCTTTTTTAAAAGATAAATTATTATATCTTGATTTAAATGAAAATCAGAGACCATCTTTAGAAGGCAGTAGGATCAGGCTGAAATTAAGCTTTTTCTTTAGACTGTGTAGGGGAAATGTATTTAAAGGGCATGGAGTTTTCTAACCCTATGAGCTGCTATGATAACAATTAAAAAGGCCACTCTCTAAGATAAGAGATAATGGAAAGAGATCACTATTAGTTCAAACAACAGTGATAAAATGTTTGTTAGCTCTACTGACAGCTTCCATTCTTTAACCAGTAGATGGAATGTTACTAAGCTCTTTCAAGAACAGTTCAGCTGTCAAATACAAAAATATGGAAAGTGCATTTGTAAATGAGAAAAAACTAAAACAGACAAGTAGACATGGGTGGACAATTCTCCTTCTTCCGTGTCTAGGCCAGACGTGAAACTGTCAAAACGAAGGCACCTTTTGATGAGTTCATTCTGCACTTCATTTCACCTGACTATAAAACTAAAACTTCTTTCTCAGAAAGCAGAACATCAAGAGCCAAAGGGACTGGTTATAAAAAGTGTGGCACCTTCCTTGACTACAAGGGCTCAGAACCAGTTCAAGTTAAATTTACAGAACTTCCTTACTGTCAGAAGGATATATTTTATTGGGTCCAAAAAGGTGCTAAGGGGTGAATGTGCCATGCTGTTAGGTAAAGCATGTAGAAACCCCTGCATAAGATTTTAGAATCATTCATAGTAAGTAAATATAATACTATGGATAGGTGACAATAATGGCTTTGAGCTAGCTCACTAGGTCACTATTACTATTATAAATAATATAATTGGACCTGTCCCTCTGAATCTTTGTCACTCTCTTGAGAAGCAGAGGGGATGGAGGAAACCAGAAGAGAGGACATAAAAACTTAAGAAAGATGTATCTCTCAGGGAGCCGTATAGGGCACTACTTAAACAGTTCTAGAGTCAAAATAAAGAGAGGAATGCTAATCTCCATAACTTTTGTTTTAGTTAATACATTATCATCATTGCAACAATCTTGATTTACTAATCAGCGAGTCTCCAATGATATGTACAGTCTGTTCTGCTGTTGACCAAAGGTCCTGACTTGCCAGGTTGCTGCACCCCATACCAACTGTAATGAAGAATTAAGTGGGATCTTGGAAAAGGATGGACTTGCCTCTGGTCAGGCGGGTCAAATCTTTCCATCAGAACAATGACTATTTTATGAAACCTGGAAGATGAAGCCAGACTAATTGATGGTCTGTGATAATGGCAAAGAGCAGGGAGAGCCAAGCTTGACGGCACTGCATGTGAAAATGAGTAGATTCTACAATGGTTGTGATTAGGGTCATAAGATCTAGCATGCAGAGAAACAAGTCAGCTTGAGATGTTGCCAATGACAGCAGTTTGAGTGCCAGAGTGATCAGAATGCCCATTCTCAGAAATGGTAAAAATATCCCAGTTTTCATGAAACACAGTGGTGTTAGAGATTTAAGAATGAGTAGGCTGTACTTTCCATAATTCACTAAAAGGCTAAAACTTTGAGAATGCTGTGAATAAACATGGCATCTTCAGTTAGAACCAGCAACTATCAGCCAATAATCCAGTTATGGAATGACAGTCTCCTCTGCTTAATGCAGAGGAAGACAATGACAAGTGCCACAATCCTCACAAATACCAGGAGCTGTATTCAGACCAAACAGCAAAACTCAAAATTGGTAGATGGCACGCTTGATGGCAAAATGTACAACTAGACAGTGCTATGAGTGGATTGTCATATGAAAATAGGCAATGAAGAAATCAATGCAAGTGAACCAGTCCATAAGAACATAAGAACAGCAATGCTGGAACAGGCCACAGCCCATCCAGTCCAGCATTGTCTCACACAGTGGCTCACAATTTCCTTTAGGGTATTCCCAAGGAGATGCCTTCACCTGCTTAGGATTCCCTGGAAATGGCATTGAGAGATATCCTGCCTATCTCTCCAACACGGAGGTTGTCCTTAGGTATCCATAATTATAGCCATTGATACCCTTGTCCTCCATGAACTTGTCTAATCCTTTCTTAAAGCTGTCAAGGCTGACAGCTGTCACCACTTCTTTTGGCAGGGAGTTCCATAGACCAGTGATCCTCTGGGTGAAAAAGAACTTTCTCTTATTTGTTTGAGAACTAGTATCCAAAAGTTTCATGGAGTGCCCCCTAGTTCTAGTGCTATGTGATAGGGAAAACAGTTTTTCCTTATCTACTTTGTCCACACCATGCATAATTTTATAAACTTCAATCAGGTCACCTCTTAGATGCCGTCATTCAAGAGTGTAGAGGCTCAACCGTTACAGCCTCAGATGGTAAGGAATGTGTTCCAGTCCCCTAATCATTCTGGTTGCCCTCCTCTGCACTTTTTCCAGCTCCATAATATCCAGTCCATAATACTGTATTCCAGTCCATTTGCTGCAGTAGTGGGACAATATATTTGAAATGTACTATTCAGAACTTTCACGCAATGAATGAAGTGACTGAAAGCCCAAGATGTAAAAATGTCTTTTGGAATTGTAAGATCATGGGAAACAATGCTGAATGGAGTGGCTGTTCTGTGAGCTGACTCCCTTTGTAGGAAGGCCGAGAACTTATTACTAGTGCCTATAAGTCTACTGAATTTTACACACATGGCCCATCCCTGTCATGGTCTCCAAAGATGGCAGGCAGTGGTAGGTTTTATGGCAGAATGCAAAGTTTGTCAAGAGCAAGACTTCACAAAGTCATACTGATGCTGTCATTCTGCAGGGTGGTTTTTAGTATGAGGCAAATTGGAAGAGGATTAAGATAGTGAAACTAATGGTTTACAAAGAAAATAATAACACCAAGATGGGGACTGGAAAGATGAGGTATTGGCTGGCTGCTCATTCCCAACTTTCATGCTCAGTCTTGAAATCAACATAGTTGAAGAAGTGCTGGATATCCAGAAATTCCTGGATATCCAGAAATCCATTTCATGTGGGGCCTCTCTAAATAGCTGATGAGGTCAGGGCGGGAGGTTAAAGGATAGATAAATAGACATCAACCTGTGAAGGGAGAGTCTTAGGATCAAGTCATGGTATTAAGGAGATTTAACCAATGAGGCGTTGTCGAAAGATCTCTTGCAGATTTCTCCATCCAAGACAGAATCTGCTATACAGGTTGTCCCTGTATCCATTTCCCAAGTTCTTCTGTAGATGCCCCAAACCACAGAAAACAGCAAGCGCTGCATTTTAGCACACACCGTGGACTCATACAAAT
The DNA here is from genome assembly GCA_035047305.1 of Bradypodion pumilum. Taxonomy (NCBI): domain Eukaryota; kingdom Metazoa; phylum Chordata; class Lepidosauria; order Squamata; family Chamaeleonidae; genus Bradypodion; species Bradypodion pumilum. Next base: position 141,488,046 of record JAWDJD010000003.1, read on the forward strand.
AGGGGAACGGGTGGGAATGCCTCCACCGATCTTCATGTGCGCTCATGAAATGGCCAGGCATGTACAGGAGATGCAAAACATTTTCAAATGAAACTGCACAAACATATTACTCATATGCATGATGCACAGAGACTACAATAAAAAATGATGACTACTTTATATTATTTACATTTGCAGTACATACCAAACATCATAGTTGCTGTGAAGATGTGTATAAGCACATTTTGCTAAGAACAAGAAGTCACACTCCCATCTCTGAAGTGATTAGCAAATGGAAAAGACATACTTATCATGTGGGAATAATCATTCTGGAAACAGAGTATAAGAAAGAAACCAGAAGGTCTGTCTGTATACTCTTCCATGTGAAAGAGCTGGACCAAGTCTAACTCTGGTCTCAATAAAATCTATATCCCATTAACAGCAGAGAAAACCACTTCAGAATTTATTTGTTTATTTATAGCGGTCAGAAACCAGCAACCATAAGTTAACATATACAAACCATTTCCAAATAGATAAGGGGATGTGGAGACACTTAACGTAATAGGCTCTACCTAAAGGATGAGCTCTACCCAAATGGTTGGAGTTGTATTATGTTTCAACTGTGCATAAGCGATTTTTAAGGGACAGTTATGCCACCTATAGTGAGTGAGTCTTAGTAGGAAGCAAGGGAAAACCCAAAGAGCTGTTGTACCACATGGCAAACAGTACAGACAAACTGAATATACACAAAGATAGGTTACAGAATGTTGATGCATGAATTCTAGTTTATCTGGAAAGCAAAGAGGCTGGATAAAAATAACAGAGAAAAGCAATACTTTTTTAAAATTGGAATTTATATCTATAGTGCCTTTGCAATAATGAATTATAAAGATTTATCAAATATTTATAGTGAAAGATAAGCAAGCTGTGCAGTTACATAGAACTTATGGTCAGTTCTATGTAACTCTAAAATTTGGCTATTTTTGCCAATGCAAGTCATAAGCAAGAAAGGACATAATCTTACCTGTCCAGCAGGTTCTCTTTGGCCCTGTCAGAAATTATGCCTTTCCACCACACAGAACGTACACACGTATTAGCATAATTTTAGAATATAAACAGCTACAAACCAGGCAACTGCTACCATATGATTTTTGGCGGCTGGAAGAATCAGGATCCACTAAATTCATGTGTGTCTGAAGCGGGGATGGAAACATAGGAAGAAATGCTAGTTCTTCCTATATATTAGGAGCTAGTTATCGTCATGGAATTCACTCAACTCTGAAACATGAGTACTGTATTATGGAAGCATGAAAATACAGGAGAGAATTAGTGACACAAAGAAGCTTTCTATTGAGCTCCTATGCACCGCAAATCAACGCTAAGTATTACAGACTGCTAAACCCAATGAGCCTAGTATTGCTAGCAAGAACATAACTTGAGAAACTTTTCATAACCTATCTTTATCTCTATCATACACACTTCACATGGAATTTCAACAAAATCTAGTTGCTCATGTGGGACTGCAAGAAGAAAACGTTTCCTGTTTATTTCAAGCAGTGCATGCAGTAGATAGATGGTTGAGGAAAACTTTAACAAATTAATTTAAAACATAGTGACACTGACACACACAAACAATACCCAGAAGACAGGCATACTATGCAATGACAAAACAAGACAATAATCCATATTTACTCAAAGCTTTGATTCACACAGGTGTCAGCTGACACACTGGAAACAAAAATAAATGAGATTCCTATAGTTAAGCACCACGCACAGGCACAAGACATATAGAGAGCCAACTGGAAAGACAAAAACACAGGGCATGATACACAATTTGGCACAAGTTGACCAAGACAAATCCAGGAAAGATGCCTAGAAAAATCTCTTTCCATGGCAAGAAATCATTTCTGCATCCATGCTCTGCAGTTGCTTTAATGTGGGACACCCTGCCATTCATTCTTAACCCTCTCAATCCTATCTAATGTGTGTTAGGGTAAAACTCTGCTTTAAGGAACCTTTCAAAACTGTAATGTTAAAACGCATAGAGACCGTATGAAGCACAGAGTTGAAAGCTACCTAGTTTTTTTTAATGGACACCTGTAGGTTATTTTTGCTTTATATTGTTAAAAAATATATATTGGCTGTCTTATTATGTTTAATTTTATTGTAAGCTGCCCAGAGTAGTGGTCTCACTAATCAGGTGGGATAAGAAAGAAAGGAAGGAAGGAAGGAAGACACAAGACTAACATACCTTGCTAAATTTTATGATTTTTACTTGACGTTTTTAGGTGGAGATAAAACTGAAATCATGAAATAGTTACTTCAAAGAAAATTCTGAAGCCACTGTAAAAGAACTGCCAATCTTTAAATGCTAATCTTTAAAAATATCACATCTAAAATGGACTCATTCAAGAGAATATGATCCAAGTTTTTAATATGCAGAGTAGAGATGAGTATCTGTGACTCCCTCGGTTGCTTCTTGACTACAGCTTCCATTATTTATCGGAATTGGCTAATTAGGGTTAATGAGAGTTTCAGTCCAATATCTAAAGGACCACCACATTGTTCATCCCGATCTAGAGCTAGCAAAAGCAGAATGCTTTCAACACCATGGATGTCCCAAATTTCATATCAGTTTCCTATGGTGTTCTTTATAGGAGCAGACAATCTGTCCCAACATGGCAGCTGAAATTCAGCAGGTGATATTATGAGCTGTATTAAAGATTTTCCATTCCGCACCCCAAAGATTTGACATTTTGGGATCTCTTTCATTGTAGGGAAACTGGGGTCAGAGTTGTTTAATTTCCAAAAAAAAAGACAGCAGATGACATTTGAAGCCTTAAATTTCAGCCACTATGTGCTTTTGAAAGCTTTTCCCACAATAATTTCCAAAGAGAGGGCAATAGGCTTCTTGTTTTACAACCTGTGCCATCGTAAATTAACTAATGGGCGAAGAGTAGCCAACAAGTTCAATGGATTCCATGAAAACCAAGCTTTCACAATAGAAAGGGTGGATGATATCAAAGCTTCAGAATGATTTTTAGCATGTAATGGCAAAAAATCACTGTATCTGAAACTATTTCCTTCCACTTTGGTTCCAATTCTAAAAGCGAGTTGGGTTGGGGATGGGGGGGGGAGGAATTACTTGGAAGTAATAGGACACAGTGAGTTTACCTCCTCACAGTCATGTATTTCACTTCGTGTAAGAAGCAGGATCTTTCCTTTATCGTTTACATAAGAACAAGGCAGATACATGAAGAAAATACAACACCCAGTCATTTTCCTGTAGCTGCCTTGAAGTTTTTGTCACCAGCCATTTACATCGTTGTAGTTCAACTCTCCTTCCCAACATCTTTGGTAGAAATAATGGGTCATAAAAAGCGACATCTTGCAATATGTGATTCATAAATATTGCACCAAACATCACACACAGTGCACCCAAACATGCAAATCAAGTAAAACAAATAGGGCTCTGTGCAGAAGATGTAGTGGGGGGGGGGGGGAGGACAAATGGGGTAAAGGTTTACATCACTTTCCCTTTCCTGCTAATTCCTTGCTCCACAGGTAAGGTGGATCAGAGGAAGTTTAACGCTCCTCTGCAAGAGCACTGGAGATGCAGTGGCAGGCATCTCACCTGAGGGACCAAGGAAGCTAAGGGGAACCCAGGGAGGGGCCTGGCACATAACTCAAGATCTCTCAGAATGGGCTGCTCAGCCTGAAGACTGGTGGGTTTAGGCCAGGGGTGGGGAACCTGTGGCTTTGAGGGGAGCCTGGGCTTCTAGAAATTAAAGTCTAAGTATACCTGGAGGGCCAAGGTTGAGAAACCCTGGCCTAGAGGAAACAGGCTAGTCCTCTAGGAGTTCTTAAACTTTAATTCCCAGAAGCCTGGGCTCCCCTCAAGGCTGCAGGTTCCCCACCCCTGGCTTTAACCTACCGCAAGGGCTTTTGCTTAGCTGAAGGGAAGTGACCAGCAGGCTGTCATTCAACCCCCTAGAAAAGTAACTCCTGGCAGGCTGCTTATATCTATGCTCTGCTCATTGCTATGATGTTTTGAGCAGCAAATGTGCAAATTCAAGATGCCAGTAAGTTTGGCATTTCCTGCAGTAGCACCTCCTCCCATTCACTTCTGATATAAACGAGTCTTTATCACCAGAAAAGACCCTTGTCCTGCTCAATGCTATATAATTCCCTGCAGTGTCTCAGGCCCCATATTTCACAGGGAAACCGAGAGATGACCATATGGAACCACCATTTTACAAATACTGCACGGAATTTGTCTTTTTTGGTTCAAGAATTCTAGACCCACTTCTATGTTGCTTAAAGTCCCTCCTTAACAACAGATTGGCTGGGGAAACAGTAAACTAATCTGACATCTTGCTTTTATAATGTGACATACCACCCTTTTAAAAACACCCTTCAGTATAAGGCAGCATTTCACCGCCTTTGTCTTACCTAGAGAGTCTGCTGGCATTTTCTGGTCTAAAAGACTGATTGTAATAGCTGCACTCACCTTCTGAAACCCCCTCACAGAGCAGGCAAAGGCATCTCACGCGACACCAATCCCTGCTTCCAAATCTCATGTGCCGATTCACTGCAGGACTGCATTATGTCCAACATGCATGCTTTGTTAGTAGACTGAAAATCCACATGTTTATGACTCTTGGTTAGATGGAGGCCTTAGTGCATGCCCATTTCTCAGCCAGCAAACATGGATGATGTCTCACTGGGTGTACAAACAGTGGCATGCCGGTTTTTTACTGGCAGTGGAGTTGGGTGAAAGATGATCAAGTGGGTGATTTTAGGTTCAGGCACGCAGGAGATACAACTCATGCCACATACCTTGCTCAGCCAGGCCGGCAGCACTCATGGCGGCCGAAGCAGGGGCGGAGCTCTGCCTGCCAACTGATTGGACATAAATCATTCAGTGGGAGGAGCCATAATAAAGCAAGAAAGGCCCGACAGCAACAAGAGAGCAAGGTGGAAGTTAATTAGTTTTATAAAGAACAGTGGGAAGAGAAACAGGGTAGAAAGAGGGAAACAAAATATTTTTAAAAAAAAGTAATCTCCCTTTAAACATGACAAAAGAACAGCAGAAACCAGCACAGAGGGTTGGACCTTCAGGAACAGTGTTCAGAAAGCTGAAAGATTTAGATGCAAACAATTGTTTATAAAATGCTCTCCAATAGATAGTTTTACACCAACAAAATCAGAAAAGGGTATCTGCATGGTAAGATAGTGGCTTATATATTTTCATATCAGAGGCACGAGTATAGTATTGAGGGGTGAGGTTGCTGGATTTGCATTCAGGTTTCATATCAATATCTTGTATTATGATATAACAAAAATGAAAAGAAATAAAAAGATACATGAATTAAAATGATTATGAATGCTAAACACATTTTTAGTAAGGAGGAAATTAAATATTTCAATAGGAAGTAGAAAATCCTAACAAATTTTGAGAAGCACTTTATTAAGAATATTTTCCAATACATTACCTCTCATTATTTAGTAGTAGAAAGGTAGCAGTTTGTCCCCTTAATATCCCAGGTTCATGAACAGCCACTTCCAGTATGAAATGCATGGAATGGATACTTTCTCTTTGAAAAATCCCAATACCTATTTGCCGAACTTTGTCATAATCATCACATACATCAACTGAAAACTAAGCCCAACTAACATGTGACTCCCAAGTATTACCATTTTACCAGGTGATGAACAGTCTATGACAGAACCAAGTTCTAAAACATCATAAACAAAATGAAGATGAAAATGCTCAGATGTGTGACTAGCTAAGTATTTCAGCATCTTAGCGCTCCTGCAGAAACTGTCAACATCCTCCTCAAAGCAAGACAAAATAGTAAAATATGTCTGACGAGAAACAGGATTTCAGACATAACAAGCTACTCAGAAATTGGGCATGAGGGAACTTACACAACGTGGTACCACAGAAAAAAGTAGTAGCCAACCATAATTTCAGAAATAGCTAGTGACAATCTGGATTTGCCAATTTAGATTTACTTGCCAGTTTATAGTAAAACCCAAGCTCCTCCCCACCACCAAAGAAAAAAGCAAAAGGTTTCCTGTGAAACTCTTACATCAGCATAATGTATTTCAGGTATTCAAGGCACTTCACATAAACTATCACAGCATGAACTATGAAAGACATGTTGTAAGGCAGCTAGTATTAGTACCTCAAGTGCAAAGAGAGACCTGAGTTTTAAAAAATGCCAAAGGTATTTTGGTATGTTAAAGGACAAAGAAGAAGCTGCAATGAGAAGGGGCTGCTCAACTCACCTTTGAGCCAATAGGCTACATGAGTCTGCAAATAAGGTAAGGACAAAAAGAAAACAATATATGGAGGATAGGTGCCTGTTTCAGCGAAAGACAACTTGCCATATCCTCACTTTCTCCATCATTCCCCACCATTTTGTACATTGAGGGACCAACAAATTGGTCTTAATTTAACATTTTGCATGATCCTTTTAAATTGCATATAATGAAAAGACATCCTCTACATTTTCAACAAAACACCCATCCACACAAATTCAGTCTAGCAGCTCATATTGGGGATGGTTTGCACAAGCAGGCCCACTGCCTGAAACCTGCAGCATTGAAGGGTGGTTTGGATCAAATTGGGTTGGGGACACAGAATGTATCTTCCCATTAATTTGAACCAAAGCTAACATGAGCCCCACAGGTAACATTTTCACTACCTACCTCTAGTTATAAATGTGGACACAATTTTCCATAGAGTGGCAAGTCACACATTTAGTCAAGAATAATTGACTGATGTCATCATGACAAGAAATCATGTCCATGACCCATTTAAGGAACATGCAGCTTCCAATAACCACTGACATCTTCTGATTATGCCAAATGCATTTTTGACCATGTGATAAGAGCAAGAGTTTCATCCAGTATGATTCTGTTCCACACAAAAACCTTAACTGATCTCAGGCATGATTTGATTAATGGAGAGAGAGAGAGAAAGAAAGAAAGAAAGAAAGGGGGGGGCAGGTTGGCTCTGAAAATTGTGGTCCTGGACAAGTAAAAAGAACAGAGAGGTAGGGCGAAATATTGTCCTGTTTCTAGCCACAGGAAATATTTCCATTTCTCAGATATCAAAAGCATTTGGTTGATTCCAACTACTGTACTTCATTACAAATGGATTTATGCTTTCATTATAATGCCTGTGATTCCAGATTGACTAGTTTTATTCTCATATCTCCTTCTGCAAACAGCTGCAAGCTTTCTAGATCAGAGGAAAGAAATCAGTTGTCTCTTATATACATAAAATGCATACACAAACATTGAGGAAGCAAACTTTTTTCTGAAACTATTCTCCATTCCAAGTTCATCATTGGCACTAAAAACTGTGAACAATGCAAATCCAGCATAGCAGTATTTTGAACCTAGCTGTACAGCTACTCCCAAGAATATACTCAAAGCCCACTAGGCAACCATGAATGTATGGCATAGGCATCTGAAAACATGCATATGGCAGTTCACATTTTGCATTGCAAGTGTGCCTTTAAATCATTTTAAGCTCAGCTTCCCACAAATCTTGTGTGTTTAGCATATCTCATCTTACACATATGATTACAAAAACCATTAAGTGTGAACATTTGAGAACAATACTGTTCATTATGGTCAAGAATTACACCATGGTTCTACATTTTTATTTGAAAATACTACCGCAATCATCTTATTCCCTCCCTCCCTCTCCAGATTCTACCCTAATTCAAGGACAATCTTTGCAACAATGTGCTACCAAAGGAGAAGCATAATGGACACTTTATACAGGGACTTGTGTGCTTTACACTGAACTACATATTATTCATCAAAATACAATTTAAGCAAATCTCCACCATTCATCTTGTTTTGTATACTTTGCTTCTAATGACCATAGGGAAGGAACGGAACAGAATGCAGAAACATGCTAAGTGGTCTCCAAAAGCCACGATCCTCACTTCCCAAAGAGTATGTGTGTGTGTGGGGGGACTGGGATAAGATGAGAGATGTGTATTAACCAATTTGAGCTCCATGGGCTACCATGGAGGACATAATTAGATGGAATTTTGAACAAAAACACCCCATTCTTTAGAACAAGGATACTACATTATGTTGTCTGCTCTAGTATACATAATTAACTTCCTTTATTGACAATCCCAAGAGTTCACCAATGAATGATTCAACTGGTAATGTATTTTGATTTCCAGCTTGACAGTTAGAGGTGTCCCTTAAATCCACTTGCTTTCAGCAGGTTACAGGCAAACAGAGACTAAAAATAAACACACCTGCATCTTGTCATACCAATTATAATGTGATATTTGTCTTCAATGCAAAGATTATTCATATAAGACCATAAAAAATAGAAAAAGACAATCCTTCAAGTTACATCATCATTATTGTCGCAATGCCAAGTTGGAAACATGAGCTTTCATGGTTTAGGATTGACATTTAAGGAAGCATGTAAAAGGGGACTAAACTGATTGTATTCAGAATATTCTGGATGCTTATCAGTGGATGGCAGGCAGGAGAGTAACAGGCACATATATTCTTTTTCTTCAAAATCAATAACACCTCAGTAATCCCATTTATAATTTTTATTCCAGAATGCAAAACCTTCAATATTTTTCTTCCCAAATGATGCTATACCTTGGGACATCCTGCTGGGAAAATGCAACCACTAAGTAGTGATCACCATGAAATGCAAAGGAATAAGGTACAGTATTAAGTTATCTCCCACTATGTCAACTACTGGACGTCTCCTCAGTTCACCACATCTGATTCTGACAGCAAAACAATGGAGGCATTTTATAACCTTGCTAGCTGAATACTATTTCCCTCAGTGGTGTTGGACATATTTAACTCCGAATCATGTGATTTAATACATGAACACCAGAAAGCAAGCTATGATAGATATGCAATACTGAGGATTAAATTTTTGTTTATATTATGACTTATGATGCTATTATTGGGGGACTTCAGTTATTGATGTGCTCATAGCACAGTCCAGTGTTGTGCATTTCAGTTTGTACTACATCTTATGGGTGCTGATCACATTCTTGAGAGTAATACAACACACCAATTTCCCCCTTAATTTTCGCCCTTCATGGCTAATGACATCTACATAAAGACTGATTGGCTAGCTTGGTTGGTCAACTTGAAAATTAATCCATGATGAAGCAACAGTCTCTCCCCCCCCCTTTTCATGGAAACAGGTGTGTGGCCAGTCTAGATTCTTAAAGAGGATTAATGGCCAAAATATTATTGCTTAGTGCAGTAAATTGCACTACAGTAAGCCGTTTGAATCAATGGGGATTTGATAAATCAACTTCTCCATAAATGGTAATAGAGTAGACCATACTGCCAGCGACTCAAGGCCGAGTGTCAGGTGGCAGTTAACTAACCTAACAACCCTGAAGACTAATGGCCTTTGGTGCCGAAGTCCACAGGGAAGGGTGATGAACCCCAAGTAGATTAAATCCCACTTGAATCCATCTTGATGAAGGGCAACAGATTCATCCATAATGGCCTCGGGCTGAGGAGGACTTTGTGTGCCAAAAGGGCTCAGGACCAGAAAGTGACTCACGGAATTGGATCAGTGGTATGGGGGTCATGCTGTGATGCGGAAGACAGATGAAAGGCCACTGCACTATATTGTCAGCATAGTCTTCATGGCTAATAGCCATGATGATTGCCTATATTCGGATTTGGATACAGTAGAAGAATAAATTCCATTGATTCAGATGGGCCTACTTTAACTGCAACTTAGCATAAGTCACAACAAGATTTTAGCCATATATTCTAGCAAGCATTTGATGAGTGTGTAACACCTGAAAATTCTGGATAAACAATATGATGTTTTTCTCTTATTTTTTGAGAAAATTAGAATCTGAAAAACTGGGGAAGTCTGTTACTAAAGGGATGACAAGCAGGGAGACTAGGGTGTTGTTGTTGTTGTTGTTTTGCTTTGCTCTATCTTTCTGTGAGTGACTTGGACATGACTTCTCTTAATTTCAGTTTACTACAAAATTTATAACATAAGCGTTTTAGAAACATTTATACGAAATTGATATTGATTTTTAATACTCCCAAGTTTTCACTGAAGCCACTTGGGATTCAGTAACTCTACTTTGGAATGGCATATTTTCTTTATACATTTTAATTTTTTTTGGAAAAGACCATTAAAGCAGCTATTAGTTTTTTGAATCTTATTCTAAAATGCTTAACAGATGAATAGTTGGGAATTTAGAAAGCTGAAATGGAGAAATGTTGTGTTTTGGGATCAAGGAGACAGCGGAGGCTTGATTCATGAAGAGGCATAGGGCGAGATAGCCAGGACAGAGTTTATTAGGAATAACAGGACAAAGAACATTCCAGAGAAGAGTATGCAATTAATCCCTATTGGTTACCTGCGATAGCATAATGTTGCATAATTGGCTAAATATCAGCATGCATGCCTCGTGCTCACCTTACTGATTGGTCAGAAGCTGCGTGCTAGCTGAATGATTGCGTGCCATCCCTGGGCATGGTAGGGAGGGCCAGAAGGCCTGGAGTGAGAGGCCCAAGCTGGGGCCTCTAAGTTACAGCGTAAACACAGATGAGGTAAGGAGAATGATCACCCACGATTTATGACCATGGTGTGCCAATAAGCCACAGCGATCATGCTGTGAAACTCCTCACATCTTCCCCCTTCTGTTTTTAAGAAGCTTATAAGCATAATAAATTTGGTCCTTGCGTGCACGAGGCCGGAAGCGAAATCCTTGCAAGCAGATGGCTAGCAACAAAGGTATGCATTGAATAAAGCAACAGGCAGTTATCAGAATGGCAAGAATAATTAAACCATACTGCAGAATGGTCCGTACCCAGGCTCCATTGGGAAGCCAGGACCAAAGAGTGCTCCACCACGAAGGCAGAGGGTTTTGCTTAATATCAGAAACAATTTTGGTTAAAGAATCCAATTGGTTTTGTACCTTGAGATATGCAGTTTCATAATGCAAAACATAACATAAGCAAAGACAGGTCTTTCCCCTGCAAGAGAATAAGCAAAACATTTAAGCATGAACAAAACATGAACATTTCTCTTCTTCCTTACATGAAGGAGGTTTCTGTAGCATTCTAGCAAGCATTTCTCACTCCCCGATTACATGAGTAAGGCATTACATTTCTTCTTCTCTCACTGGTGTAAATGAAAGAGGCATTCAATAACTTAAAACCAGCATAGCATGGTAAATCAAATACAGTAGAAATATCATTAGAGCATTTCACACTCATAGCATGAGCAGGTAGACAATTTTTTTAAAAAAAGGCTTTCAGGTTTTATAATGCAAACAAGGCCAATTCACTTTAGAGTCCACACAAACTTTTTAGTCCAATTAAAATGTCCAAATTAAAAGTCCAAATGTTGATTGAAGCTTTCTTCTTCTCAGATTAGAGCTTAAACACTATCTTCTCTCCAGCACAGTTCTTGGCATGGCAAGGTTGAAATTAGGCCATAAATTAATTCTCACTGAATTCACAAGACAACCAGACAACCCCCCTTCAGCTTTTCGGGCAAACACACATTCCTTCATGCTCCAGCCACACCCATCTGTATTAAGGAAGGCAGATGAGGTATGAGCACAAAGAACTTCTCCAGAAGTTGCAAGTAACTTTCACACAGAAGAACAGTACAGGGAATTCCCATTTGCTTTCCCTGCAATCCTGATGCTTGAAACTTGGAACAGCCCACTCTGGATCTCTTTGCTTGAGAGTTGAGCAATTCAAAATCAGCCAAAAACTGGAGTACGTCTTCTCCCTCCTTGTATTTTTGCAAAAGCCTGCTGTCCATAGAGGAAGGATCCACACCCCTTTTCCTCTGGACTTCTTTCATTTGCAGCATCTGAATCTCAACTTGATGACAAACTGCACCTGTTAGGTTGTATTTGCGAGAAGACCCCTTTCTGGGCTTGGGTTTTCTGCATTCCTCCTCTGGGCCATCCTTCCACTTCCTGCCCAAACATGAGGTATCAAATTTACCACTCAGCTTCTCCTGCTTTTGTGATGAGGGTTGCTTCAGGGGCGAGCTGAGGTCTCCTGTGCTGCCCTTGGAATCACACTCCTTGCTTCCTGCCACTTTGCATGCATTAATAGCTTCAATCTGTGATGAGGTCCCCACCATTTGTTCCCAATCAGCTGGCACTAGTTGTTTTTTAGACTTGGCAGGCAGTATTGCAGCAGTCCCATTTGCCAGAGCCTCTCTGTTCACTGGATATACAGCAACAGTTTCCATATCTAGCACAGCTGCAGTTAAAGCAGCAGAGAACTGTGTTTTTGTAGGGCTAAAAGGGCTTGATTGCTGCAAGGCAGGATATAATGTCCCATCTCCATTTCCACCCCCACCTCCATCAGGGGGCTCATGCTGTTGTTTCTCATATGATGGAGGGGCAGTCAGACTCCCTCCCTTGGCTGGGGGCAAAAGCTGTGGCAATGGTGCAGTAAGCCTCTGGGACAACAGAATATTTTTTGTAGTAAGTCTTTGAAGACAGTTTCTGACTTCATGCACCTCTTTAGTTTCTGCTCTTTGCCCATTTTTATTCAGATGATATGAGAGATCTTTACAAAACTCCTGCTGCTGCGATGTTAACGCACCCCCCATCTCAACCGTAATGGGAAAAGCAGAAGGACTCTCTCCTTGCCACTCTTCCGCCTCCTCCAGGGACAAAACCCCATCGCTCTTGGCTCGATGTATGGCGGAGCGAACATTTCCCATCACACCGCCAGGGTAGGCAGGCGGCGCCTGGAGAACCAGGGTCGGGACGGGCGGCACCAATGGTGCAGTAGGTGGTAAAATAGCAGGCAGCACTTTTGGATAAGGAGGTGGTGGGTCCTCGGGTGGATGAGTCAGAGGATTGGTCAGGGATGCCTCTGCTGGTACCAATTTCCTGACTGCCTCATTAACTCTGTGCCAAATCAATAAATGATGAACTGCTGCCCTGGGTTCTTCCAATAAAATTGTTCCAATTCTTTGCCAATCATCCCGTTTGAGTGATCCAATTTCTGGGTACCAAGGACATTGGCATTCGACTTCCTTAATGAAGTCTTCAAGACTATTAAGCGTGATGTCTGGACATCCGCTCTCCTTGATGATTTTCTGCAATTCTTTTGCATGGGTCTTTTGCCCTAAAGAAAGTCCCCCCCCCATACTCACAATCGGGAGCTCGAAAGCTGAGAGGTGCACCAGGGGGCTATTCCAGCCGGTGAGTCGGGGAGTTGGGATCCAGCAATCACGTCGCGGGTCGCCAGATGTTGTGTTTTGGGATCAAGGAGACAGCGGAGGCTTGATTCATGAAGAGGCAGAGGGCGAGATAGCCCGGACGGAGTTTATTAGGAATAACAGGACAAAGAACATTCCAGAGAAGAGTATGCAATTAATCCCTATTGGTTACCTGCGATAGCATAATGTTGCATAATTGGCTAAATATCAGCATGCATGCCTCGTGCTCACCTTACTGATTGGTCAGAAGCTGCGTGCTAGCTGAATGATTGTGTGCCATCCCTGGGCATGGTAGGGAGGGCCAGAAGGCCTGGAGTGAGAGGCCCAAACTGGGGCCTCTAAGTTACGGCGTAAACACAGATGAGGTAAGGAGAATGATCACCCACGATTTATGACCATGGTGTGCCAATAAGCCACAGCGGTCGTGCTGTGAAACTCCTCACAGAGAAAGTATTAGAGAACCAAATCAGAAATTAGTATTTGATACTTCTCACTTTATTTGCTACTTATTTCAACATGGCCCAACTAGTTAATGTAACTTGGTGTATAAATGTATTTGTAACATTTCTTTCAATCTTTATCTTCATTGTTTTTAGGGTAAGTGTTTTAATTTCTTTATTTATCATGTTGAAATCATTTTTTGGCAACATGTGGTCTATCTTTGATTATGCCATATGCCATCACAATATTTGATTAATATCAGAAAGACTCTTCTAGATGGCAGATTTTGGTTTTAATAGTAAAAGTAGTCTCAAGGGAAACCATTTTTCAACTCTGTCCTTGTTATACACACAAAAGCATGGGGAGCCACATTGTCAGGAGGTAAATCTAGGAGAAAAATGCTTGAAATCCACACAACTTAATATTTCTACTCAAAGTAACAATATGCATAGCTTTCACATTCCTCAGAAATCATCACCAGCAGGAAATTACACAAAATTAGAGAATACAGTAATATAATTCAGTAATCAATCTGAAACATTTTCAAATGTGTTCTGCACCTGGCTTGAAAACCCAGTATTATTACCGTATTTTTCGCCCTATAAGACGCTCCGGCATATAAGACGCACCCAATTTTAAAGGAGGAAAATCTAGAAAAAAAAGATTCTGAACCAAATACTGTACTAAAAGGGAAGAAAAAAAACACATCTTTTCAGAAACCCCACATGTCCAGGTACAATAAAGCCACCACAAAAATACTCAAAGTCAAAAACTACCTGCCCTAGTCAACCTCCAAGAGGAACAAAGGGCCGGGAGGGCACGATGCTTCGCAGCAGCGGTGTCTTCGGAGCCACGGAAGGCTCCCTTTATCTCCCCGCCGATGGTGGGGCGGGGAGAGCGCGGCTGCGGCAGCGTCTTCGGAGCCTCCCGGGCCACGGAAGGCTCCCTTTATCTCCCCGCCGATGGTGGGGGCGGGGAGAGCGCGGCGGCGGCAGCGTCTTCGGAGCCTCCCGGGCCACGGAAGGCTCCCTTTATCTCCCCGCCGATGGTGGGGGCGGGGAGAGCGCGGCGTCTTCGGCTCCCTCGGCCAGGGAGCCCTTTTAACCTCCCCGCCCGGTGGCAGGGGGCGGGGAGGGACGGCTTCGCGCGGCGCGGCGGCTTCGGCTCCCACGGCCAGGGAGCCCTTTTAACCTCCCCGCCCGGTGGCAGGGAGGGACGGCTTTGCGCGGCGCGGCGCGGCTCCCTTTATCTCCCCGCCGATAAAGGGAGCCGCACCGCGCCACGCCGCGCGAAGCCGTCCCTCCCTGCCACCGGGCGGGGAGGTTAAAAGGGCTCCCTGGCCGAGGGAGCCGCCGCCGCCGCCGCGCGAAGTCGTCCCTCCCCGCCCCCTGCCACCGGGCGGGGAGGTTAAAAGGGCTCCCTCGGCCGAGGGAGCCGAAGACGCCGCCGACGCCGCGCCGCACGAAGCCGTCCCTCCCCGGTGGCAGGGGGCGGGGAGGGACGGCTTCGCGCGGCGCCGCGGCGGCGGCGTCTTCGGCTCCCTCAGCCAGGGAGCCCTTTTAACCTCCCCGCCCGGTGGCAGGGAGGGACGGCTTCGCGCGGCTCCCTTTATCTCCCCGCCGATGGTGGGGGCGGGGAGAGCGCGGCTGCCGTATATTTGCCGTATAAGACGCACCAACTTTCCCCCCCCAGTTTTGGGGAAGAAAAAGTGCGTCTTATACGGCGAAAAATACGGTACTTCTACAGTATAGCTGATTTTACCCATCTGTACACTTAATACCTTTTCAACTTAATTTAATTTTTAAATAGTGCCCGTGTTCCAACATTTCAGGGCCACACAACAGTCTTTAGTATCTTATTGGGTTACTGAAGATTTGATCGATGGATAGTTCTTTTGAAAAAGCCTCTCATTCCTATTCTTGTGTTTCAAGCTGAGGTCTACAGGTGTAGGTGCTACTTATTAACAGCCGACGATTAACATTCTGTGTGAATTGCTAAGTCAGTCCACTGGTCTGTTAAATATAGCAGAAGCAAATGCTGAGATAAAATGTACTCCATTTTCCACCTACTGTGAAGGAAAATTAATGGAAGATCCCAAATGGATACAATTTTGGTGCACATAGGGCAGGTACCAATAGCAACACCTACCAGGACTGAGAAATATCCAAATACCTACCTAGGTCTATTACAAGCATGGATGTCTGTTAAGATGAATCCATTACAGGATTTTGAAGAGAAGTAGCACTTACATATCAGGAGAGTGGTATTTTTGGTCTTCCAGTTGTTTTAGATTTCAACTCCTACTACTTACTCAAGCACAATAAAGAAGTGCTTTATAAGAGGGACAACTGAAACATCTGAAAGGCCCAGTGCTCCTGGTTCTTAGTTTAGGATCTTAGGAACTAGTTAGAAGCCTCTTCCCAATAAAAGAAAAATGTGTGTTAAAACATGAATGGAATGTTTTAATCCTATAATCCTGTGAATGTATGTATATTAACCAAGAATCAATTTTTGATAGACCACTTTGGACCCAAGAATGAGAGATTTAGTCTCTGTTCTTTGTCAGCATTTACATAAAGTACATGCTGTATTTTTTATACATCAGCACTGCTACCTTTTTTTTGTATTTTTAGAATATCTGTAGTCACTAATACAGAAAACCAAATATGTCTTTTCTTGCAAGATGCATTTTCTGATGACAGGTCACCTTCAAATCAAAAGGATTTCCATATCAATCAACGTCCACATTAAAAAAACACATTTATGCTCGATATCTTTCTTAAATCCTTGCTTTCACACAGCCAATGAAGATTGTTCTTTGTCATGGCACAGATGGAAACTGAAGATTCAAACAAATTAACTGAGCACAAAAAGAGTAAGCAACCTTTGTCTTTTTTTCCCCTACGCAAGAAAAAAAAGCCTTTATTAGTACTCTACAATAGTGTAGTTAAACCACTGCTTGCTCAAGGCTATACAGGCAGGTTCTTCCCCTGAGAAGCATGGTGGGGAATCAAACTCCCATCATCTAACTGCAGCAAAATACCTCACTCACTGAGCTCTTTATAGCTAAATAGGGACCAATTAACTAAAAGGACTTTTCTTTATGAATACAGATGGAGCAGAATTTTGGATTTCTTTCATCAGAATTTTTAGAATTATTCCTGGGATTTTTGCAGCATTCTTCAGGTTCTTGGACAATCAGGGTTGTTTGTCATGTTTTTGTAATGTATTTAGCCTTTAGACAATGATTTCTTAAAGTTCCGTCAGTTTCCTGTCTGTTTCCTTGACTTTGCCCTGAGGTCTGTGCTGTTACAGTACAATGTATCTCTATGGAAATGACGTTGTATGAGGCATCACGGCAAGGATTTGGACGTTGTATGAGGCATCACGGCTAGGATTTTGCATGCCTCATACAAAGTCCAAATCCGTATAAAGTCCAAACTTGTGGAACCACGTTTGGACGTTGTATGAGGTATCACTGTAAATGGTAGCCAAACAGTTGGGAACACCGTGAGTCTTAACTAGAGGACTGTTGGAGGATTAGATGCAAATGTAGCAATAATATAATAACCATCTTAGAAATGTAGAGTTGAAAGGGACCCTATTGATCATCAAACACAGCCCTTGTCAAGGAGGTACAGAGGGGAACTGAACTCCCAAACTTACTACACAGACAAATACCTAAACCACTCAGCTATCCAACAGTGTCTTATGAAGGGCTAACTGTGGCTAATTTTGCATGTTATACCTTTCATATAATATCTTAATCCACTTTGTTCTGCATTACGCTTTTCATTTCATCATAGGATTCTTGTATTGTGTTATGTTAGCAATTCACTGATTTTCCTCTGATTTCTTTTGTTCTGTGCCTTCATTGCATGGATCCTACTTCATGTTTATCTGGAGCACAAAAGGCCCCGGGAGTCAACACAAAGGATAACTATCTGATTATTTAATATTAGTATTTTGGGGGTTGTGGAGAGGATCACTTGAGAGAATCAAAGACAACTAAGCAAAACTGGGCTATAATCATTCCCTCTCTGAGAAGTGGAAAGAATATGGGCAAGACAGGATGAAGGCAAACAGACTGATGCCTTAAGACAATTTATTGTAGCCTGGACTTACCTAAGTTATAGCCCATTTCAGCAATGCTGCAGTAAAGCTGGACTCTGCCAGGAGTCCTCCTATTTGCTCATTTTATGCTTGAGATCAGTAAAGGTAAAGGTCTCCCTTGTTTGAAATCTAGCTATGTACTACTCTAGGGTACGGTACTCATCTCCATTTGCAGCCAAAGAGACAGTGCTGCAAACATTTTCATGGTCATATGCAGTCATGACTAGCTGCCGGAGTGCATGGAACGCTGTTACCTTTCCCACTGAAGAAGTACCGATTTATTTACTTGCAATTTCTTGCTTTAGAGCTACTAGGTTAACAGGAGCTGGGACAGACGACGGGAGCTTACTCCGTCGCGCAGAGCTTGGTTCTCAAACTGCTGACCTTCCAGGCATTAAGTTCAGTGTCTTAATTCAGTGTCTTAACAACAGAAAGGTGTTAAGACAGGGATCCAACATCACTTCTCTGCTCCATGTTCCCTCTCAAACCTGAAGAAAGTCAATAATATGATCTGCTCTTAGTTTCCAAGTCTGGAAACATGAATTTTATTATGGAAACAAAAGACTGTAATTCATAATATTAGTGTCCCAGTTTCCGCCCCTGATCCCATTGCATGGGAAGCTTCCCTAATGCATCAATCGCTTCCTATTTCAAAATTAAAACACACAAAAGAAAATGTGTGTAGCTTGCATAAGAGCAAGAGTATAGAAAAGAAATCATCTCAGCTCACTATCCGAACCTGCTTCTTTAATTAGACACCCCCCATACTGCACTTTTTAAGCCAAAGGTTTGGGCATTTACATGAGGGTTACACCTTTTGAAGTTTCCCAATTCACTAGAAGTACAAGAATGGGTATCTCCTGGTGTATATACAGCACAAGTAAGACAGATGAACCCACTCTGTCCCAATCACACTGAATGCAGTGGTAAATCAGATACAGTCTTTTCAAAAACAAGCTGACATGTTCTGTATCAACCTTTTCTACTGCATGTGCAGTGTAATTCTCAACATGAAGATTTCAGACATTGGTAGATCTCTCGTATTTCTTGACATAGTTAGAAATATACTGTTGACATAAGTATAGCCAATTACATAACAGAAAGAAAAGGCATGCAAAAGGAGTAAACGTTGATATACTTCTTTTTACAGAGAATACTCAAGGAACACACCACTTTAATTTTTTTACATTAGTATCTCCTAATAAAAGTAAATAATAAAAAAGTATAGATAACAGAAAACTGTAAGAAGTACAATTACTTGTTAGTGTCTTTCCTCCATAGTCAACTGGATTATATTAATGCTGATTCAGACAAAATTGCTTCTTCCTAAAGAAAGCCCATGAATGCATTATGCACCTGTACATAAGTCTTTTTGCTAATTAACAGTTCCATCTTCTCAACATTATCTATAAATAGAAAGTAATGATCAAGAAAACATTTCATAAGCAACCAAAGCCATTTTTCCCTTCAAAGTGAACCTTATTTATTACTGACAGAGAAAAATAAGGGGTGTCAAAGTGATTTATTATAGCCCATCTGCTGAGTTTTTCCAAGTAGGCCAGGAGAACTTAAGATGGCAAAAGTAAAACCCAAGAAAAGGATATTTGAGGAGAAATATTCCACATATAACGAGGGAATTTGATGATCATAACAAAAGGGGCTCGGGGAAAGGAAATGTCCCTTACTTCTAAGTTCATCTA
Organism: Bradypodion pumilum; assembly: GCA_035047305.1. Classification (NCBI taxonomy): domain Eukaryota; kingdom Metazoa; phylum Chordata; class Lepidosauria; order Squamata; family Chamaeleonidae; genus Bradypodion; species Bradypodion pumilum. Next base: position 141,507,540 of record JAWDJD010000003.1, read on the forward strand.
GGTCAGTGGTTCCCAACCTTTTTTGGCCATGCCCCACCTAACCATCTCTAAAATCCTGATGCCTCGCCACCCCATGACATATAATTCTTATTATTCAAAAAGCGAACTCCTATTCATGTCGAGGAATCCTAAAAGGCCATTCACAGTTAATGACACATTCTCAAATTGCCCCCCTTAAATATCAAATTGCTCCCCTGTGGGGTATGTGTCCCACGTTGGGAACCACGGATTTAGGTGAACCAGAGCAATTGTAACAGATGGAATATCACCTTAGCTATGGGCAGGTTTAAGGTGCTACAGTACCAAGAGGACTTCAAAAACATGAGAAAGATCAAGCAGCAGGATCAGCCTGAATGCTCCAGGACTCTTTGTATGGAATTTCAGAGAAATACCACTCATTTTATTTGATTAGTGAGGAGTCTATTCCACGAGGTAAGTACAGGTATTTAACAAAAACTTCTTATGGATAGCAAATTCTCAAGTGTTTCTGTTCCTTTTCAAAATCAAGTTACTATGTACAATGACGACAGAAATTCCCCTAAATTAACACCAATGGATTCTTTCTTTAGCCAGCTTAAGTCTGATCCGGTCTGATTCACGCTTTAACATTTCTCTGGCACATGCATCTTGGAAGGAAAGAAAGAGCGAAGGAAATACTTACCTGAAAAATTCCGCGACACCAGCATTGTTGTGAGTATGGCACCCTATAGAGAGAAAGAGAGGGAAACATAATTAATGATACCAAGCCTTTTGGTACAGGAAAGACAAGACTCTGCATCATGATAACATGCATGTTTCTCTTGGTCTGTCATGCATTTTGGTACAAGTCTACTAGATGCAAGCAATGCACATTTGGTTTGGCTCCTGTAAGGTAAGTTTTTTTCTCCTTTTAATACATAAACAGAATTGTTTTGTCTTACTTTTCCACCCATGGGCAATTATGAGGGTGTTTATTACTATGTAAAGAATTGATTTTGTCTCAGGGCTACAGAAAAAGGACTGATTTCAAACACTTAGATTTTTCTTTATTCATATCAGAGCGTTGCAGAATTTAAAACTATGGATATACATGCATTATAGGTAAAAAATTGAAACAAAATAAATATTAAAATAACGAGACTGTTTTCTACCAGAAGCAAGCTACTTCAACAGTATTATCTCAGCTGTTTACTAGATCTTCTTTTGTACATGTGGTGGGCCATAAATTGCACACACATAAATGATGCATTAATTGACTTTATAAACAGTCAATGAACATTTTTCCTGTATCCAAACAGCCCCAGATAATGTAATTATTCTTTGACCTTCCTACTTAATTTCAAAATCTATTGAGAGATTTTCAAATGGCCCCGCCAGAATACTGTCCTGGTGGGAGACACTCTCTGGTATTCATTCATTCAGCACAATTTTTGTTCGCCATAGGTTTAGCCTAGTCTCTTCTAGTTTAATATTTGGAGCCTGAGAGGTGTACAGAAAACCTTTTCTATGATTTCAGCCATCATCTGCAGGATTGGTGTCCATGAACTGGATGAATTTTGTGCTGTAGTATTCTATTTCATCCATGATTTGTTAGCACCTCTTGGCGTTCTTTCAGAGGCAATGTCAACCAAATAGAAGACTTTTTTTGATGGTAGTAGATTTGGGGAAGCCAATAATAATCCTGTATGAATCATTAAGAGCTACAGCCACTTGTTTGATATGTGCTGTTTTACACCATACAGCACTACCATATTCTAATGTAGCACAAAGTAGTTATTCTTATCGTTTATGGTATGTACCCAGAATGAACTAGTCAGTTCCTAAGTATGTTATTTCTGGGGGCATCTTTCTGTTTGATGTTTAGCCTCTATTATTGTAGGTCGGGGTTTAATCCAGAGTGATGTTCGAATACTTTGGGGTAGGGCAATGCTCCAAAATCTTGCCTTCCCAGCTTACTTGGAGCTTCTGCTGTGCTTTTCTTTTGTGAAAACATCCCCTGGTCAACAGCGTGCAGCTGACTAATCCTTCTTACCCAGAAGCAATGGACTGTAAACATACACAGTGAGCAAACATTGAGATATCTCTGTCATTAGCAAATAATCCAAACATCCTCTACCACTGCCCTTCATACTTCCAATCTTTGGAAATACCAAACTTCACACCCTTCAAACCTACCTTCAGCTTCCTCCTGGCGTTGAACTTCCTCAAGCATTCCACAGTCTCCTGTCTGTGCATCATGGAGGCCACAGTGGATCGTTGCTGGGGGGGAAATAGCAGGGAGCTTGGTTAGACCTTCATTCTCTCAGACTCACACTCATAACTATGTACAGCTAGCTCTCATAGAAAATCAATAAGGAAAACTGTGCCCAAGTGTTTGCAAAAAAACACCAGCCACACCCTCCCCGCCCAGCATTCAAAACAATGAACTTTACCCTAACCTAACAGCATATCATGGCCAGGCTCTCAGTTAAGATGGGGGTCAGAAAACAGAGACTTACACAGACCCATGGGTGCTTAAGTGCCTGATCAGCTGTGATACGTTTTGCAGGATTGATCGTCAGCATTTGATTGATTAAGTTCTTTGCTTCGGGAGTTACAGTATCCCACTCTGGAGAAGGAAACTAAAAGACAGAGAAAGAACCCACTGGAATACATTTACCTGTTCATATAATTTGATGGTTTCCTCTGGCTTTACATGACAGAATCTGAGTAAGCCTGGGAATACTGCTCATGCTCAGCTAACATGAAAACTGGAAAACAAATCTCTTTATTTTCTCAGCCTCTTCCTAAATAATAATAATTTCATGTCAGAGATTACTCCGGGTTGAAAGGATTTTCTACTGCAGAAACTCTGCTCAGGGGAGAACTCGGGTATCGAAACTCGACCTTCCAGTCTGCAAACTCAGCATCTTAACCACTAAGCCCGTGATGGCTAACCCTGGCACACCGGATGTTCTTGAACTTCAATTCCCATAAGCCCAAGCCCCCGTGAATCCACACGAATGGGTTTGCTGCGATTCATCGGGCCCGTGCCGCCCTCGTCGCTCCCGGAAGTGGAAGTAAAACACGCCCAGGTGTGTTTTACTTCTGCTTCCGGGAGCAACGAGGGCCGGATGAGTTGCAGCAAACGCTTTTGTGTGGATTCACGGGAGCTTGGGCTTCTGGGAATTGAAGTCCAAGAACATCTGGAGTGTCAGGGTTCGCCATCACGGCACTAAACTATGCACTGCTGCAAAGGCATTAGAAAGGGTAGGATCCCCCCCTCCCTCCATTTTGCTTGTAATTGTCTACAATGAGCAACAGTCTGCTTCAGGTTCTAAAGAAGAGATGTCTTTCCCTTCAGCTCTAACCTATTTCTTCTTAACTAGATTGATCATTGGATCTTCCACAGGTGAACCATGTGCTTTACCACTGAACTATAATCCCTAGTATGAAACTGGAGGCACAGAATGGAAAGAACTCAGGCCACTCACCAACCAACCTGTTTTGATTGTTGAAAGCTTCATCCCAGCTTTTCTCCCTTAGAAAAAATATTAATGCTTATCCCCCTTTTTTTCTCATACTACAACTACTTTGGAGAAGAGGTACACTCATACAATGCATGTAATCATCACACACCAAAACTAGATCACTGTGACAGGAAAGTTTCTTAATTAGGACTGACCTTGCAAGAGAAACTGCAGGTCAATCCACTGCCTCCATGCATTTGCCCTATACAGCAACACCTACAGACAGCAGGCAGAGTAACATATCTAACTCCTTTTTGGACTATGCACTACAAACCATGTAACTTATCAAAATAGGCTGGTTTTAGTCATTTGAATGGAAGGAATGAAAAGGACAGTCTTACATCATATGCTCCTGCTTTGATTTGCTGATATAGTTTGTGCTGATCTTCATCCCAAAATGGGGGATAACCCACTAGTAATATGTACAGAATAACTCCTGTGGGAGGAGAAAAGAATTAGTTACATGAGCTAGATGCCACTAAGCCCTCCTACTACCAGAATATGCCATGTCACAAAAACATTGGGTCTAAGAGGTCCTATTGAACATTTGCATAGCACAAATAGCTGCTTGAAGAGCTGCGTGAAATCATACTGCTGTGTAAAAGATTACACAGTAGGCACAACGAGCCCAATACCCCAATTCTGCAATCCCACTGGGAAACATTTAGAGCAGTGTTTCCCAACTTTTGGATTTTGGACTTCAGTTCCCAGAAGCCCAAGTCAATTCCCCAAAGTACTGATCAGCCAATGTACTGACTTAGGCTTCTGGGGATTGAAGCCCCCCTGTGGGCCCCATGTTGGGAACCATTCATTCAACTCTCCACAAATGGAAGAACTGCTTAGGTAAGCATGTCCATATACTGCAGCTGAGAAAAAGCAACCATCTGTGCAGTGGGAACTGAATGAATGTAATGACGTAAGAGAATCATGCCCACCAAATCTCTGTCACTCCCATCATGTGTGGTTGCATCCAGCTCTCCCTCTGTCCCAGGACCAGATGCTTCTCAAATGACCACAATTCACTTGAAAGACTAAGTGTTCAGTGATAAAAGTAGGAAAGCCGAAAACCTCTGTGGCCACCTGAGCCATCACATAATCTAATGAATACCAAACCACAAGACTCAAGTGCTTTGAGGCACAAGCTTTGCATAATAGTAATATCATCTACAATTATTCAATAGGAAGTCAATGTGTGTGGTTAATTTCCTACGTCATACGCCAGGTTCCCTTATAACAAACCAGCAACACTTCTCTCTTTGTTTTCTGTATATATTCCACTTGCAGAACAAATAATCAACATCACTTAATTCACTACAAGATGTAGAGATGACCACAAAATGAGACCATTTTTTAAAAAGAGGTCAGACAAATTAATGGAAGTTAGGTATAGTCTTTAGCTTCCTCCACTGCAGACACAAAAAACATTATTTATTTTACATTTTTCTCTAACAAATAGCACTCAAGGTGGCTTACAATTAAATAGCACACAACAGAAAATTAATAAAAGCACAAGAATTAAAGTAGCCTTTAAGAACACAGCAATAAAAGAAACATTAATGCTAGGCAGCCTTACCACATGCCCATATATCCACTGGCTTTCCATAAGGATCTTTTCTTAAGACCTCAGGGGACAGGTATCCTGGAGTACCAGCAAACCCTGCCAAAACAATCATATAGAATAGACTCAGTACCTTAAAAGAAAAATTCTAGTCTTCTACAAAGTTGGCAGAAAACCAGCAATAAAAGAAACATTAATGCTAGGGAGCATTACCACACGCCAGCAGCTTCGAATAGAAGCAAAGGACCTCAGGTGAAAGAGAGAAAAGGGCTTGGGACCGAAGGTGATCTGTATCAAATTAACCGACACAGCATTTCATTAGCTCATTGCTGTGCTAACACTGTCTAGCTACTGTTCTCATCATGCCCAAATGGTACTTTTCAGCAGCCAGGAAACCCAGAGGAGAGTGAAGTCCTACTACATATTTTGAATTATTAAGAGTTTACTGAAAGAAGAAAAACTAAGGCCTGCTCCATCATTCACCAGAGCAAAGCAGTCTGCTTTATAATGCACCATCAGGGCCAGATTTATGCAGCTGCAGTTTAGTGCTTCAGATTATGGCGAGCTTCTCACTGCAACAACTGAAGAGCCACTAAAAATGTCATAGAATACAATATTCTTTTAGTAATGCTATATAGAGCATTGTAAACCAGACATGGCTTATAGCATGAACATGCCTTAAACCCAGTTCTGAGTACTATGATAGGTCAGCAGTTCAAGACCTGAGTGCTGCATGACGGAGTGGGTTCCTGTCATCTGTCCCAGCTTCTGCCAACCTAGCAGTTCGAAAGCAAAAGATTGCATGTAGATAAATAGGTACCACTTCAGTGGGAAGGTAAACAGCATTTTGTGCACTCTGGTGTCTAGTCATGCCTGCCACATGACCACAGAAAGCTATAAATGATGAGCACCAAATCCTAGAGATGAGCACCAAACCCTAGGGCAACCTATAAGCAGCAAAATAATGCTGAGTGATACTTTGCAGGGCTTGTGCTACTCTTAATTACTGCGCCTTGTTACTATGATAACTGTACTTTCTTTTTTTTGCCTTCCAGCCACATACTGTGGTGTAGGTTAAATGGATACAGTAATTTGCAAATTACCTGGTAGATTTACCTTACACGGACTAAATAAGGCCCTGGAAAATATATGGAAATGCTCAAAAGAAAATCTGCATAGCTTTATGTTTAGGATGAAAGAGTCTTAGACATAGATCATTATTCTTCTAATGTTATTCCCTGCCCCTGCTCCCCAAAAACCTTTTTGTACAAGGAGACCTTAGGAAAAGCATTCCAGAATTCAGGAGAAACGTGTTCTGAAACACTTACCAAACCATGCCTGCTGTTCCCCTTGAACTTCAATTGCAAGTCCAAAGTCAGCCAACTTCACAGCAGCACCTTTGCACTTACTTGCAAGTAGCAAGTTCTCAGGCTGAAGTAGTTTGGCGGGAGAGGAGAGAAAGAAAAATACCCACTTATTAGTATGTTACCTCTGTAGTCTTTTGTCAACTCTATTGAAATTCTCTCTCTCTCAGTCTCTCATACACACTTCAGAGTATCAAGTCTCAAGGTGCAATTATGACACACTTTGAAGGGCAGCAATTTGATAGGATAGGACAGTGATGGCGAACCTTGGCATTCCAGCTGTTCTTAGACTTCAAATCCCAGAAGCCCAAGTCTCTGTGAGTCCACACAAATGTGTTTACTGCACGTACGCGCAGTAAACCCATTTGTGTGGATTCATAGAGACTTGGGCTTCTGGGAATTGACGTCCAAGAACACCTGGAGCACTGGGTACAGTAAACTCATTCATGTGGATTCACAGGGACTTGGGCTTCTAGGACCTGAAGTGCAAGAACAGCTGGTGTGCCAAGGTTTGCCATCACAGGGATAGGATGAATGTCCCCTTTTAAAAAACCACAGTAAGTCAAGAGAATTTGCCTTGGCAACCCTCACAATGCAGCTGGTAAATCTAAGACACACCATTATATATATCCTACAGTACCAGTAGGTGGCACCAATAGCGCATCTTGTTGCAGATCTGCTTATGAGACATCCATATCCAGAGACTACATAACACTGCAGCAAATATAACAAGCTGCAGTGACCTCAGTCCCAGTGAGCATCACACAAAGTCCTCAAGACACTGGACAGACAATGATATGTGGAGACTGTGTATACATCCATCCAATTTACCAGCACAGAACCCATGTGGGGCACCAAGAAAAGCTGGAGCTGCTCCAACACAGTCTGCTAATTCAAAGCTGCTGGACATTTTCTATCCGAAAGGGCATCAACTCCTTGTTTCTGTGGGCATTCTTTGCTGCTAGACTCGTCTCTCTTCATTTAGAACATGGCACTATTCCTCTTTTCCTTCCAAACGTATAAAGTAGGAGGCAAGGACCTCCAGGGCAGATAAGTCAGAAACAGGGGCTGAACAGTTTCTTAAGGCCAGCCCTGCCAAGGGTTGCCATCAGCTCAGACAGTGTGGCCATGGGAAAGGTTTTCTGAACAGCCCTACTAGGCTTGATTCCCCACACAGACATTATGCTATTTCCCTACATTACCGCAGAAAATTAGAAATCCGATGTTCTTAAAATGAAATGCCCATATGGTTTATACAGAAGCGTCACTGTTAGCTACTATAGAAATTAGAAACTGTAGTAATGTATGAAGGATCCAGTGTAATGCTGGTAACTGTCAAACAATTTGTTGACTCTTGAGTTGCCTGGGAGCCAAAAGCCGACGACCAACTAGTCCTATCCCATCTTTATCTAGGCTAGATTCAGAGACTGCTATAGACTGCTACTTTCCAAAGTGCATTGTGACTTAACAGGGAAATTATCTCACACACACACACAAAAATCCCAATTTCGTAGCCCCTTCTTGTAATATGAAGAACTTCCATTATTATCAAAAAACAAAAGATGAGTTCTGAGTGATGTCTCTTCCCGTAGAAGGATGAGTGCAGGAAGACTGAAAAGGAGACAATTTGATAAAGCAGAGCCCACTTGCAACTCACAGGTGAGAAGGGTCATCTGAGCAAGAGGTAAACGATAATACTCCCAAGAGATTACACATAAATATTTTAATACAAATGAACCATAGTTTTCTGGTTCTCTACCCAGAAGATCTGAGGCATGTGACTGGAGTTGCTAACTGTGGGTGCCTGCCTTGATTAGCTGTAACCACCACGCCTGAAACATCATAGTGAAACAGAAGATTTGTAACAGTCATCAGGATCAATATAACATATTTGGACTTCATTACAGTGATTATACCCTTGTATTTCAACATCTCATTTTTATATTTAAAAATATCAATCTTGAGCTTGTTTGGAGGTTCTAGCAAGGGAGCGCAGCTATCTTATACTCTTGACCGAAGAACAGTACACTCCTATCTGGGACGGTCGTCCTCTTCTACAGAGCGCGCAGCTTTGGGAGGGACGCACATGGAGCGGTGAGGGAGGAAGGGGACACCCGCCTAGCCAGCCAGATCAGCCGAATCAACCCTGGCGATCAATGGGGTGACAGATGCCGCAGCCAGATTGCCCTCACATCCTTAAAAATATCAATTGTTTGATTCAAGAAGGAGAGCAAGACACCTGGGTCAGAAGGCAAGCTATAGCGAGAGGCCGTACAATAAAAAAATTGCTCATTCAGGCGTCCCCTGAGTGGAGTTCCTCCAGCAAAAATCCTTTCAATCCAAAATGATTTCTGACATGAAATTATTATTATTGCTGCCTTTGGGCTCATTGAGGGATTTTTTTTTTTTACATTCACAGGTCATTCTATTTTGATCTATAACCCTGAACTCAATCTATAGTCACATAATCATATAGCTGGAAAGAACCTCAAGGATAATCTTGATCAGTGATGGCAAACCTTGGCACTCCAGCTGTTTTAGAACTTCAATTCCAAGAAGCCCCGATCAGCAGGAATGCTGACTTGGGCTTCTAATAATTGAAATCCAAAAACACCTAGAATGCCAAGGTTTACCACCACTGATATAGATGAATCCCCTGTCATATTTATTTATATTCATATTTGTGTCCCGCTCTTCTGGTGCATGCGCAACCCAGAGTGGCTAACAACATATACATAAAATAATACATACAATCATAAAAAAGTTCGGTTTCACTTACCAGTGATAACTTTCGTTCTTCGAGTATATAGTTTGTGAATACACACTATTGAGTTATGCGCCTGCGCAGAACGTCGATCGGAGGCTTGAAAAGCTATTGGTCAAAAGTTTTGGCGGTAAGACCGCCCACCGTACCGCCCACCCTGAGGCGCCCACACGCCATTTTACCTCAGTTCCATACTTAAGCCAAGCACAGGATAAACCAATTGATCTCATCCGTGCAGCTCAAGAGGGGAGGCAGGGTGGGTAGTGTGTATTCACAAACTATATACTCGAAGAACGAAAGTTATCACTGGTAAGTGAAACCGAACTTTCTCCTTCGTATAGTTTGTGAATCCCCACTATTGGGAGATTAGCAAGCTCACAGGTACTTGGTCGGTGAGCAGTCGGATGAGATGATCCCACGATGAAGATGATGATGGTCAGGCAGGGTGAACTGTCAAGGGCGATGAGTTCGGAGCCCCCTAGTGAGGACGACACGGCCAAGCCTGGCGTCCGCAGTGGCTCTGGTGTCCACCCTGTAATGCTGGACAAATGTAGAAGGTCTGGACCAGGTGGCAGCCTTACATATGTCCTCAAGCGGTGTGCCCTCCAGAAAAGCCGTGGATGTTGCAACCGCTCTGGTAGAGTGCGCTCTGACATGCGGCGGAGGTGGCAGCGAGGCCGATTCATAGGCCAAGTAGATGGTAGACGTGATCCATTTGGAGAACCGCTGAGCAGAGATGGGTTCGCCTTTGGACTTGCCTCCATACGCCACAAAAAGGCGTTGCGACTTCCAGAATTCCCTTGTCCTGCTGGTGTAGAACAATAAAGCTCGTTTGACATCCAGCGTGTGCCAAGTCCTTTCTTGGGCGTTAGTGGGGTTCTGGAAGAAGGTTGGCAAGGAGATAGTCTGTGCCATATGAAACTGGGAGACCACCTTGGGAAGGAAGGTGATATCCGCTTGGAGTACTACGCAGTCATTGAAGAATTGAAGAAATGGTGCGTCTGCCCGCAGAGCAACCAGTTCACCAGCTCGTCGAGCAGACGTAATAGCCACCAGAAACGCCGTCTTCCATGTGAGGAGACGAGCATCCGCGGTAGCCATGGGCTCGAAAGGAGTCCTGGTGAGCGCGTTGAGGACGGTAGAGAGTGACCATTGGGCCGTCGGAGACCTGACCGGTGGGAAGGTGTTCCGCAGCCCCTTGAGGAAACGCTTCACCGTTTGATCGCGAAAGGCACCAGAAGCGGACGAATCGGGCGGAGAGTGAGCCACTACCGCTGCGAGATGGACTCGGACGGAGGTAATGCTGAGGCCGGACTCCGCCAAATGGAGGAGGTAGGCCAAGACGTCCTGCAGCCCTGCCTGTGGTGGGGACATCTGCCGAGAAGCCAGAAAAGCGCAAAAGCGTATGTACTTGGAAGCATAAGACTTCCTTGTGGAAGGGCGCCGTGCTAGCTCCAGGATCCTGAATAGTCTGGGGTTATCCTCCACGCGGTGAGGTGGAGGCTGGGCAGGTCCGAGTGGTGAAGCTGGCCCTGCTCCATTTGGAGAAGCGTCGGTGACTCCGGCAGCGTGCGATACTGAGACGACATGCGTAACAGCAGCGGAAACCAGGGTTGGCGAGGCCATGCTGGGGCCACAAGAATGGCCTTGGTCCTGTGTTGATACATTCTGGTGAGAACTTTCTGGACCAGAGGAAACGGAGGAAAAGCGTAGAAATAGTCCTGATCCCACCGTTTCATGAAGGCATCACCCTCGGAGTTCATTCCGATGCCTGCCCTGGAGCAGTACCTGTGGCATTTCGTGTTGGACTCCGATGCAAAGAGGTCGATGTTCGGTGTCCCCCAGGCCTCGCAAAGCGACTGAAAAACCTCGTCGTCCAGTTCCCATTCGTGGGTCGTCGAGGTGAGGCGGCTGAGATGGTCGGCCAAGACATTCAGCTTGCCCTGAATGTGCACTCCAATCGGGAAGATGTGCCTCTCCAGGCACCACTCCCAGAGCTGCACAGCGAGGTAAAGAAGGGTGGTGGACTGCGTTCCTCCCTGCTTGTTCAGATACGCCACAGCCGTGGTGTTGTCCGAGGCTACTTGGACCGCCTTGCCCGTGAGCAGGCTCTCGAAGGAACGTAGGGCCTTCCAAATGGCCAGAAGTTCCAAGTAGTTGATATGGTACACCATCTCCTGAGGCGACCAAGGGTTGTTGACCGTGAGAGTCCCGCAGGCAGCCCCCCAGCCGAGGTTGCTTGCGTCGGTCAATATTTGCAACAAGGGTTGCGGGGGGTAAAAGCTCTTCCCCGTTGTCACGTTGAGTGGTGCCGTCCACCACAGCAGTTGGTCCCTCAGCTCTGGAGACGGAGTTAACCGTTTGGATTGGCTCTCCCGGAGCGCGTCGAATTCGTGAAGGAGCCACGACTGCAGGGACCGGAACTTTAACTTGGCGTGGGGAATCACCGCCGTCGTTGAGGCCATGAGGCCTAGAAGTCTTTGAGCCTTTTTTGCCCAGATGCACGGTTTGGTGCGAAGGTCGTTCACTCCCTGCGCGATGTCCTTCAAGCGTTTCTGGGGCGCAAAGGCTCTGGTGGCAAGCGAGTCGAGTTGTACTCGACGCGTTGAGAGGGAATCAACTTCGATTTGGTGAAGTTGATCCTGAGGCCGAGACTCTCCATGAGGTGGACCATGAATTGCGTGTCCCGAATGGCCGACGAGCTGGTGGGGGATACAATCAGCCAGTCGTCGATGTATGGGAAGACCCTGATTCCCCGCTGGCGAAGGAAGGCAGCCACCAGAGCCATGCACTTGGTGAAGACCCGTGGTGCCGTGGCCAGACCGAACGGAATCAAAGGAACCTTCGGTGCTCCTCGAGGATGGAGACATGGAAGTAAGCGTCCTTGAGGTCTATGACTGTGAACCAGTCCCCTTTGTTGATGAGGGGAAGGACGGTCTGCAGGGTCACCATCTGGAACTTCCTGGTATGGATGCACTTGTTGAGGCGACGTAGGTCCAGAATTGGGCGAAGTCCTCCGTCCTTCTTCTGAACCACGAAGTACCTCGAGTAGAAGCCGTTGTCCCAGTCGGGCGGCGTCACCCGCTTGATGGCTCCCTTGGACAGAAGAGTTGATATTTCTTCCTCCAAATGGGGGGACGAGGTGGTGAAACGATGTCTTCCTACCCGAGGAGCCCGCACGAACTCGATGGCGTAGCCAGAGGACAAGATCTTTAAGACCCACCGGTCGTCCGTGATGCCTGACCATACCTGGAGGAAGTTCCGGAGGGGAAGGTACGGGATGTGGAGCGAGAGAGACTCGGCATCGCAGCTTCAAACACGGGACTTGGACTTCGCGTCGGAACGCTTGCCCTGCCCGTAGGGCTGGTAACGGGGCTTGTGCTGGCGCCGTTGCTTGTAGGGGCCAGACCTGGGCTGCTCCATAGGGCCACCCTGTTGTTGCGGGTTCCCCTGATACCGCCGCGTGAAGGGCTGGAATCTCGGCCTGGCAGGCGGAGCCGGCGTGGTGAGCCCCAGGAACTTGGCCGTGGAGTTCGTTTGCCGCATTTCGTTCAGGACCTTGTCCGTGTCCTGTCCGAAAAGGCCTTGTCCGTCGAAGGGGAACTCCTCGATGAGCTTCTTCATAGCATCATCGAGGGAGGTGCCCCTGAGCCAGGCGTGGCGACGGAGCAGAATAGCGGAGGCCATGTCCTTCGCCGCATAGTCGTTGATGTACCTGGCCGTCCTCATTTGCTGCTCCGACAGGAAGTCTCCTTCGGATGCCAGTGCGTCGATCCGTTTCTGGACGTCGGCGGGCAACGTCGCCGTCTTGGCCTTCACCCGCTCCCAGAGGTGGGACTGGTAAAGGCCCATGGCAGCCGAGTAGTTGGCGGTGCGGAGGAAGAGGGAACCGGTGGCGTAGAACTTATGGCCCACCGCGTCCAGCTTCTTCCCTTCCGGAGTCGAAGGTACCGGGAAGCCGCTGGTGGCCGTCCAGTGTTGAAAAGCCTTGACCACCAGCGAATTTGGCAAGGGGTGAGCTTGCAGGAACTCGACGTTCTCGTCCAGGACTCTGTACATGCCGTCGAGCCTGGACGAAACGGAGTGCGCTGATACTGGTTTCCTCCATGTCGCCTTCGCTGACGTCAACATGGACGGAAGCATGGTGATATGAACCGGCCGAACCGCTCGTCTGTCCAGTTTGGCGGTCATTTGGTCCTCGCCTTCCAGTGGCGGCTGGTCCACCTTCAGGTTCAGGGCGGGCCCCAGGCGCGTCAGCATAGCCGTGAGCGAGCGTTGATCCTCACCACGCGGTGGGTCAACCGCGCCGATGGCTTGGTCCGGTGTCCTTTCGGCGTCGACGTCTCCCTTGTCCTCCTCCGAGGAGGCGCTGGAGTCATCGGAGGACGAGGGAGGAACTCTTACATCCACGTCGGGACCGCGCCAGTACGGCCTGGGCGGGCCAGCGGGATGGGAGTCCACCGCATCAACGTCTGGACCACACCGAGACGATATGGGTGGGCCAGCGGAGCGAACACTCGACCCTCGGGAGGTCGGAGGGGCCACAGCAGGGCCAACATCCCTGGGGCTTGCGGTGGTCGGTACCGGAGCCGCAGAGGCCGCAGGCATGGAGGTCTTGAACTGGTTGGCAAATGTCTGAGCCCTGACCTCGAACATCCCCTTGAGGAACTCCATCTGGGATGGATCCGCCACCGGTGGGAGCGACGAAACGGTGGCCGACGAGACGGTGGCTGGGAGAATCGGCGACGAAATGGCGGCCGGCATGGTGATTGCCGCGTCGTCGAGCGTTGGAGTCCTGGGCCTTGGGGAGACGGAGGCCTGTCTCGTAGGCGAACGGGCCCTCCCACGAGGAGGAGACGGGAGAACCTGAAGTGGGCAAGCTGGAGCCCCAGCCCTGCGTCCTTTTTCAGGAGATCCCGAGGAGGACCGTCCTCCCCAGATGGATGACCCGGGCGAAGGACATCTTGCGATCGAGAACGGAGGCGAAGGCCCCGGCGAGACAGGGCGGCGAGGAGTAGGCGGGAGCGAATGCCTCTTCTCCGACCCGTGTTTCTTTTTCTTCTCCCCGTCCTTGCCCTTCTTCTTCTTTTTCCTGATAGAGAGCGTGGAAGAAGAAGCTGGAGGAGGCTGAGAGGCACCAGCAGAGGTAGAGGCAGCCGCGGCGGGAGCCAAAGCGAGCTCCATCAGGTGAGCTTTGAGCCGGTTGCTCCGATTCTGTACTGCAAGGCGGGTAAACTTCTTGCAGTGAGGGCAGGACTGGGCCTGGTGAGACTCACCCAGACAAAAAAGCAAAGGCTATGGCCGTCGGAAGCGGGGAACTTCTTGTGGCAAGCCGAGCACTGCTTGAAGGCAGCAGCCATTAACGAAAAAATTCTTCCAGTGGAAGGATCCAGAAAACGGGCGCCCCTAAGGGCGGGCCAGCCGCCACCCCCTTGAGGGGGGAAACGGTGACCGGAGCGAACAGGCAACTGAGTCCACCAGAAGGAAGAAACAGCGCCGGGGTGGCAATCCTGCCCGAAGGACAAGACCGCCGGAAAAAATTGTTGGAAATCGGTAAAGGCTTTCCCTCAGAAGGGCGAGAAAAAATTGAGGAAGCTCTCAACGATCGTCCTGCTGCTAAGGTGGAAAGAAGAGAACTGAGGTAAAATGGCGCGCGGGCGCCTCAGGGTGGGCGGTACGGTGGGCGGTCTTACCGCCAAAACTTTTGACCAATAGCTTTTCAAGCCTCCGATCGACGTTCTGCGCAGGCACATAACCCAATAGTGGGGATTCACAAACTATACAAAGGAGAACATCTAAAAACCCAGCCCAGACCCTCCCCAACCCATTAAGACAAAATAAAAAACAGTATAAAAAGCTAACAGCTAAAACCATACAAAAATGCATAAAAACAGCTACATAAAAAACATCTGACAGCTTCAGCAATGATCTGTAATCTTGGGTAGCTAGACTAGCCAGCAAACCTGGGCCGTACCACAGGATGGGTCCCAGACCCACTGGCACAGCCAGGTCTTGAGGGCCTTCCGAAAAGGGAGCAGCTCCGTCTGGAGGCGCACTTTCGATGGTAAGAGGTTCCACAGGGCTGGGGCAGAAACAGAGAAGGCTCTCCTCCTGTTCCCAGCCAGATGTGCTACTCTTGTTGAGGGGACCACCACAGAGCCTCTTTGGTCTGCCCTCATAGGATGGGTAGAATGCCTTGGGGAGATGCGGTCCCGTAAGTAACCCGGTCCACTGCCATGAAGGGCTTTAAAGGTCAAAAACAGCACCCTGTCAGAAATTATTCTGGGTTGAAAGGAGCAATTCCACTCAGGGGATGCCTGAATGAGGTTCCTTTCATGTCCCCAAGATATTTTCCCACCAAAGTGGTCCCTATTTATCTACTTGCAATTTCTTGCTTTCAAACTGCTAGGTTGACAGGAGCTGAGACAGAGACAGGTGCTCAAACCGTCATGCAGTACCCGGGTCCCAAACTGCCGACTTTCTGGCCTTCCAGCTAACAAGGCGAGCTGTGGATGCACATGGTTACAGCATCCCTGTCATCCAGTCTCTCCTCAAAAAGCCTTCAGTGAAGGAGAAAGCACCACTTTTTGTGTCAATCCATTCCATTGTCAAATAGCTCTTATCAACAGGCTTTTTCTTCCAATGCTCTATTGTCAAATAGCTTTTTCCATCAGCCTCTTCCTCTTCCATCTTGTAATTCAAACACATTTATTTGGCAGCCCCAGAAAAGAAACTTGTTCCACCTTCTATGACAGCCCTCCGAATTTGTGATCATTATAGATCTGCTTCTCTCAGTCTTCTTTTTTTCCAAGCCATATAAAACTAATTCTGTCATTTTCTTTTATTTCAAGAGCTGACCAGGTTTGGGCCTTGTTAGTGTTTGGATAGAAGATCTGCAGGGAATACAGGATTTCTAGGTAGAGGTAGGGAGAAAAGCCTAATTGAAATTCTTGAAAACCATCGCCAGTAAGAGGGGATAACATTGGACTTTATGAATCTACAGTCTGATAATGGATAAAATCTCCTTGCTTCCCATATGCAGCAAGATAACTTCTGAAAAGATCAATTAAGGTCTTTTAATCAAAAAATCCTGCCAACCTAGCAGTTTGAAAGCAAGAAATTGCAAGTAGATAAATAGGGATCCCTTTGGTGGGAAGGTAACAGCGTTCCGTGCGCTCCGGTGTCTAGTCATGACTGCCACATGACCATGGAAACGTCTGCAGAAGCAGACAGCGCTGGCTCTTCGGCTTTGAAACAGATGAGCACTGAACCCTAGAGTCAGATACGACTGGCTTTCGAGCAAGGGAAACCTTTACCTTTACTAGAGAATCAAAAACACCTACCCAGACTCTTATTACCAGTTCCATTCTACAGGTGAAACTCAGAAAATTAGAATATCGTGCAAATGTCCATTCATTTCACTTAACAGGTGAAACAAATATATGAGATAGACTCACTACATGCAAAGCGAGAGATGTCATGCCTTAATTCGTTATGATTGTGATGATCAAGGCGTACATGAGATTATGTGGTACATGAGATTGGGGGGTTGGGGTTTTCATAAACTGTAAGCCATGAGCATCAATATTATAACAAAGTAAGGCTTGAACTATCTCGCTTTGCATGGAATGAGTCTATCTTATATATTTGTTTCACCGTTTAAGTTGCATTACTGAACTGAGTGAACATTTGCACGATATTCTGATTTCCTGAGTTTCACCTGTATACCTTCAGGGAAACACTTACTGAACTGTGGATACTATGGCAGTAGTAATGTTACGTCCCCAACCAAGTGTTTTTGTGCTAGATCCATTCCCAGGCACTCAAAGCCTCCATAATAGCGCCTCTCTCTCTCTCTTCCGACAATGACTGTAGAAAATGCTTTCTTGTTTCTTTGGCCAAGCGCATACTTATTGCAGTTCTTGGCTTTCCTTTAGGTGAGAGACAGAACACTGTCAAAAAAGGGCAGACATCCAAGCTCCTGCTACTCCCTACAGGGAACTTTTGAGTTTCTAGTACAGCAATGAGATCATCGCTGGCACAGGCAGAGGTGGGGTGTATGTCTTTCTAAGGCCAGAGAAAAGCAGCCACCCGCCATGCTCATTTCTGTTCTCTTCCATTTGAACCTGAGGCTAATGCAAAATTTATGCCCGGTTAAACCCCTACTCTGCATGTGCTCAGAAGCTATCCTACAGTAAACTGTTCCCAGAAACCTTTCCTGCAATTGTTTATATTACTGCAAGTGTACTTTGCTGCCAGATTCATGCAAAGAGATTTCCTGCAGTATATTTCACATCATCTTATCAGGATTCTTCCTAGCAATATTCAGACTGGTTTGGCACAAAAATCTAACCGTGCACTTCAGTAAGGTGGGGAGAGTCAATTAAGTAGCCTTTTAACTGGGGTAGGGGTAGGATTTACTAGTTAGCTGGATGGTTGTCAAGGAGCATTTAACTTGAGTGACTAGTAGGAGCCTAATGCAGCCATTGTACTTTTTGAACCCTGGTAACCCAGAGTGTAGGAAAAATATGTCAACGTCGCCACAGACTGTCTCCCCCCCCCCACCATTGCCTTGGTTTTTTAAAAAAAATAATTTGCTAATACATCTACCCAAATGACTGTTTTTACTGTATTTTACTTTCACTTCCCAACACAAAAGCATGGGCACTCTGTGATAGCCTAATTAGGTCTCTATCAAAAGGCAAAATTAAAGGATAGTGTTGTATATACATGCAGTTCAGCTGCTCACCATTAGCGCAGCTGACGAGCTCACGTGGCTCCAATTTACCCAATGAGTAACTAACGTGGGAAACCTTCCCACCACAGGTGAAACTATGTCAGGTATGCATTACGTCAGGAAGACGTCACCAATACTGTAACCAATAGGCGCCTTCGGGAGAGATTCAAATGTATCATGTACCGTATATAAGGAGGCAAGGCTCCGCCACTGCCTCATGTACAGATTGACCATGTTGCAATAAAGTAGTGTTTAGCCCGTCTGCCGGCGCCATGTGCAATCAATCTGCCTACATCAAAGATAGTCCACCAAAAAGAATTACTAATGTAATCGTTAAATGAAATCAGTTTCTCATGGAAACGTAAGATTACTAGCTATAAAAAAGGTAATGCACATTGAAAGTGAATGCACATTGATAGTGGCTAGAGGGTTAACTGGTGGCAGACCTAGAATTTCACTGAACATAGAACATTTCTACTAAATTCTGTCACCAAAGTCAGAAAGATTCTTATTCTTCACCAAGGACATCCATGACCCGATTCCACAAACCATCTCTCATTTGCCTGCTTACCATGCTTCCACCATCTACACATATTGCGTGGCATCTAATTTTAGCCTTCAAAGTGGTTCATGGGTGAAAGGATCTGGACTACAGCCCTGCTTTACCTCTCCCTGGTCCTTCATCTCCAGGCACCCTGTCTCCTGAATTAGAGTTCAGCTAAAAAGGGGCGGGGGGAGGAGGAGGCTTGGGCAAAGAGACTGCAGGGCGAAATGGCAAAAGAGGGTTCCAACTTTGCTAAGTGCCCTCTTTCCACACTATCAAATCACCTCCTTCCAAGCCTCACTTTACACATGAACAGGACAATTGTGTGACCTATCATTACAGCTGAGCAATCAGAAGCATTTATTCATGTATCACAATTAAGAATATTATTTTGCCACTGAGTGCTGCCAACAAAAGCTCATGTAGTTAAAGTGATGGTCTTCCCAGTAGTAATGTGTGGTTGTGAGAGCTGGACCATAAGGAAGGCTGAGCACAGAAAAATAGATGCCTTCACACTGTGATGCTGGAGGAGACTCTTGAGAGTCCCCTGGACTGCAAGGAGATCAAATCAGTCAATCCTAAAGAAAATCAACCCTGAATGCTCCTTGGAAGGACAAATACAGAAGCTGAAGCTCAAGAACTTTGACCATCAAATGAGAAGAGAAGACTCACTGGAGAAGGCCCTGATGCTAGGAAAGATCGAAGGCAAAATGAGGAGGAGGCAGCAGAGGATGGTATCGTTGATGCACTGGGCATAGATCTGAGCAAACCCCAGAGGATAGCAGATGACAGAGGAGCCCAGGTGGTCCATAGGGTTGCAAAGGGTCGGACTCAACCGTGCAATTGAACAACAAGTGCCTAGCACTAACTGTTGGAAAGAAAGACTCAAGATAATCCTAGTCTTTAAACAAATATAGGCCTCTTGTGCCCAGTTCTCTAACTCCAACATTTCCGGTCCTAAGCCCAGATGAGAAAGGAGAGCTGAGTGCCAGGTTAGCACCCTGGTCCCATAAAACTTTGTTGCTGTGGAAGCAACGAGGAGTCTTGATGCTCGATATGCTGTACAGCATGAGGAGGAACTAAGTCTAAATAAGTAAAGTACAGTTCTCTAACATGAACTCTCTGTAAAACCATCAACAATTTCACAATTTTTGCAAAAAAGACATTGCTGGAGAACCACAATCATGGTTGAGACAAAAGGTGAAACCTGCTATTTCAGAGAGTTTTCATGGACTTCCACAACTAACGTAGTCTGTGGAAAAATATAATAACCAAAGTAAACCACTGCACTGGCAATAGCTGTTTCCCCCAAAAAAGATAGTGACCTTATCTCTAGATGGAGCCCTACTTTTCCTGATATTGTAATTGAATCTAAAATGCTTGCCGACCCTTGATTTGAATAACTGTTAAATGAATTGTATTGAATTTACTGTAATGTACTGTGATATACTGTATTATTTTAATGATATTTATTGTGATATTTTTATGCTGGAACCTGTAACTTGTAAACCGCATTGAGTTGCCCCTTGGGCAGAGAATTGCGGTATATAAATTAAATTTCAATTCAATTCAGTTCAGTAAGCAGCTTAAGGTTTAAAACAGGCACAAAACCTAACTCTTCCTGAGCAAATAAACTATGAATGCTGTCTGCTGAGTATGTACTGTAGACAAGAAACTGAAGCACTGTGAGTTGTGAAATAATTGCTGAGCAAGATAAAGAAGTCAAATCATGTTTGGCAGCTTTCACTGGATCATGGTCTGATGAGCCAGGGATTTTCAAACCTCTTACTTGCAAGGATCCTTGTCCACACTGATTTGTCTGGCAATGGATTGTTATCTCCTGCTGTGGAACTCTGCCGCACTGCAAGGGATTTAAAGTCCTGCGCTCAGCTCATCAGAGACACTGGGAGTGATCCATGTGAACTGAACAAGCATACACACCTCCCCTATACAGAGTAAGACAGACGGGAAGATGTGAACAGTTCTCATGAAAACAGGACATGGGGTTATACAAGGGGCTTGTACCTGGTCCAGGGATGTTTAACGTGCTTGTAACTGATCTGGGATTTTGAGTTTGCTAACAGCATCTTTATTGAAGTCTGTTAATAAAAACATACATGGGATTGCAAAGAACTGCAGAAGAATCTACCCACACTGGAAGACCAGGCAACAAATTGGTGAATGCCACCGCCACTCACATTAACTAAGTATAAACTGGTGTGAAATATGGTTAGGAGGAGTGGAGACCAATCTTCAAATTTATTTATACTCTGACAAGATCTCATATGATGGTGAGTTTGATACTCTGTAGAATTCAGAGCCTGTAACTCAGGTTACAGGAGCAAAGGTCTGCATATGTGATGAACAGGAGGGTCCACAAAGAGTAGGGGACATTTATTGTTCCAGGCACCCGAGACTGGACCTCCAAACACTGGGATGTTTTGTTCACATACCTTGTTACAACTCCCAGGACTGCTTTTTTAAAGTTGGAGTTTTAAAGTTCAGATGCCCCACCAAAAGAAAAAACTGTCCTGAAAAATTCTCTAAGAAAGCAACTCCTCTTCATGCTCCTTTGGGGGCTTATCAACATTAGATAACGAATGTGGGCAAACAGGCAGGACATCAACAACTCTCAGCAGGATTTAGCAAAGCTTACCAAGCAAACACAAGAACTTCCAAAACAAACTAAGTGCCTGCACTGTAGATTCCCCCCCCCCCCTGTACTATTTTATTTCTGTACTATTTTGGTTAATTGTGCTCAAAACGTGTTTGCCCTTTATCTTCTGCTCCCTACAGCACTTATAGACCCAGTCTGCACTCTCTTTTCCCCTGCGGTATGGATTTATTTATGCTGAAATAGCTGACCCTTCCATCCAGTAGTACTGCACTACAGAGATTTTTTAAAGAACTTTCCCCAAATCATACTGCCACAAGTACATTGCTTAGAGTCAAGGCCAACCTTCTCATATCCTCTGGATTGTTCTGCTCATACCCGTCAAGTGCAGCTCCAGAAAATACGGGAAATGCTCTGGCCTGGGTGCGCATGCGCAGCAAAAACTCCTTTCTGCATGCGCAGAACCCCTTTGCACATGCACAGATGTTTGCGTGCGCACAGATGGGTTCTGCGCATGCGTGCAGTAACCCCTTTCCCCGCCATTCTAAATATGGGATGGTGCCAGGAAAGGGAAGGAACTTGTGCCAAAATACGGGATTTCCCGGCCAATCCGGGATACTTGACAGGTACAGTTCTGTTGCAAGTTGAGATGTTAGACAACTAGGGCGAATGGCAATGGGCAAAAAAAAAAAAAACGCCCCCAGCAGTTTAAACTCTGAAATTAATGCAAGTTTTCTGTTCACATAGATGTTAAGCCTGGAAACTAGTGCAAAGTCTGGGAATGTGAACATTCCTAACAGCAGACCAATGTTGGTAGGAGAAAACGCATAGTTCTGTAAGTGGTCCTTTGTTTGCAAGAGACAGATGCATTAAAATTAAAAAAAAACTTATTGAAGATAAAAGCACAACTGTAGAGAAGCCCCACCCCTAACAGACCAGATTCAGGTTGGTTAGAAAGAAGGACTGATTTAGATGACTGTGTTAATTTAACCTCTATTTCCCCTCAACTGCAAGACTATATTTTGCTCTGAAGGCAACAATTACCTTTAAGTCCCTGTGTACAATATCATGTTGATGAATATGGTTGACACTCTCCAGTATCTGGTGAATACAGTGGCTGCGGAACAAAAATGCAAAAGAATGTTATTCATGAATGTATAGCTCACTTTTCTGTTAAGGCTCCCACTGCACGACTGTTAGACAAGACACACATTTCAAAAGAAGGACAGTGGGCTTAAGGTTCAACAGTTTACCAGATAATAATAATAATAATAATAATAATAATAATAATAATAATAATAATAATAATAATAATAATAATAATAATAATAATAATAATAATAATAATAATAACAACAACAACAACAATAACAATAACAATAATAATAATAATAATAATTTATTTGTACCCCGCTCTTCTAGTGCACGCACTACTCAAAGCGGCTTCCCACAATAAATAATAAACAATATACAATACAACATAATAAGAATACAATACATATAAGCAGCATATCATACTTAAAATTACAATCTAAAAAATCAAATCAAGAAAATAAGAGCTGGGATTCTCAACCTGCGGCCCGTGGGCTGGATGTGGCCCGTGGCACCATGTAATGTGCCCCCCCACCGCCTCCACCACACCAGGAATTGCCATGTGGTGGAGAAGAGCAAAATGGCTGTCTGCCCCCCCCCAAGGTGTCTGAGGGAGCATGACCCGGCCCTCGGCTTAAAAAGGTTGAGCACTCCTGAGATAGATTGACCAAACAAGGAACATTTCTGATGGAAGCATTCTGCCTCCTGTTATTTGCCTATTTTTCCTCGGACATGTTGGAGATCACAGGACGTTTTTTTTACCTTTTCAAATCACTGCAACCTGGTTTGTTTAGAAGCACGTATCCCAGTCCACAGGGCTTTTGTTGTAATCATTCCATCAATGGCCCTGAGAAGAGTCACATAGACCCCTACAGAAGCATGACTAGGAAGCCTCAAGTCAGTTTGCAGACTGACGTCAAACTGGCCTGCATTTAGTAAGGCTCCATGCAGACTCCTCGAATCAAAGAGCAACCTCTCCCATCTCATCTAGATTGGGCACATGCCAGGCAGGAAAAGCTTTTAGAAGCAATAAATGAAAGCATATTATCAGGACGGTGCATCTTCCGAGAGGGGAGAGTTACCTTCTAAGTCTCAGGCCCACTTAGCCTGCATTTTCAGTCCCCCAATTTCCTCAAGTGGAACAAAGTACACTTCCTGAAAGTGCCAAGAAAATTAGCAGCCTGTCTTCCTTTCTCTCGTTTTGCAGTCAATATTACAGAGAGTGGAACAACTTGTCATTTACACCTCTCAAGTCAGGACAACAGTACTCCCACATTGTGAGTGCATGAGGTCTCTGTCTCTCACGCGCACACACATGCACACATTTCAGGGAATGCTCATCAACCTGATAGTTTCCAGGCACAGCAGCTGGTGTGCAAGTGACTTACTGTAAGCAAGGAAAGCTCTTTGATGTGGGGAGCAGGCTGTATTTTAAGAGCTCCTGCATGATAGCTAGGACGTTTACAGGCTTCAAACCATCCCACAACAATTCTGCTCTTGATAAAGTCAGAGAAGTGAACCTCATCACAGGGCAACCCCTTTGCAAGGGGCAGCAGCAGCAGTGAAGGGGCATATGTTTGCCTGTAAAATTTGTTCCCTTTTAAAGTCTATTTTATGTTCAGTAAGAATCCCAGCATCACAATAAAACATAACAATGAAGGGGGGGAAGACTGATAGATGAGGATCAACTGTTGTAGAGCACACAGGGGAAAGTGTGTACAGTAAAACCCCTACTTACAGAAAAAAGTCTGTTCCGTAGGCTTTTGCTTAAATCGAATTTTTTTGTAACTCAAAGCAAACCATAGGAAGATTTATTTTTTACGTAACTCGAAGCAAACCCATAGGAAAAATGAAATTTTTATGTAAATCGAAGGAAACCCATAGGGAAATGAATTTTTACGTAACTCAAAGCAAACCCAGAGGAAAAAGAATCTTTATGTAACTCGAAGCAAACCCACAGGAAATTGTGTAAATCGGGACAAGGTTTTAGCACAAAATCATTATGTAAGTCGAATGTTATGTAACTCAAGGCATTTGTAAGTCGGAGTTTTACTGTATACCAATTCATAGACTATGAGGGGAATATTATTCTTTTTAACTGTGGAGAACAACAGAAGACTTGCTCCGGGAAAGAACAAGGCTATGCAAGGCATATCATTCCCCAACATCAGACCAAAAGGGCTGGCAACATAAAGCTGTTCTGGCAGGCTTTGCAACTGACTATCTTTTCATTCCCAAGGCAGGAAAAGAAAATTCTTTTACAACAACTCAAACAGAGCCAAATCCACAGCAGGAGACTTTCTGGCCAAAAATGGCAAAAGTGCACAGAGTCCCAGGAAAGGGTCAGACTGGCACAAATTCTGCTCTCGCTCGCTTGTTCTCTCAGTCTGCTCTGGAATGCAGCTCCGGGCAGCCAGGGGAGAAGCTAGCGATGACTCAAGCGCAGCAACGTTAGACCTGTTCAAGCTAAGGAAGGAAGGAAGAGAAGGCACAGCAGAAGGTCACTTGGGGACAAGCCTACTCGGGGGAACTCGTGTGGATTAGCCTTCCAAAATCCTAACTTGTGTGGCTTCGTCCTGTGCGTTTTCCTGAGAAGGATACACTGAAATCCTTGCCTCTCTTGTTGTTATTTGTCACACTATCTTACTATCATTTAGTAATGAAGTAAAAGAAGTTGGGCTAGAAGTCAAAGGTTATGGAAAGAAATATCCCTGTAGGTAAAGGAAGCACTTGGGCTTCAGTTGAATTAATTAACACAACTTCCTGGCTACTGAAGTCCTACGTGACCTTCTTCTCACTTTGACATGTTTATCCAGAACTTACCAAAAGCATTTTCTATCACCAAAAAGACTATAACCAGCTTTTTATCATTTTAGTGACACTCCCATTACTTGAAGTCGCACCACACTGCACATAGCTTGGCTTGATGTGTCGATCAGGCTAGGAGGAAGTACACAACTTATATGGAACCCATTCTGTCAGCAACAAACGCACCACACAATGCTCTAAAACTGCAATCTGCTATGACTGTAGTAAGCCAGTACAAGCTATCCAGGCTGGCATCAGGGCTTATCTAGACCACTTTTTAAAAAATTCCTTTCTGTTTAATAAGGATTCAATCAACAGCATCTATGGCTAATGGCAAAAGTCTTAACATTTTCCAAGTGACATTATCAACTGTTAACTCTGAAAAGGCCACTCCTAAACTTGAGGTACCGAGAGGGGAGAGGGCAGACAGGAACAACTATATAACACTTCAGCAGAGGTTAGTGTTTTATATGAAAGCAATTGGGTGTATAAACCGTAATACATCAAGTTGATTTCTCACTTAAGGAAACAAGAGCTGAACTGGGAAAACTGTGCAGACATGTAGTATGAGAGTAAGGATTGTGCAGTACATAATTACACTAAAGCAGGTGCTGAACAACCCAATATGGTTGCTCCACTGTATGAGACATTTAGGGAACATGTCCTTACCTGGCATCAGCTTCACTGTAGTATTCCCTGGCAACAATGTCTTCAAAGAGCTCCCCACCAGTGACCCTGAAATCAGATGCAATTTATGAGGGCAGAATGCCAACGTTGCTTCAGAGAACATAAAAAAGGGACAGAATGGCTAGCTGTGGCATGTTTATGTACAAGTTCCAAAAGTTTCAGAGTGCCTAAAGAAACTATTTTGATTAAGGGGAAACAGTTCAAATGCAATTGAGAAACTATATTCCAATAAAATGTACTTCTTGGTAGGTATGTCCAGAAGCCAAGATGGGATACTACTTCACTTGGCTTAAACTTCCAATTATTTCTTCTGATGGCACACGAAAGAGAAAAGCAAGTGCTAATTGCCCAAGAAGCGTTTATGAGGGGATAAAAATATAGCCTGGAAAACCATACAAAATGCGGGTTTTGCAATCGGAAAGGAGAAGAGAAAATGTCTCTAGGAAAGGAAGCACATACTTTGATTTATGTGAACATAACTATGGTTAGGAATAGTATGAATGGCATGAAGATTTCTGCACAACAAGAAATTTGACAAAATATACACAGGCTGCAGAACTGAGCTTTTCTTGTGCAACTTTCTGCTACATAATTAAGTTGTATGGTGTGTTTTTAATAGCCCCGAGCATATCAATTGAGATAGTAGACCCAAAGGAACAGAATGCAAAGATAAAGCATACAATTCCAAAAATATATTTTATTTAGCAACTCTCTCTACAGCCACGTGCTGGAGATAAAGGATCAAAGTCAAACAAAAAACACTTACAGATCGAAGACAAGGTAGTGGAAACTTTCTTCTGAAATACTTTCATGGAGCCGCACTAGAATCAACAAAAGGAGACAGAAGGAAGAAACTGAGAATGAGAATAAAAAAGGCAAAACTTAACCCCCTCAGAGTTAGGCTGACCCAACTGGGAGATGTGAACCAAAAAGCTCTGGGGTCCCTCTACCTAAACGGAGTGGTGCCCTTCCAAAGACAATTCATGTTTTGTTTCCTTTTTACATTATCATCTTTTCAACATCCACTACGGTGAAAAAAAAATATGTAGAGTAAAACCCCAACTTACAAATGCCTCGAGTTACATAAAATTTGACTTACATAATGATTTTGTGCTAAAACCATGTCCCAATTTACACGATTTCCTATGGGTTTGCTTCGAGTTATGTAAAAATTTCATTTTTTCCTATGGGTTTGCTTCGAGTTATGTAAAAATTTCATTTTTTCCTATGGGTTTGCTTCGAGTTATGTAAAAAAATAATTTTTCCTATGGGTTTGTTTGGAGTTACAAAACAATTCGATTTAAGCAAAAGCCTACGGAGTGGACTTTTTTTCGTAAGTAGGGGTTTTACTGTACTCCATAATTAGTAATTACTAATTCACAAAGACAAATACTGTATAGTGCTTTTGAGTATCCAAACCTCTGCAACTGCCACACAGTTTGAGGACACTAAAACAGTCCTTATTGCAAATGAGGAGTAAGCAACTACCATAAATAAAGTATCTATATTAAGGCCATCTTTTATGCAAATTACATTTAACAGAGGGCTTATGTGAATTAGAATATCCTAGTCCGGGAGGTACCAAGCCCGGATAAGAAAGGAGGAGGGTTGGGTGTTGGGTTAGCACCCTGGCCCTGTAAAACATTATTACTGAAGAAACCGTTGCCTGATATGATGTAGTGGCAGAGACGGGTGCCGTGCAGCATGAGAAGGAACCACCACCACCACCACCACCACCACCACCACCAGTAGTCGTTGTCGTCTTTGTCTCAGGGTGTCACAAGGTTAATAAACACGAAACCCATAATCTCACAGGGCCCTCTGTTCCCCCTTCCTACTTTCTGATGTGTCCTCCAACCCACCCCTCTTTCTCTGTTGAGGGCAGCCCTAGATATTGAGGGAGGGATAAGAACAAGGCAAAAGATGAACGAGTAGCGGAAATGATTTTTCCTCTTCCTCTCCTGCACTAGTTCTATAATGTAAATTACTAAATCTCAAACCTGCTTTGAACCATGTACATTTCCTCTCCTAAAGTAAACAGCAGAACTCATGGACAATTCAGTTCACATACATGAAAGGGAAAGGCTTGACATTCCCTAATCTTGGTGCCAGGCCAGTGGTATATTTATTCCACAGGCCACTCCTTCTGCTTTCTACTTTTCTAAAAAGAAGAAAAGAAATTCATTAGACCTTGATCGCAGCTGGCCTCTCTCTTATTAATTTATACCCAAAATCATGAACTAGTCTGGTCTTAATCAAACTGATTTCAATGAAGCCATTTTTGTCTCGTCTTCCCTGCTGCAACTGTCTATACTAGCCCCACTTGTAGGAATGTAAGAAAAAAAATACTAAAACGATGCATGTGCAGAGTCAGTCTGCACAAAGCTGGTGAACCTGTACTTGGGATGTCCCACTTCAGAACAGCAGTGAGGTCGCAACATGATTAAGTTTACTTAATAAATTCTCTACACACAGAAAGTAGCACAAGGAGAATGTTCACCAATGCTCTTAGGTTTGCTCTCTGTGAAATAGGGTTCTTATTCAGCCACACTGCACCTTCATCTGCATTCTGAAATATACTCTGAACATGTGCTTACCAGCTAAGTGAAATTCAGGCCACTGTTTCACACTATACTAGCTCTTTGACCACCACCAATTCTATAAACTCTTACACAGATATAATAATTTTGTGTCAGAAAGTATTCTGGTTTGAAAGGACCAGGCTGACAGGTAAGGAACCTCTGGGTGTTTGTGTTGTCATTTTCAGTATTCAACAAGTTTGATGTTTGTAGGAAAATTTTCCAAATGTGCCAATCCTTATATTATCCTAAGGGTAACTTTCCAAATTGATTAATATCTACAACTGTCAACATCTACAACAGGGGTGCCCAAACTATGTCCTGTGGGCCAGATCCGGGCCCCCGATGCCAATTCATCTGGCCCACACCGCCCTTACAGCTCCTGAAAGCATAAGTAGAACGTACCCGTGCATGTGCAGAACACTGCTGTAAATGCTCTCGTGGCTGTCGGAAATGCAAGCTGTGAAAAATGAAGGTATTTGTAGCCAAGGACCCAACCTTAGACAGATTACAGTTTCTATAATCAATGAAACTAAAGGAACAGAAGCTTTTGAGAAGGAGTTGAGGGGAGTTGCGGCAAAATGGTTTCACTCACAATGCAAGGGATGTGTAAATGTAGTAACAGATTATGAGAATTATAGACTAACATTTTTAGAGAGGACTGGGCTGGGAAATACTGGCCTTGTTTGAAGTGACACTATGAGGAAGAAGCAGCCAGCAGCAGCGAACTTCATTTGCTGGATTCCCCAAAGACCACATAGAAGGCATTAAGCCAGGTGAATACAGGCACAGATGCAAAGGATGAACACTGCAGCACAGATAAAATGGAGACACAAAACTAATGCAGGAGTCAGCAGTTCTTCAAGCTTAATAGAGAAGAAAAAAGAAAAACTGAAATGGGAAAAAGCAAAGATTAGCAAATTTCTGCTGCTGTTGCAAGCCACGGATTTTTGATAATGTAAATCAAGGCAAGATGAGGATGTCAGGAAATTAAAAGGCCAAGAGAAATGTAGAGCATGTACTGGGCTCTATAATATAGAAGCAAGTAAGCAAGAGTACGCTGAAAGAGAGACAAGGAGAACTAATTGCATGGCAGCCTTACAACTTCACAAAGGAATGCCATCTGTGAAATCTACAGCAGAAGAGCCAGTTAACTGAAGAGAAATAAGCAACTCCTACCTGGAAACGTGCATTAATTCTAGTTAACAGGTTGCCTATTTAGTTAACAGGTTGCACCTCTTCACCTTTTAACAGCAACTACTCGATACCAGTGATGTGCTGCAAAATTTTTATGACCCCCACCCATGGGCGTGGCTAACTCTGTGGGCCATGCCCACTTGGCCTCCCTATGCCATGGGGTCTAGGGTAGGGAGGTGAGTGTTGCTGGCCAAGTGGGCATAGCCTGGGGAAATTTCCGCTACCGGTGCCCGGGCATCTCAACACTGTCGATAATGGTTGTGTGAATCATAAATACGAAGATCCATTTCAAATCACAGCTCAATACACACTGCATGTGGCCTTAACTAAGCCTCTATCTTGGAGACAGCCATACAGCTCCACAACACAGATAACGCCAATGACCAGCCTTGCAAGGTTGTAATAAGGTTTGGTAGAAATATATATGAACTTCCCTGATTGCACATCCAGTGCATTTCAGTGCTTTGGATTTACTTGAGGTTAAATGATTTTTCTCTGTGTATATTTTACTGGGGCAGATTCTTCTGCCTTGCATTCCTCCTTCCAATAAAACAATATTAGATTAATACTCAAAGGACTATTTTAAAGCATCGTTGGAAAAACTGCTGCTAACAGACATTTACCCAGAATTAATCAACCCCTTGTTATTGAGTCAATATGCTGGGTGCATGCTGCAACAGCATAACTTACACTTCTTTTAAAACAGTTTTATAAAATAAAAAAGGTTCAATCACACTTTTAGAAAATTAGCATTTCCAAATTTTATAAAAGGATGGTTTAAAAAATGGAACGAAGACGTGAGTGCCCTCCTACTTCCATCTTCCTTTCTGGGGAACATAGTTAGAAGTAGAGACATCACCTTACAGACAAAGGTCTGCATAGTCAAAGCACTGGTATTTCCGATAGTAATGTATAGCTGTGAGGGTTGGGCCATAAGGAAAGCTGAGCGCAGAAGAATAGACGCCTTTTGAAATGTGGTGTTGGAGGAGTCTTGAGAGTCCCCTGGACAGCGAGGAGAACAAACAGGTCGATCTTAGAAGAAATCAACCCTGACTGCTCCTTGGAAGTTCAAATGGTCAAGATGAAGCTAAAGTACTTTGGACGTTAAATGAGAAAAGAGGATTCCTTTGAGAAAGCCTTGATGCTGGGAAAGGTTGAGGGCAAAAGAAGGAGGTGGCAGAAAATGAGATGGCTAGATGGTATTGTTGATGCAATGGACAAAGAGTTGGGCGGGCTGAGGAGGATGATGAAGGATAGGGGTGCCAGGCATGCAATTGTCCATGGGGTCGCAAAGGGTCGGAATTGACTGTGCGACTGAACAACAAAAATTGCTACAGGAATTTTAAATCTTCTACTATAAGATAGAATAACCAGGATCCTTTCCAACTAGGATTCTCACTCAGCATAAGAAATACCCACTCCTCCTATTAACCAGGAAGCTTCATCCATCTCTGCGGACAAGCGTCATAAAAAGAGATTTGTTTCCCACACTTTCATAAGTAACAATAATGGCATTTTTAAATCATTTACAACCAGGGCTGCAATTCCGTGGGAGTTCTTTACTGTTTGGAATTGATGGTTGAGAGCAAGCATTCCTCACTGAATAATTTTTTATTCTAGCTGCATAAAGAGCTAAGGGAAGAGTTTCAAAAGGAGCCCTCTAAAGTGACTAAGAGACTTATCACTGCTATTGAGTGTAAACAAATGCAAAATTATACAGATTTGCACTTACACTGAAATCTGAATTGACCATAGATATTCAGGAAAGAGATATGGTGGCTATGGGTTAACAACAATGGATAACAACAGCTTAGTAAGCAGCAGCTAAGAAAAAGGCAAGTTTCATCATAGGAATTATAGGTTTTATTGTGAAAATAAAAAGCCAATACTGTATCATGTTCACCCTCACTTAGAGAAATGTACAGTCATTTTCATCCCATATATAATATCACAAGAAGAGTGTAGCAAAAGCAACCAAAATGAAGCTTGTAGCACTTTTCCTGTGACAAAAAGTTAGATTATTTGAGATAGTTTGGCTTTACCTTCCCCTGCATTACCTGCAAGACTGCTACAACCCGATCCAGGAGTTATCAGCCTGAAAATGGCAGGACTATTAACTATAGGGTAGACGAGAGCATACCCATTAAGTCCTGCCCCCAGGACTTTGCGAGAACACAATAGGAATATACTATGGAGGTCCTCACGCGCGTTTTCCAGATTTATTAGACTCTTGAGAAAGTCTTCCGAAATGTCCGTTTACCGGAGGGGCATCGAAACCTTTTAAGAACACCTTTCCCTTCCAACACCTGCAATGGGGCATGTTTGAACTTTTTCAAATAAGCATAACGCAGAAGTCCACCTACAGCATTTTATGCCTTTGAAGATCCCGTACTTGCCACGCATGAATTACATCGGAGCTACGGACTGAATAACATAGCATATAGTACAAGTACTGTTCCCACGAATGGAGGGTTCTTTGTTGGAAATACTTTGGTCCCATACAGAGTCGATCTGGGAAAGGGGAAAGCATTTCTTACATGGGTATAGATACTTGTATATTGCAGTGTGTTTGTTTGTATATGCATTTGCGTTTCGTAGACTACTCATGCAGTAACTTAGTTAGTAGCCGGATAAGATTTATTATAAGCACACATGTAGTAATATTAAACACACTTTGCTATTATCTTTGGTCTATCTGGGTGTGTTCTCTCACTTGTCTTATCCTTACACCCCAGCCGCCTTTCTGTGCTTATCAGGATCCCAGTCATGGAACTGCTACAACTGCATTTTGTTGAATTTTCTTGCAAGCACGTTAACACGTGAAAGTCTGACATCATTAAAACAGAATTAGTCAGACAATGATAATAATTACATTTCATTAAGTCAATTTTATTTGTAACACTTTGCCAATATTTAAGCATTTTGGAGATTAAAATAAGTAAGGAGTGGTTACCAATCCCTCCTTCTGGAAGCTCACTGAGATTCATGCATCTTGCATAAGGCAGTGATGGTGAACCTTTTAGAGACTGCGTGCCCAAACTGCAACCCGAAAAACACTTATTTATCACAAAGTGCCAACACAGCAACAGGGGAGGAAGTAAATGCTCCCATTGGGTTGCTGGGCAGAGCAAACTCTGTGTTGGGAGGAGGGAAGAAGCACTCCCATTGGGCTGCTGGGCAGAGGGGCGGGGTGAACTCTGTGCTAGGGGAGGGAAGAAGCACTCCCAATGGACTGCTGGGCAGAGGGGCGAGGCAAACTCTGTGCTGGGGTGACTGCACGGGTGCCCAGAGAGAGGGCTCCAAGTGCCACATCTGGCACGCATGCCATAGGTTCGCCACCACTGTCCTAAGGTCATTCAGATCACAGTGCATGTAACTCTATTAAGCCACTGGCTCCTCTTCCAGGAGACCCAGTGAAGATTTGAACTCCTAGCTCCACGCATGGGCACTCAAACCCAGTGATATAAAAATCCATTAATTACTTTGGGGCTATATTTATAGTATCTAATGGGGTATTGTGTTATACTTAACTACTCCCAAAAATGTTTGGAACACAAATCCCTGCATTATTATTCCTTACTATTAAGGAAAGTTACTACAGAGTATTATATTATTATCAAACTTTCCCCTACTTGACTTAATATTTTTCAATCCCAGGTTGGATTCAAGGTCTGCCTTCCATTCCCTTCAAAAAAAATTTGGAGTATCTTTCTCCCTCTCTCCAAATCACACCACCCGTCGCTCCACTCAGGAGCTATGCTGAATTTCAGGAGGCTGGTGGGAGGGAGGTTCACTCATGCAACCCTAGCTGCTTACACCAAAATCTGGATTCACTGCCAGTTTTGCAATGATATAATTTCAGAATATGTTCATGCCCAAATGTGTATTTCTTCCTTATCTTGTGAGAATACTAGAAACTAGAGCTGTGGTGGTAGTGGTCAGAAGAAAGCTCTTTATTCTTTGGAACCAAGAGTTGAATATAAAATGAAATTTGAACCATTACTTTTAGTGGGCTGTCTTGAAGAGACCATACATGGACATCATGAAATGGTGTGAAAATTTTAAGGTACCCAGATTACAGCAAGTAAATCTTCTTCTTTCATGTCCCGATCAAATCCTGGCCTGCCAAAATGAAGCCACTTTTTTCGCTTTGTCGTTGCCTAAACCAAAGTCCTGATTGGTGCATGCAAGTAATAACATTCCAGTTTGTGGAAGATGTGGAGATTGAACAAAATCATAACACGGACAGAATAACTGCAATTCTGTTGGCATCCACAAAATTATTGCCTAACTTGTTGAAGCTAACTGATGAGATGCCAAGGTGCATCTTGGTTGCATAATAGGATACATGACCAGACACATAACCTAGACATATTCTGGCACTTCATCAAATAGCAGCAATTAGCTGTGATAAGTTATACATACTTTATGAGAATATCAGTAGAATTTTTGCCAACATATCCATTTACTGGAGGGCATAAATGAAGTC
Source organism: Bradypodion pumilum (assembly GCA_035047305.1). Lineage (NCBI taxonomy): Eukaryota > Metazoa > Chordata > Lepidosauria > Squamata > Chamaeleonidae > Bradypodion > Bradypodion pumilum. The sequence continues at coordinate 141,541,461 of JAWDJD010000003.1, forward strand.
TTTTCAGTACTCATAGTCTTCTAACATTAAATTTATGAAGGCTAGAGATAGTTTACATCTTAAATGTAATACACTCCTTTTTAATAATTGGGCATATATGTTTATGAATAGACATTTTTTTCAATTCTAATATATGCTTATCTTTTTCATTTAAAGATATATAGTTCAATAGATTTACAGTATGTTTACATCCATTCTACATACATTTTATATCTGCATCAATGAAACTTAACACACACTCTCTCACACAAAATAAATGGAGGGCATCATTCCCCCGCTCCCCCCATTAATTTAAGAGAGATGTCCCAAACAGAGATCAGTCATGGAAAAGATGACACCATTATATTGTGAAGCTGGATCTTGCCTGAAGTTGAGGTGAAAGAAAATAAAGATGGTCATCTGAAAAAGAATCAGTCCTGGAATCTGTCATGTATTCCCAGATAATTGGTACATCAGTTACACTCACTTTGTTTGTGTGCACTTGTTTGACCTCTTTGAAAACAAACCTAGAAAATTTCCAAGAAAAGCCGTGTAGAAAGCATGGGCAGTGAAAAACACACATCTCTGATGGTTCATTCCTCATTTGGTGAAATAAAAGGCAGCATACATGTAACTCTACCAAAATTCTGCGATATCTCCTAAAGCGGAACTACTATTAAACAATTTAGAAACAAATTCCACCCACAAATGATATAATATGATGGACTGCTCAGGCCTACATGCTTCTTTCACTCTTCCACCCGCTTTTACACAGCCAAGAGCTTAAACCCACCTTTGACTGCTTGATAACGTGAGTCTATGTGTGTTTCTGTTTCAATGAGTGCAGTCTTTTACCTTATTTAAATTGTGGGATGTTGCTTGGCATATCAGTGGGCAAAACATACAAAAAGTATTACAAATAATAAATAAGCTCTTATTAACTATCAGAACTCCTGACTTTGCCCTCTCTTAGAAACCATTCCCTTGCTCCCATTTCAAACAGATATACAGTAATACCTCATACAAAGTCCACTTCGTACAACATTGAATGTATACAACATCACCTAATTTCTTGAAAAAAGTTGCCTCATACAAAGTCGCTGCGACTTTGTATGAGGTTTTGGGGTTTTTTCCAGGTTGCATTGTGCCTGGGCAGTATAAAAGGCTTGTACAGTACTTGTTGTATGGTTTGTACCCTAAAATCAGGGTTGTTTGACATGTTTTTGTAATGTTTTTAGCCTTTTGACAATGATTTCTTAAAGTTCTGTCAGTTTCCTTGACTTTGCCCTGAAGTCTGTGCTATGTATCTCTATGGAAACAACATTGTACGAGGCATCACGGCAAGGATTTGGATGTTGTATGAGGCATCGCGGCTAGGATTTTGCATGCCTCATACAAAGTCCAAATCCGTATAAAGTCCAAACTTGTGGAACCAAGTTTGGACGTTGCATGAGGTATCACTGTACTATTCTACCTCCCACAAAACAAACCCTCAGGTACAAGATGCCTCTGCCATACATCCACAAAATGGGCAGATTTCAACACTGTTGCAGCCTGCCCTTTGCAAGATTTTTGGCTGCATAAGTGAGCTGTCTATCTGTCTTCGGAAATGGCCAAGCACACAGCCAAGCCATGAAAGAAAGAATCTTAAATTCTTGCTACAGTAACTGTAGTGCTCTTTTCTTTCTCTTGTAATATTGCAGCCTCAAAATGCAGTTCAGCCTCCAAATGGCTCAAGGGATCCTTTTGCAATGAGATACTTTGTCTAAATGCCAGATCCTCAAGAGTCAGCACTAACCTCAGCACTGGGCACATGCCAGGCAGCTCTTAGGAAGCATCGGCACCTCTCACAGCATCACTAATAGTTCTCTCACTACTTATTACCACCACCACCACCACCACCACATTAGCTATGGGGCAAAAGAAAGTGCCTAGGCTACCAAATTATGTCACAGGTTGAATGCATAGCTGTCAAGTTTTGGATTTGAAAATAAGGGAAATTTCCCGGACAAAGCGCGAAACTTGACAGCTATGCTTATCCTGTGCAGCCCTCCAGTGGCGGCATTAGGGCATTGTAGTCTGACTGATACGGGACGCCGCCAGGAAAGAGGGTAAAATACGGGAGGTTCCTGGCCAATGCAGGACACTTGACAGTTATGGTTGAATGCTAAGAGGACAACAATGACCACAATGTATTTTATCATAACTTGCTTCCGCCTCTGCAGAATGTTACCATTATCACAAAGGCCCTAGTGCAGTGGTTCCCAGCCTTTTTTGGGCTATGACCCACCCAAGCATCTCTAAAATCCTGATAGCACACCACCATCGCCCGGTGACATATAATTCTTATTTTTTTAAAAAGTGAAGTCCTATTCACGTAGAGCAGGGGTGGCCAAACTATGGCCTGCGGCTGGACCTGACCCGTGACATCATTTCATGTGGCCTGCTGCCACCCTCACTGCGACCAGAAGTGGAAGCATTTATGACTGCTGTAAAACACACCTGCACCTGCGGTAAACACTGCAGTAAATGTACTCACAACTGTTGTAAACGTGTTTATGACAGCTGCAGACACGTTTTATGGCAGCGTTTTACGGCGGGTGCAACCCGGCCTGCTCAGCTGTCTGGGGGACATGGTCAGGCCCGCAGCACAAAATGTTTGGCAACCCCTGACATAGAGGAAACCTAAAAGACCATTAACTGTTAATAACTCATTCTTGAATTGCCCCTTAAAAATCAAACTGCCCTCTGTGGGGCATGTGGGAACCACGGCTCTTGTGCTTTTAAAATAGTGAATATGCATGGGCTGACAAGACAGCAAAGCAACTGCCAAGCATCTGCAACAACACAAACTGGTATGGATGGCTGTTACCCACTTGACTATTCCTCCCAATTGCGCATTATTCCAACTCATCAGAGAGGCAGGAGGACCCCACTATATCAATGAGAGGCTGAGCAATAACCCATCACCAGTGTGACTCCCAGGCTAAGAGTCATACCCCATCCGAGTTCACTGTAAAGCTACAACTGCCAAGAACAGCATAGCTTTCCAACCTCCTAATTATATTAAAATGGGGAGAAATGTGCTGTAGCTGCTGAGGCTGATTCCAAAAAGACTTTCCTTTTAATTAAAAGTTTGCTATTAGAAAGCATTAATAAATTTAATCCTCTGCAAATCATCTGATTCAACAGCTAATGACAAGCTTCAGTGAAGTGGTAACTGGTGACATAAGGATGGTTAGCCAACAGGATAGCTGGGATTAAACTTTCCTACACGTAAATTCTGATTCCTACCTACATCATACCAAAGATGGCAGAGAATTTACAGCTTTATGTCTTCAAAGCCAAGATTGTTCACTGTCTGCCTTTCAATCCTGAATACTTAAAAAAAATCCACATTCTCTTGTCAAGGAAAGACATAGAGATCAATTCATATGACAAATGATGACTACAGAACAATGGCCTAGCTGTAATGAGATCGTAAGAACAACTGAGAAATCTCCACCAGAAGCAAACATTCTCTAGAGCAGGGGTTCTCAACCTACAGCCCATGGGTTCTCAACCTACAGCCCATGCTTCTCCATAACAATAATGTAATCTAAAGTATAAGAAACATCACAGTGGACTACAGACAGAAGAAGAGGATCTCACTGAATTTTCTACCACTGGTACAGTACTCACAAGAGAATGCCCCACTCCAAAACGCAGGATGAAGGTTATTAAGAGCTTCATAAATGACAGCAGAATTTTTTTAATAACCAACTTTCTGCACAACTTAATTAACAAACTAGCCACTTTAATGGAAAAAAGATGGTGGAGGGATGTTCAGAAGTAGAAGTCTGTGCACAGAGAAGTCACACAATTACAACTGCTGAACCCTTCCCAGAGATACTCTGAAGATTAGAGATGGTAGGTCTTTCAGACTAACGATAGTAAGGCCTTGCAATTTAAGTCTTCTTGTCCTAAAATGTACAAGATCACAGTATGTTCTTCTAACATACTATGTTACTACTAATACACTATTGGCATATCTAAATTGATTGTGTCTCCTTCCACCGATACCAATTACCTTATGTTCCCATATGATATTATATCATCTAATGTGCTTATAAATAGTACTAACTCATTGAACTGTCTCACTTTGCATTAACACATACTTCATTTATATTTTCGTATAACTGTAGAACCACTGTTTCTTGTTCATAAATTGATTTTATAAGCTGTTTATATCTATTGTATAGTCCACTATTTTATAGTGCCTTTTATATTGCCCCCAAATCAATATATTCAAAGGCTTTTTTCATAATCTACATAAACCAGATATAATGGTAAATTATATTCTGTTGATTTTTCTATGAGTGTTCTAATAAGAAGAATTTATTTGCATACACACAGATTCTTCTTAAATCACAACTGTTCAACAAAACAGTAAAATTCTAACTCTTTTTCCAAGTTATTTATTGTTTCTTTTGTTAAAAGTGTACAACTTTGAGGTAAGAAAGATTTAGATCCATAGTTTTCTTATTTCTTTTTTTAAAAAATCTGCTATTACTAGAGACCACTTCCAATATCATGGTTATTTTGTTATTCATTAAAGATTTATTGAAAGTACGTGCATTTTTATCGCTCTTTTCAATTTCATATCTTTCTAGGGCCTTGTTGTTCTTAAGAAAATAAAAGAATGGAATGTTCAAATGAAAAATTTGTTTGACAGGAAAACTGCTAAGGCAAGAGAATCAAAGTATACAATAAATCTTAGAAATCAATAAAGGAAGACAGAAAGAAAAACAGAAGACATGATTAACAAGTGATTGATGAAAATATGAAAGTAGGAGATGACGATTAAGGAGAGTAAACATTAATGTCACAGAGAATAAAGATGGAAATGAAATCAGATTGGGAAGAAAGAATTACTGAAGAATTATATAACAATAGCAGATTTTACCTCAAAATGTTGCATAACAAATACAATTAAAGTGATAAATACAAACTCTGAAGATATACCTGAAATTAGGAAAAATGAAACATTACATTAGTTTTACACACACACACACACACACACACACACACACACACACACACACACACACACACACACACACACACACACACACACACACACACACACACACACACACACACACACACACACACACACACACACCCCTCTGAAGGAACAATGAAGTTCTCAAAAAGAACAAATTTTCTGTTTAACATAGGAAATTATGGTTGAATTTATACCCACAAAAGCAAAATAATTAATACCGAGTTCAACACCTCTTACTCAAAACATAACATCACCCCCTTATCTAAAAACAAAGATCACTTGCACTAGACTATGCACCTGTGAGTAAGACTGTGCTCCAACTCTTGTTATTCATAGATGTTGCAACCATCAAAACATGTGTTTCATTTTAGGTCTTCGACACCACTAGTGATGTGCTATGTAGAGCAGAGTGTGTGAGAGGAATATGCTGTACTATCTGATTGGAATGGAAGATTAAAAAGTGGATCAACATGGGCATGCTTTGATTAAGAGTGGTTGGCTCTGCTATCTGAATTTGTTTGTTTTGGGAGATAAAGCTTCAACTGTTACTTTCCATATTATATATTTTTTCCTCTTTGAAAACAAAATTGTATCTTCAAACATCAGGAGATTCTGTACCCTGCATCATAACAGATAACCCTTAGGGTTTTGTAAATAAATTTCTCAAATATATGGGAGAAACATCCAAAGAAACCAAATTTTCACCTCTCTTTCTTAAGGAATGATGGAGACCACAGACAAATCAATTCACTAGCAGTACCTCAAGCTGAGGCTGCTGCAACAATTGATCCTACATGATATATCCTTTTTCTTCAAAGCTGCTTTCCAAGTAATATGCTGAGATGAAAAGCAGATGTTTAATGTTTGCCTTGCCCCCACTTGAGATTTTTCAGGAAACTAGGGCAATGTTTCCTCTACTGCCCACTACAATGTATAGCACCCACCCTTCTTCGTGCTGGTATGTTCTCCCTCTGGAAATATAACTCTGTAGCCACAGAAATATTGAAGGTCATAACAAGGGCAAACATCAGTAAAGAGATGCTGAGCCATTTAGACATTAACCGTCTGAGAAGGCTAGGATAAGTAATCACAGAGCACCCAAAAGGCTCAATTAAAAGCTGTGTTCTTGAAGTTATATGGGAATTAACGAAAATAAACAGAAAAGAAAGTAAGGAGGAAAATAAGGACAAATGGGTCAGACAAAGCATCTAAAAGCTAGCAACAGCTGTAAGGTTGAAAGAAAGCAAGAAAAGGAAATACAGTAATACCTCATACAAAGTCCGCTTCTTACAACATCGAATTCATGCAACACCGCCTACTTCCTTGAAAAAAGTTGCCTCACACAAAGTCGCTGCGACTTTGTATGAGGCATTGGGGTTTTCCCCCAGGAAGGTTTGTCCCCTAAAATCAGGGTTGTTTGACATGTTTTTGTAATGTATTTAGCCTTTAGACAATGATTTCTTAAAGTTCTGTCAGTTTCCTGTTTGTTTCCTTGACTTTGCCCTGAAATCTGTGTTGTTACAGTACAATGTATCTCTATGGAAACGACGTTGTATGAGGCATTGCGGCAAGGATTTGGACGTTGTATGAGGCATCATGACTAGGATTTTGCATGCCTCATACAAAGTCCAAATCCGTATAAAGTCCAAACTTGTGGAACCAAGTTTGGACGTTGTATGAGGTATCACTGTACAATATTGGCCATTAAGTTTTTAGGCAGAAAGCTTTATAGTCCCTAGAAGTATTAATATTCTAATCCAGGGGTGCCCTAACGTTTCGGGCCATGGGCCTGACTGCCACCCTGGACAGCTGATTGGACCAGCCACATAGTTCCTCCCATCGGAAGTAAAATGTGCTTGCGTGGGCATGTAACGTGCAGAATGCTGCCGTAAATGACCTGCAGCTGTCATAAATGGTTTACAACAGTCACTGGTCATTTACAGCAGTGTAATGTGCAGGTGTGTTATGTGCCCATGCACACACGTTTTACTTCTGCTTCTGGGAGCAGCAAGGGCAGCACGGGCCAGATGAATTGGCATCGGGGGCTGGATCTGGCCCACAGGTTGTAGTTTGGGCACTCCTGTTCTAATAATCTCTAAAGGCTACTCACACCAGCTTCTTTCTGAGAATGATAGAATTAGGTTTACATAAACATACTCCTTGATAGATGCTAATCAATCATCCTCTTAAAACTTCCAGGAAAGAACTAGTGCTTCCTCAACCAATCTGTTCTAATCGCTACACAGCACCCATTACCCAGTGCAATACATTATTTGGGAAGTGTTTTTGCAGAAGGGGTGGTAAAATGCCAAAGAGGGGAGGGAATGAGATTATTTTACCCAACAAAACAACTCTTGGAAACCTGACAACAAAAGCTTCTCTTCAGCAGCTGTGAGACCATTCCAAGATACAACTATTCAAAGCAGGATCTGGGAAAATGGTAAACTTTGCCTAATATCAAAAAGGTTTAGAGAAACAGTTGTGTGCCCTTCCTTCATAGCTGCAGGTTCACACGGGAAAAGCAGAGTACTGTACTTCATGCAGAACACATGAGCAGAGACGACAGTTTAGCACATTGGAACATGGAGGTCTGTACCGATGCAGCTTTGCTAAGGGAGAAACTGAGGGCAGGAAATGTAAGAAAGTCCACAGACAGATTTTCAAGTTGTTATTAGAATAACTACTCCTCAACTCTTTCAAAAGGCAACCTGAACTTTTCAGCTCAAGGAATTTCACTCCAAACTCTCAGGATTGAGGAAACGATTCTTTTCTCTGAATTTCTGCTCTGGCTCATCATTAACTTAAATACTGATGCCAGGAAGCTGAGAGCTGAGCCACCCGCTTCTCAGCCACCCCAGACATTTCTGTTCAATAAACTCTATACAACTGAAGACAAGTCATACATGATGATATATACACATGCAGTGGTAAACCACATGCTTTACCTATAACATGCCCAGATTAAATCAGTAGGACATCAGTTCTTGGCAGTAGCAAAGACCATTAGGAAGGCTGAGTGGAGAAGAATAGACGCCTTTGAGATGTGGTGTTGGAGGAGAGTTTTGAGAGTACCCTGGACAGTGAGGAGAACAAATAAGTCAATCTTGAAAGAAATCAACCCTGCCTGCTCCTTAGAAGGTCAAATAGTAAAGATGAAGATGAAGTACTTTGGACATCAAATGAGAAGAGAGGATTCACTTGAGAAAGCCTTGATGCTGGGAAAGGTGGAGGGCAAAAGAAAAAGGGGACGGCCAAGGATGAGATGGCTGGATGGCATTGTTGATGCAGCGGGCACCGAGGTGAGCGGGCTGAGGAAGATGGTGGAAGACAGGGGTGCCTGGAGATCAATGGTCCATAGGGTCGGAATCGACTGTGCGACTGAACAACAACAACAACAACAACAACAACAACAACAACAACAACAAAGACCATTATCTCATAGCTTAGAGCAGGGGTTCTCAACCTTTTCAAGACTCAGACAGCTTCAGGGGCCGGACAGACATTTTGCCCTGCCTGCCACACATGGCACGTCCGGGTGTGGTGGAAGCGGTGGGGAGCAACATAAAATGGTGTTGTGGGCTGCATCCATCCCCCGGGCCGTAGGTTGAGAACCTCTGGCTTCAAGAGTCATTACTGTATAAGGGTTCCAAATACAGTTTAGTCTGGAAAACATAATGGATGGTTGGTAGGGGGAAAAATCCTCTTTCCCCCAACTTTGGTACCTCCCTTGAATTGCAAGCTTCATGGTAGCACAGTAAACTTAACCCTGAAACTTATAAAAACCAAATAGCCATGCTGGTTGTGGTATTCTGGAAACTGTCATCCAAAAAGGTAACTTTTCAAACTCCTGCCTATAGGGTATATCAGGCATATCGATTTTGTATTGTATTTTTGACTCTCAGTATTAATTGTATGGTATTTAATATTGTATTACTGTACTCATATATTGTGTTATTGTATATTGTATTTATTGTCCGCTATGTAAACCGCCCTGAGTTGGGTTTGCCAGAGTGGGCGGTATAAAAGTGTGAAAATTAAATTAAATTAAATTAAAGATAGAAATGAAGATAATGTAGCACTTGTTGATGGAATGAGCGCTAAGCTATGAGAACCAATCAAATTCTGTTTGCCTTTGATTTTTCAAGGTTAAGCAAAATCTCTAAACGCTTGCTTTTTAAGGACTGAAGTGGTAACAATACTAGGCAGTACACAATGCGGATGGGAGGGAACAGTTCATTGCCCTTGTACATTTAGCTAGTGGCAAGAAAAAAAATCTGCCATTCTTAGATCTGCTTGCCTTTGTGCACACAGATTTATAAACTCTGAAGGAAGTATTGGACACAGCCCCTTGCTACACAGCTGGCAGGCAGACTAGAGAAAAATTTATTTAGATAGGAAGACAATATTCAGCCAAAAACATTTATTTATTTTTGAGGCTACTCTAATTTATTAGTAAAAACCCTAATTCCTATATTCCTTACAGTTAATGAAAACTGTGGATCAGGCGTCATCCCAAAATTTAATGACTAAAGCTGTTGGGCTTTAAACCTAGGTCTGAAGCCTCAAAAGAGAGTCCACTACTTCCTTCAGAGTTAATACTGGCACCCTGGCATTCCTTAATGCTTATCAACCAATCTAACTTATCTTGTAATTTCATAAATCTTACCAGTGGACAGACAAGCTACAATGGAGCAGATGAATCAGTCTGAAGAAGTGTAAATTAGGACAGAACTAACCCCAAACTCACAAAAACACTGATTGAGCTGAAAGTGAAACCATAGGTTTCCTGTGACTGTCCAAGAAACAGTGTCAGAATTTTAGCTAAAGTGTGACAGTAATAATTCAGCATCAACAATGGAATGAGTAAAAGAACAAACATAAAATAATAGAAGTTTCATGCACTGCTGCATAATAACAGTTTGTTGTCCAAAACTCAATATAGCAGTCTCAGAAAAAGAACCAAAGAGCATTGATGAGATCAGAAGAACAATCCTGGCATGTCCTTCAGTTAAATAAACTACTAGCACTACATCATAGGCTTAGTAATACAGTAGTTGTAACATCTTAAGTACTAATTTTACTACCCCTTAACTCTGAGCAGAAACATTCCTTTTAAAAATATGTTTCAAGTATCCCCATTTTAACTTCTGTTCTTTCTGCTGTACTATGCTGGTCTTGGACCATAATAAAGATTGACTGATTGAGTTAAAGCACAAGGAACAAAGAAAGGCTAGAACAGTGGTTCCCAACATGGGGCTCATGCCCCACAGGGAGACGTCAGTTCCCAGAAGCCTAAGTCAGTACATTGGCTGATCAGTGCTTTGGGGAAATTGACTTAGGCTTCTGGGAATTGAAGTCCAAAAACCAAAGGTTGGGAAACAAATGAGCTAGAGGGTCTGAGACATTCAATTACAAGAAGCAACCTTAAAGATCTAGTCCCCCTAGTCAGGGCAACTAAGTCTGGATCTAGCAGAAGACGTTTCAAGCCTGTTTAATGCCCCAACTTCTCCTCAACATTGATCCCCAACTGTGTACTGGATTTGGGTTGCTGTTACCTTTCAATCTCACATTTTAGGGCCCCCACACTGCCAGATGGGTGTGATTTATTTAAAAACTTCATGTCAACTGCATCTGACTGCAACACAAGCTGAATGACAGCACAGAGGAAAGTAACATACACATCCTCTTTTCAAAGGAGGAGCAAAAAGGCTCTTTCAAAGAGATTAGTACGAACTTTTCATTTCTCCTTAATTAAGAAGGACAACTAGCAAGGATAATTATATTGCAAGAGACAATGTGACAAAAACATTTCAGAGTAAGCAGAAAAAGCTGAGCAGGATCTCCACAGATTTCCCCCCACCCAAGACACAACTGCGGGTAGATTTAGAGTTTACTGCCAGAAACAAGACCACCACAACCAACACACACAAAGAAGTAAAGGAACAAGAAACACTGAAATTTCCACATTATTTCATATATGCAACATAAATATATAGTTCTTTTTACATGAACTCAGCACATTATTGCTGTGCCTTAAAGAGCCAATAGAAAAGGGACAAGCGGAATCATGACAAGAAATGGAAACCAAATAAAATGAGTAAAAAGGGGTAGAACATTGTGATGGTCCATAATGGAGATTTTGGAGTCAGTGAAAGGGGTATGAATTATGAAATATAAGTCTCAGTCCTGATGTTATAACTATTTCAAGGAATACAGTATGTCCCTTTTCAACTGAAACAGCGTTGCATTAAGCTGCTGTGTCCAGAAGGGTATGATCAGGCTGCTTACCTGTAACTGAAGTTCTTCAAGTGGTCATAAGTGAACTCACACCAAAGGGTTAATTTGTACATGCACACACCATCTCAGAACCTTCTAGAGGTGAACTGAGGCATTTTGGTAGGAGCCCTGCCCAATCAGAGAGTATGCTTCCCTCCCCATTCTATCCGATGGACCTGTTTCAGTCCATCATAAAGAAACATCTGAGAGGGAAGATGGACAGATTGTGTGAGTTCAAAGACAGACCACTTGAAAACCCACAATGACAGGTAAGCAACCTGTTCTTTGTAGTCTTTGCCATGGGTAGAGCATACTTCTTCTAGGTAGGCAGATATTACTGTGGGATGGATGGCAACATTTCACTGCCAAAATATGAGTATCACAATGGCAGTGTTTTAAGAAAGGTGTCTGGTTGGCTCCATGTTGCTACCCTTTAGATATCAGGAAGGGAAACTCTCGTCATGAATGTTGTTGATGTAGCAAAAGCTTGGATGGAGTTGTCCCTAACAAGCTTAGTAGATGGATGAGGTGGATGAACCCTGTTTTCTGGAGGCATGACAGACAGAGCTGGCTCTTCGGCTTTGAAACAGAGATGAGTACTGAACCTTAGAGTCGGATACGACTGGCTTTCAAGCAAGGGAAACCTTTACCTTTTAATAGACAAATAGTCCCTGGGATTGGCCATAAGGGTTTCATCTTGCGTAATAAGAATGTGAGGAAAGGTCTAGCAATCATCTAATATATGGAAAAAGTCCTCAACATGTGTTGAAGAACTGCTGTAGGGGCCTGGTAATCTTTTTGATTATGGAAGCAGCATGGATGGGAAAATATATAGCACTGTGGCTATGGTACACAGGAAAGCCTCAATCAGGCTTGATTTGATAAAAGTAGGACAACTGTCTGTTTGGATTTATCAATCCTGAGATTGGATCCACTAATGCTGTGAGCATGATCTGAGGCCAGTACTGTGATGGTCATAGTCATGAGGCAGTTGCAAAATTCTTATGTGATGGGATGGGGAGCCTCACACTCAGAAATACAAGGAGAAATGAGAGGCATAACAATAGTGCCCATCCCCATAATCCAATCTCTCTACCTACAAAGAAGTGGAACTATGAGAGGAGAGGATTCTGGTAAATAGGCTCTCAGTGTGGACCTAAATCTCAAGCACAAATGATCTCTGCTGCCCCAAGATAAGGAGAATCTGTTGTGCCTTCCAAATGGACACATAACAGATGTTCCTCATCTTGTGGCTGCAAACACCACATCTCCAGATGATCCCCTAAGGGTCAATGCTAGTGGGAGGCATATGATTTCATGTGCTGAACTGGAGGTGTGGTGTATTTTCCCCTGGATTGGATTGGGAGAAGGTGGCTAGTTAGTGTATGTCTATGGTGACAGAAACTGGGTCACTTTGATATTCCATAGCCAGAGATGGAAGACAGACAACCTCCAGGAAGTGCTGGCAATGGAGAGGGAGATGGTTTTATGACAACATGCTAAGGTATGGAAGATAGTTTTTATGCTGCAGCAAAGACTCTGATGGAGTGACATCCAGTAGTGAGGATAGGTCCTTGGCCCTTTTTCTCTCTGCACCTCTTTTTCTTATGGCTGGTCCAAAGCAGACACCCTCCTCTTTGGTGATGGAGTGGGGAAGGACAGAGATGGAGTAGCAAATGTAAGTATTGCTTTTTAAGATGGGTTATCGGCTGGGGTAGGAAAGAAGGAAAGTTCCAAGATGCCTGCAATGTCAGATGAAAAGAAACTGAAGAATACAGGACAGACTGAGCCAGACCATCTTCTCTGAATGGAAGAGACTCCTGCCAGAACACCCTAGATGTCCTCTAAAAAGTTCAGAGCTATTCTGTGTTCACAGAGATTGAAGAACAAGGTTTTTTTTTTAAATCACATGTAGATCATGAGAAAACTGGCCCTCTCTGATTATATAAGCAGGAGTTTCTCAAGCACAGTGCTCTCCATGTGGGAAAATGATAGAGGGGGAGAAGAGGGGCTAGGTGGTCCCCTCCCAGCATGTTGCTAACAACAGGGGAGGTAAAACATATTTAAAGTGCATAAGCTATCTGAATGGGCCAAAAACCAGTTAACTGTCAGGTATATAAAATGTATCTTCTTACTGTTCTAATAAAACTGATGTTTTAAAAATCACTTGGTTTTATTAAATCAGTCAATCACCAGGTGTCTATCTCTGTGTCAATGCCAATCCTTAATGCATAAAACGCTTAGCCCTAAACCACATGGTCAGAGAAGGCCACATCTATGAAAACCTTGCCTTCAGAAATTCACCATTCACGCTGTTAAAGACCCAAAACCCAAGTGATGTAAGGAAAGAACTGGGAAAGGAGCAAACCAAATGAAAAAACTAAAAGAAGCTTTGATATTTTAGTTTGTTTCCTTAATGAAAAATATGAATAGCCTTGAAATCAGGTATGAATAGATGGCCCTTCAGGAGTTGAGACACCCATTATCCTCTAATGCATATGCTGTCACCTCTAATAGAGCTCTGCAGACCATAGAGTTCCATTTGGCCATGAAGCTCACTGGGTAACATTGGTCAAGTCACAATGAGAGATCTACAATCCTACGCTAACAGGGTGTGTTGCTGCTGATGAGACGGCAGGGAGAATCTTGTACTTTATTTTTTGCTGACTGGAGGAAAGTTGGGATGTATAAATGTAAAAAATAAATACTGCCTTTTTTAGTGGTCCTAGCAGCACTTGTGATTAATTGTACTAAAAAATTTATTTGTATCATACAGAGTTCTTAGTTTTTAGCCCTCCAGATTATTTCACACTTCTCTCTCAGTATTCCTTGTCCATTGGTCATATTGGGTGTTGTTGCTGGTTTTTTTTTTTTTTTTGTAAACTGAAACTCAAAATATCACGAGCAAAAGATTTAAAACTGCAGCTGTAGAGTTTTGTTTTGTAATCTAGCTTTTCCAATCAATCCAAGCTGTCTTGAAAACCTTTGGAACTCTAAGGCAAGGCATAGTCTTTAAAAATACATAAATAATTTGGCATTCAAAAGCAGATCATAGCCACCGGCAACAAACTAGTAAACTATTTAATTGAAATCAATATGAATATGACATTGAACCTTAAATTAGTATACTTGTTAAACAGTTTTTGAGAGGGCCAAGCAGTCCCCATATATTTCTCATTCCAAAATCAAACTACAGTACTGTAAAATCTGTATCAGTATCTCTGGGATTCTCTGGGGATCTCCCATCCAAGGACTAACCACATCTGACCCAGTTTAAATTCTAAAATCAAACTAGGTTTGCTTAGGGTGGCATCATATATTGTACTGAAAATGTGGGGATCAAAACAGACCAACCAGTGAAATCGCAGAGGCAACATCGAAGCTTGAGGTTTCCTTGATTTTTAGCTGTATCTTCTAGTCACAACACTCCTTCTTTTGAGACCATTTGTACATCAGCATTATATAACATCAGATATAAAAAAATTAGAAAGACAGCAATAGCTGATTCACCAAGTTAGAACTAATTGGCTGACATCTTCTTGCACAACTCTATGTGTGCAACAGGAATGACATCAGCGGTGGCAGCTCCACTGATTAAAGGCTTCATTTGGAGATTTTGGAGTGCATATGAATATGTTGTGCATATGAATATGTTGCATCGTGTAAGAGTTATTTCACAATCAAGAAAATTTATTTCAGATCTACATGATATCAGATTTTATTTTATTTTATTTTTGCTTTGTGGAAACTTATGACACAGTCTTATGCATGCTCTAACCTGTAGTTAAGTATATGAAATATAAATCTGAACCCAGTGAGTTAGCTGGAATGTATTTCCAAATAAATAAATATAGGGCTGAAACCAGAAATAAACCAATTAGCTGTTTGAAGGAATGCAGAAAATTTGTAGAGGTATATATAATAGCTCAGTGACTTAGGTATCTAGTTGCAGAGCCAGAGGTTGGGAGTTCAATTCCCCACTGTACCTCCTGGGAGAAGAGCCAGCTTGTACAGTCATGGGCAAGCTTCACAGTCCTTATGTAGCCCCAGGAGAATGGTAAAACATTTCTATATATTCTGTAAGCAAAAATCAGCTGTGTGACCCATGAGTAAATTCAAACGAATGCAGGAGGAAGTCGATACCTTTTATGGGATCACTTAAAAAAATCATACATTGCAAGCTTTCGTGATTCAACAATCACTTCATCAGTAAAAAAAAAATCATGACATGCTGTTCAGGCCAGGTAGAAATGCTTAGATACTCTGAAGGGACATAAGCAGCAGATTACATCCTCCTATAAACAGGAAGCCTATCTAGAAAATCCTGGAAAGAGTTGCCATAAGTCAAACTTGACTTGATGGCATACAATTATTATTATTATTATTATTATTATTATTATTATTATTATTATTATTATTATTATTATTATTATTATTATTATTATTATTATTATTATTATTATTATTATTATTATTATTATTATTATTATTATTATATACAACATCAATGTGTGTGTTTCTGTAACACACACTTATATCAACTGCATGGAATCTGAAGATAAATTGTTGCTCTCCAATTAACTGTAAAATAGAGAGAACAATTGGTTTTCTAAATCAATACTAAATATTCAACCTGCTTAAGGTTCAAATCAAGAATAGCCTCAGACTGGATTAAGGATGCTGAAATGGCATGACCCAAAGTATGATATCAAAGTCGAGGGTTCCACGTGTAATGAATTCCTGTTTCTGGTGATATAATTTCCCAAAATAAGCTGAAAGAGTTGTAGGGGACCCTACTAAAGGCAATATTTTGCAACCGCTAGCTTAATACAGAAACTGAATTACAGAATGCTATTGCAGCAACCCAGGAGTTGATGCTCCAGCTTCTCATTAAACATCCTCCATGGTGTTCCACAAACAGCCATAGAGTAGTAAATACTTTGTTCTAAAGTTTGGTTCAAATCTGCTTCAATTAAAATTTCATCCACAGCTTTTAAGTCCTGTTATCCGCAGCATATATATATATACATACATGTCATTTTTGCTTGCACTCCATTTCCTTTAGTTAAATTCTTAGCGAGTATAATACAACTGCATTTTCTTTTTGTAGAAATGTATCAAATAATTACTTACATTTACTGACTGAAATCCTGTTGTTTATCATAGTAAATCATATCCTAGTAGGTCCACTGAATCAGTGGGGATTCGGTGAGTCAACTCCTCCATATGTCCCAATGAATCAAATGGTCATAAGTGAACTCACACCAAAGTCATCATTTGATTCTCATTCTAAAATCAAATAACTGTAGAAGCTGGATCCACTGATTCAATGCGCTTACTCTAATGTGATTTACTACCACAACAGGATTTCATCCACTGCTTCAAGACCCAGAAATATGCTGCTCCAAAAAATGAAGGGAACACCTAAACAACACAATGTAATCCCAAGTCAATCACACTTCTGTGAAATCAAACTGTCCACCCTGGTACCAACACCGATTGACAATCAATTCCACATGCTGTTGTGCAAATGGAAGAGACAAAAGGTGGTCATCAGAGGCAATTAGCAAGGCATCCCCAATAAAGGTGTGGTTCAGCAGGAGGTGACCACAGACCACTTCTCAGTTCCTTTGCTTTCTGGCTGATGGTTTGGTCACTGTTGAACGTTGGCGGTGCCTTCACTCTAGTGGTAGCATGAGATGGAGCCTACAACCCACACAAGTGGCTCAGGTAGTGCAGCTCATCCAGGATGGCACATCAATGCGAGCTGTGGCACGAATGTTTGCTGTGTCTGCCAGTGTAGTGTCCAGAGCATTGAGGCGCTACCAGGAGACAGACCAGTACATCAGGAGACGTGGAGGAGGCCGTAGGAGGGCAACAATCCAGCAGCAGGACCGCTACCTCCGCCTTTGTGCAAGGAGGAACAGGTGTAGCACTGACAGGGACCTGCAAAATGACCTCCAGCGGGCCACCAATGTGCATGTGTCTGCTCAAACGGTCAGGAACAGACTCCATGAGGGTGGTATGAGGGCCCGACAACCACAGGTTGGGGTTGTGCTCACAGCCCAACACCGTGCAAGATGTTTGGCATTTGCCAGAGAACACAAAGATTGGCAGGTTCACCACTGCCGCCCTGTGCTGTTCGTTCACACTGAGCACATGTGACAGACGTGTCAGGGTCTGGAGACACCATGGAGAATGTTATGATGCCTGCAACATCCTCCAGCATGACTGGTTTGGCGGTGAGTCAGTAATGGTGTGGGGTGGCATTTCCCTGGAGGGCCGCACAGCCCTCCATGTGCTCGCCGGAGGTAGCCTGACTGCCATTAGGTACCGAGATGAGATCCTCAGACCCCTTGTGAAACCATATGCTGGTGCGGTTGTCCCTGGGTTCCTCCTAATGCACGACAATGCTAGACCTCATGTGGTTGGAGTGTGTCAGCGGTTCCTACAAGACGAAGGCATTGATGCTATGGACTGGCCCGCCCGTTCCCCAGACCTGAATCTGACTGAGCACATTTGGGACATCACGTCTCACTCCATCCACCGACACCACGTTGCATCACAGACTGTCAAGGAGTTGGGGGTTGCTCCAGTCCAGGTGTGGGAGGAGATCCCTCAGAAGACCATCCGCCACCTCATCAGGAGCATGCCCAGGCGTTGTAGGGAGGTCATACAGGCACGTAGAGGCCACACACACTACTGAGCCTCATTTTGACTTGATTTAAGGACATTACATCACAGTTGGATCAGCCTGTAGTGTTTTCTTTCACTGTCATTCTGAGTATAACTCCAAATCCAGACCTCCATGGGTTGATGAATTTGATTCCCATTGTTAAGTTTTGTGTGATTTTGTTGTCAGCACATTTGACTGCAGTACGTGAACAACAATAAGAGTACAGTATTTCAGTCATTCAGATCGTGGGATGCCTTATTTTTGTGTGCCCTTTATTTTTTTGAGCAGTATATTTAGTTGCTATTGCAATTTTAAATTTATCTTGTTATTTTCCCATTTTAAAAATTAGTTATAATGGTTAGTTTCAGTTATTTTTTTTAAAAAAAATAGATCATCATGAGCTGCTAGCCCCTAACACATAACATGCTCTTCCTCATCAGCACCACACCACCCAATATGCATACAAGACAGCACACCATAACACAGTCGGGACTTGAACCAGGTGACATTCCTCCTACTCTACTTAGTGAACCCTGCCCCATGTGGCTATAAGAAGCATGAAGTTATTCCCCCTTGGGAGACAGCAGCAATATTCTGTAACTTAGTTCTGCCTCTGTTGAATAAATCGAAAGTAATCCATTATTTCTAACTAGTTAGTTAATCTCTAGCTCTATTCCAGCCATAAACTATGTAGAGCACAGCACAATGTTGCTTCCCAGAAATGTAAGATAGCAAAGGAAATCAAAGGAAAGGAAAAATGGACTTATACCACCCCACCCCGCCTCCTCAAATGGTGAACCTCAATGGATGGACATGATGGGCAGAATTCCACAGGACTTCAGAACTAGCAACAGTCCTGCTGCTGTTTGGCCGCTCTAGAAAACAGCAGTTTTGTCAAGAATTGAACTTCTATTTTTCGTCTTCTTTTAATACAAGTTGAAGTTGTTCCCATGATTCTACCATTTAGTTTTAGTCCTTCATCAAATTCTTCAAGCGAGTAATTATCCTTCTCCTTGTTCCTCTGCACGAGGGGAAATAAAACTGCAATACATGATGAAAACCATGGAAACACAGGCCTGGAGTGAATACCGCTCCAGAAAGAAACAAAGCAATTTATAGAGTAGAACTAAAGATTATCAGCTGTCCTGTTTTTCAGAAGCAAGTGGTCAAAAGACCGAGGAGCTGGCAGCTTAAGGCATCCACATTAAAGGCTTCTGGGTCTTTTGAAAGCAGCTTTTAAATGGACACTTAGAGAGAAGAGCCAAGAAACGGAAGTGGAGATGTGTCCAAAAGTTCAGCCGAGGCACGATGTATCAAGCAAAATCCCTGCTCCAAGAGCTTGGACCAAGAATCAAAGGCTCTGTGTGTAACTCTATTACTGCATATAGCAGTTTTTAAAAAACCACTTCCCATGAAAAAACATTCTCAGAAAATGTGGGATGCCCAAACCCATGATATGTAAAGAAAAAGAAAAGGGAGGATGAAAGCATATACACATTTGCAGAAGAGAAGGACAAAATAAGTCTGCTTAACCCTTTTACAATCCGATTCATGCTTCTGTGCCCTCTTTGTCCAGTTGCTTTTTTGCACTTTGTTAAATAATTTTATTTCACCTTTCCACTGAAATACCACTTGCAAAACAGTGGAATTCCTGGATTCTCAGGCTTCAATACTGAAGGTGGCAGATTTTAAGCTTCCCTCTCCTGACTAGTAGTTTAGGGAGACCTTACAGTGAAAAGATTTTAACTTTAGAAAAAGCATGCATGCACACAGAAAGGTAATGGGTCTATGCACTGTCAACTGTGATAGCCTTATAGGAATCTCCCAAGCTACAAACATCTGAAGAGCAATATCAATGGAGATAAGCAAAAGAAACACATGACTTTCCATTATTTGCTTGTGAGCTTTCAATGTCATCTGGCCAGCGGCTTTAGGAAGCAGAATGGAGAATTAGTAAAACTTTAATCTGATTCAACAAGATTTTTTCATCTGCTCCATGTTGTACATCCCACCACTACACATGCCCCGTAAACAGAACATAGTCACAAATTGAAGAAGGAACCAGGCCTAAACTAGAGGAACTAATGAATTGTCATATCAGCCATGTTCTTTTGCTTCCGAGAATGGGGTGGATAGTAAGGAAGATAGGGGTAGTGATGAAGCATGCTTCCTCTGAAGGAGTATCTCTTGAAAACAAGAGAAGAGGCAAACATCATATTCAATTCTCAGAGGCAGAACTTTATTGAGAAGATTTGTCAACACAAAGCACTATGTCTATTCATCCAATTTCAGCTCACAAAAATGTTTGTTAAGATATAAAGTAGACACTTCCCCACCATCCACAAGAGAGAAAAAAAACAAGTCTAGTAAGTTTCATGCCTCATGTTTAGTAGCACATACCAATATTTGGGTGCTTCAATAATCGGCAGATTCGAGCTTCACGTTCCAGTTTCTGGTGATCTGGAAAAGAAAACAAAGAAAAGATTAGCTGGCAATCTCTGCTTCACGCTCATTTTCACCTAAAACAAAGACCGCATGGACATACCAGCAAACCAACCATAAAATGAAAGCCATGAATTTTCAAATAAGGCAATCTTATTTTCTTGCATTAAAAAATACTGAAAATAAAGTTCAACTCAGTTATGAGAAGTACATCACATTGCTACGACAGTTACTACAGGATGTAAAAGGCTACAGAAGTTATACTGACAAGAAGCATAAACTGTGAATTATGAAATCCGTAGTTCAAATCCAGTTTTATGGTTGCTTTAGAAAGGCCATCATTCTCTGCTTCTCTTGTCCCATCCCCCCTCCCCCAAAATCTACAATACTACAATAAACATGCAACTGAAACATTTACTGCTCATCCCAGAACTCATTGCTACCACAACAACTTTTTACCACATAGAAAACACTGGCCTAAAATTTTGAGTCAAGTATCAAAGGTTGAACAAGGATGATCAGAAGACTGGAAACCAAGCCATATGAGGAAAGACGGAAGGAACCGGGCATGTTTAGCCTTGAGAAAAGGAGAGTGAGCAGGGATATGATAGCACTCTTCAAATACTTAGAAGATGGTTATAAAGAGGAGGGGCGAGATAGGTTCTCAACCATCCCAAAGAGCTGGGCGCATAATAACGGGCTCAAACTAAAAGAAACCAGATATAGGCTGAATATCAGGAAAAATTTAATGGTTAGAGCAGTACAACAGTGGAACCAGCTGTCTCGAGAGGTGGTGAGCACTCCAACACTAGAGGCATTCAAGAGAGCTGGACAACCATCTGTCATATCTGCTTTGATTAGGATTAGTACATTGAGTTGGGGGTTGGACTCGATGGCCTAAAAGGCCTCTTCAAACTCAGTTACTCTATGATTCTAAAAAACGTTCGTGCCTGAAAAGGAATTTGGACTGAGATCTTCCCAGTCCAAATCCCAAGCTCCACCCCACAATCCCCTTGTTTCCCCACTATCCCCTTATTTCCATCTTCAGCAGGTTCTCTGTTTTAGGATTTTGAAAACTGTTGTCAATCTGAGCAGAGAACATGAAGTTATATGAACCAGTGAGGTGATCCCTTATAAATAACTTCACACACTTACGTTCATCACTCTAGCCACTATACACAGTGATACTTAACATTCACATAGCTATAATTATACTGAAATAAGTGGCTAGATGAATAAGTGATGAAACTGGGTGGAAACAGATGGGAAAGCTAGAAATGGCACTTGCTGAGGTTCTGAACAGTCTTTTAAGAAAATAGTCACAAAAGCACACTGTAAACAGGCCTGTGTAGAAGTCATCAATGCAAGATTGGCCCCAGAATCATAGCTGTTTTATCACCCTAAGCTATAAAGCACTCCTGGCCACTATCACCATCTGAGCATCCTCAGTCAGCACTACGTTCAGGAGTACTTTGAACCTGTTTATTCAGCTAACACCAGAAATATTCTTCTATGTCAAACTGTCATTTTTGATAAGCGCAGCACCTCTTTCTTAAAAATCTCTACTATAACATCCTCTATCTCAGCATTTCTCAACCTTGGCACTCCAGCTGTTCTTGGACTTCAATTCCCAGAAGCCCTGATCAGCAGGTGTGGTGACTTGGGCTTCTGGTAATTGAACTCCAAGAATACCTGGAGGTGCAAGGTTGGGAAACCCTGCTACAGTACTTGCAATTCAGGTAAAATGATGCCAATGTTGATGGTACTAAAAGCTGCCAAGAGGCCCACCAATAGGACCACACTGTTCCCGTTATATTCCCTAGAATGAGAAAGTTTGTTAGGAAACATGAAAATGAGCTAAAATGTCTATGTGTTTTGTGAACTTTGTGCAAAATTCAGCAGTGTAAAACTATGCACATAGCAAGCACAAAATGGCAGGCTGATTAATTTTTTAAAAAGCCTCCAAATACTACTAAATGTCATCGACAGCAGCACTTAAAACATTTTTGCCAATAATGCAAATTTTCCAGGGATGGACAAATATTAGCTTTGGAAAAGTGCAAAATCTTTCCAGGACTGACAAAAATGCCAACCTTTTTACAGTACAGGGGAAACGTTCATGCTTTCTTGTTTACTGAGCAAGGACAAAAACTTTCAGGGTTTATATCCCTATTATCAAACACTGTTGAATTTAAACCAGCTTTCTTTAAAAGAGGACTCAGGCACGTTTTCTCCCAGCCAGTGAAGTCAACACATTTATCAACGAGGCATTTTTTTTAACCTCGAAAATCCAAATATATAGCTCATTTTCACAAAGCAGGCCAGAGAAGCATCCAGTCAACCCATAATAGAACTCAGTATTCCAGAAAGGTTACCAACCTTCTTTGGCTGTGCAAACTGATTCTTCTGAAACAGCAATGTATAAACTAGTACAGTACAGATACATATAGTATTGTCCACAAAATGATCAGCAAAAAGCACAAAATGCTTTTAAATGACTGCTTTGGTGTCATCACTTCCCAGGGCTTATTCCTAAGAAGGCCTTTATCATTCCAACCCCAAATGTTCTAGCTGTCAACACTGCACACACAAGGGTGTTAGAGAAGATCTTTTCAATGTCATCATCAGAAGTAAGAACAAAGATTCTGACCACATTCATTATGCATTTTCCTCTCACCTGCAATTTAATAAACAACACTGCCCTCAACTCTCAAAATAGCAAGCAAAGCAAAATGGTATGACACGTTTAAAGCATTTACAAGTGATAATATTAAGAGTGTAATTCATCCCTTCGTTCAGAGTACAAAATAGAAATACAGTATTTATATATATACTGAATTCACAATACGTATATACCTGTCAAGTATCCAGCGCTGGCCGAAATTTCCCGTATTTCAGCACTCGTTCCTTCCCTTTCCCGCCGTTGTCCAGTATTTTGAACGGCAGGGAAAGGGGTTACTGTGCATGCACGCCCATCAGACAGTTCTGCGCATGTGCAAAGGGGTTCTGCGCATGCATGCCCATCAGAGGCAGTACTGCACATGCGCAAAGGGGTTCTGGTCGAAGACGGACGTTATCCAAGGTTCCTATACCAATACCTCGGATAACGTCCGTTTTTGAGAGGTTTTGGACATTATGCAAAGCATCATGTGTGCATAAAAACTGTGACGTTATGTGAATATGACGTTACCTGATGCGGACATTATGCAAGGTATTACTGTACATAAAACACCCTAGTGTGCTAACCTTAAGTCCTTAAATCTACCAGTTGTCTTCTATTAACTTGTTTATTCTGCCAGAAACTCATTACCTCTGGTACAGGGTTGTCTCCTTTATTTTTTTCCAATGTGTGCTGCAAAAATGGCTTCCAAATGTTCAAAAATCTATTTTGTTTTTAAATCCCCTTTTTTATATTTAAATCCCATGTAAGTTTTTCATTAAGGGCCATATCCCAGACATCATTTACTCAAATCTAAATTTGAAGCATCTTTCCAATTTCTGGCAATCTGTTGTCTTGCTAATGTTAAAAAAGCTAATAAATCCTGTTTATTTTCATCTAAATTCAAATCCTCTAAATCTGTCAATAATACAATTTTCCCATTCAACTTTAAATTAATATCTAAAATGTTGGCTATTTCTTGTTCAATTTTGTGCCAAAGGCCTTGATCACTTCTACAGCAGGCAAAAAAACCCCTCCCCGCTGCCCTGGAGCCCACGGCACTTACCAGACTCTCCTGTGCCTCTCCTGTTAGAAATGAATAATCTTGGACCAAAACATAATTTTATTTTCACTTATTTTGATTATTGAAACTCACTAGTACCTGCGACATTTCCCACCCTAGGCTTATACTCAAATCAATAAGTTTTTTTGGGTTTTCAAGTAAAATTAGGTACCTCGTCTTATATTTGGATTGGCTTATACTCGAGTATATATGGTATTTATAAAGACCTTCATTAGTAGAAATGGTACACAGTCCAAATATTAGGATTGTAAATGTTTTGTTGGTTTCTCTTACATTTTATCATTTTCTCTTCCCTAGCATATCAGCACTTTTCTTAGAAACTCCTAGACTCACATATCGGGCTCAGAATAAGCAGCTGCATATACAGGTCATCAATTTATTTTGAGTGTGGGACTAAGCTTGCTTGGTGCAAAGGATAAAGCAAAAGAAAATGAAGACACTAATTAGAGAAACCAGTAGGATTAATAATTGAGTTTTAATTCAAACGATTTGTGTTTTCCAGGAAAGATGGAGAATAGGAAGACAGGGCAGGGCAAGCCAACCTGACTGTCATTATGTAAAAAAAGCAGCAGGAGGGAGGGGAGAGATGAGTGCTGCCAGTTGCCTTTATATTCCAAGAAGGACATTCATTGATACAGAAAAGCAATGTCAGATCCAACAGGCTTGTCATCTGGATTAGGAAGAAAACACATTGAGGCAGCAGCTTCTCCATAACCCTGAAAAATGTGACATGAAGTGGGCGGGGGAGAGGCAAGGAAAAGATGCCAGAAGGCCTTTTCTAGTCACCAAGGATCAGACAGAAAATTGATTTGTCAACTCAGTGATCAAGTCCTAGCCAAAAAAAAAGAAAAAAAGAAAAGGGGGGGGGATACTTGAAAGTCATGAAAAGATACAACTATTTTAACAGTTCTGGTGCTGACGTTGGACAGTTTCACACTTCATCAGTGGTGCTTTGTTAAGTGGCAGAAGCTACCTCCGGTGTCTAGTCATGCCTGCCACATGACCATGGAAACGTCTGCAGAAGCAGACAACGCTGGCTCTTCGGCTTTGAAACAGATGAGCACTGCACCCTAGAGTCGGATATGACTGGCTTTCGAGCAAGCGAAACCTTTACCTTTACCTCTCTGAAACACAGCGTCATTTGTTGCATCAGTAACAGGGAGCCTAGTTGGGAGGAAGGGTCACAAGCAATTGTGTTTCAGATGGTTTCTAGCTCTGTAGGGCATGGCTCATCCTCCCATCTCTCTTTTCGAGTGAAATTCAGGATTTAAGTGAAAATATATTAAACTTCACCAAATCCTAGAACCATATTTTTCTTTCCCAAACTAAGATCCATCTTAGTGATCAGGATATCAGAGAGAAATCAAAATAACACAGCACTGATGGGTTAAGGTAAATGTCACCCTTGCTTGGAAGCCAGCTGTATCCGACTCTAGGGTACAGTGCTCAACTCTATTTACAGCCAAAGAGCCAGCATATGGGACTCAGACCACTGACTTGTGGATCTTCCAGTCTTCAAGTTCAGTGTCTTGACCACTAAGCCACCACAGTCCCCACTGGTGGGTGGGAAGCCCTAATAATTGTTTTATATAATACAAGAGCCACACTGCGCAGTATGTAGTTGTAGTAGACTTGGATGAAGAGCCAATCTATCTTTTTCCAGATACAGTGATACCTCATACAACGTCCAAACTTGGTTCCACAAGTTTGGACTTTATACAGATTTGGACTTTGTATGAGGCATGCAAAATCCTAGCTGCGATGCCTCATACAACGTCTAAATCCTTGCCGCGATGCCTCATACAACGTCGTTTCCATAGAGATACATTGTACTGTAACAGCACAGACTTCTGGGCAAAGTCAAGAAAACAGACAGGAAACTGACAGAACTTTAAGAAATCATTGTCTAAAGGCTAAAAACATTACAAAAACTTGTCAAACAACCCTGATTGTCCAAGAACCTGAAGAATGCTACAAAAATCCCAGGAATGCTTCTAAAAATTCTGACAATTTTTTTAAAAAAATCCAAAATCGCGCTCAAAACCACTCCTAAACACTCTTTGCCTCATGCAAAACCCACAAGAGCAATGCACGCACGTGTCCTGCCTTTTATACTGCCCGGGCACAATGCAACCTGGGAAAACCCCAATGCCTCATACAACGTCACATGACTTTGTATGAGGCAACTTTTTAAGGAATTAGGCGATGTTGTATGAATCCGATGTTGTATGAAGCGGCCTTTGTATGAGGTATTACTGTAGTGACTGAATTCTGAATAAGAACATATAAGAACAACCTTGCTGGAACAGGCCACAGCCCATCCAGTCCAGCATTTTGTCTCACACAGTGGCTCACCATTTGCTTCAGGATATTATTACCAAGAAGATGCCTTCACCTGTTTAGGATTCTCTGGAAATGGCATTGAGAGATATCCTGCCTATCTCTCCAACACGGAGGTTCTCCTTAGGTATCCATAATTATAGCCATTGATACCTTTGTCCTCCATGAACTTGTCTAATCCTTTCTTAAAGCTGTCAAGACTGACAGCTGTCACCACTTCTTCTGGCAGGGAGTTCCATAGACCAGTGACCCTCTGGGTGAAAAAGTACTTTCTCTTATTTGTTTGAGAACTAGTACCCAAAAGTTTCATGGAGTGCCCCCTAGTTCTAGTGTTATGTGATAGGGAAAACAGCTTTTCCTTATCTACTTTGTCCACACCGTGCATGATTTTATAAACTTCAATCAGGTCACCTCTTAGACGCCGCCGTTCAAGAGTGAAGAGGCCCAACCGTTGCAGCCTCAGATGGTAAGGAAGGTGTTCCAGTCCCCTAATCATTTTGGTTGCTCTCCTCTGCATTTTTTCCAGCTCCATAATATCCTTCTGGAGGTATGGCGACCAGAACTGTACACAGTATTCCAGATGGGGCCTCACCATAGATTTATAAAGAGGCAAAATGACACTTGCTGACTTATTATCTATACCCTTCCTAATGATCCCTAGCATTGAGTTTGCTTTTATCACTGCTGAGGCACACTGGGTTGACACCTTCATTGAGTTGTCCACCAGGACACCAAGGTCCCTTTCCTGGTTTGTCGCAGAGAGTTCAGACTCAATCAGTTTATAAATGTAATTGGGGTTTATATAACACTCCACACTATACATTGCTGAGATCCTGTTTCTCCAAATTGTTTGCGTACATAAGTTAATAACTGAAACCTCCTTCTACACAGTGGATTTGTTTCAGAGTTCAGGCACCTTCACATACTACAAATGGCAAGAAAAGATTGTCATAGGTTCCCACTCCTGTACGTTAGCCTACACCAATGTTGTTCATAAAAGCCTCTGCTTTTGTAATGCACAAAAAACAGCTTTGAGGTCAAATGCTCAAATCCTAGCTGAGTCATATTATTCTGAAGAAGAGGAATTTAGAAAAAAAATACCTTATTCTGCAGCTTTTATTCAAAGGTCAAGCTAAGCTTTTACGGTGTATGCATGATGCTTTCCCTTAAAATAACATAGTGATACCAAAAAAGAGTAGTATGATTAAATATGAGATTGTTAAAATATATGAATTAGGGATAAACAGGCAGAAAGGTTATTAGTACAGTTCTCAAAAGCCCCACTCTCTAGGAAATGTAATCACCCATTCCATTTTGCTCATATTACAACTTTCAAACAATGAATTCTGCTTTAAAAGAAACTACAAGAATAGGATGTAGATGCTACCTGTCACTATAAAATTGAAGAACTCCAAGCATAAACCTCTGTATAACAGCTACAAATAGCATATACATCCCTACTGTCTGCAATGTTATTTCCTACTGTATTACACAACCTTCAAGGCTGTTGAGAAAAAGCTGACTGAGGCTTTGAACTTACCGTATTTGCTGGCATATAAGACCCACTTTTCCCCCTTAAAATACACGGGGAAATGGGATGCAATCATCTTGTACTGTATGTAGTGACCTATAGTGGACTATTTTGGTAATAATGAGGTGTGTCTTATATTCCGATTCGTCTTATACGCCAGCAAATACAGTAATGGCTATATATTATAGGGATAACCAACTGAAGCCAAACTTTCTAAAAACTCAACTTTGTGCTTTTCATCTGAAAAAGCACGAGGCATCAAGAAGGTTGCAGGTGAACTGGAATGTCATCAGCTTGAACACTGCAACACCCCCAAATACCTGGGAGTCACCCTGAATCAAACTCTCACATTCAAGACCCACTGCCTAAATACCAAACAGAAGGTTTTTGTCATTAACAATATTTTGAAGAAAATAACAGGTACAAGTCGTGCCAGATTAAGCCAGTGCGGGGCCCGTAGCAAATTATGTAAATGGGCCCTTGCTTAAACACTGTGCATTTCTGTAAATACCTCACACCCTCCTCTGTGGCCTTTGGGGCTTAGGCAAAAGAAACTTCAGGAAATATTACCCAAACACTTGGCTTGCAGTTTTCTCCAACTCCAACTCACTTTTGCCACAGCCTGGAAGTGATCTCTCCCACACTTCCACCTAATGGCCGAATCACACGATGGTTAAGCTAGTTCAGAAGCTACACCTAATCAAAGCCTTCAATCTTCCACTGAATTTCATGTCAGACTGGGAGGGATTTTCATTCTAACCAAACTCACGGGGCGGGGGACCCCCAGAGGTGCGAGGCCCATAGCATTTGCTACTCTTGCTATATTCTTGCTATATTGTTAATCCAGCACTGGGTACAAGTTGGGGTGACCAACCACACACATTAAGAACTTCTGCACTAGCTTTATGTTACTCTGCAGGAGAGCATGCTAGTCCAATGCGGTTATTATTATTACGTTTAATTTCTATCCCACTTTCCTGGCACAGGTGCCACTCAAAGTGGCTTACAACATATAAAAATACAATATCAAACAGCAAGAATAGAACTACAGTTACAATAATATAAAATAGATACATCATAAAAAACGATAGTCACAGAGAAGCAGTATCCCAGTATTCATAATCCCCACACGTCCCAGCGCAGTAGAAAACCGCCACAAAGTGTCAGCTATCCCCACCCTTGCCAACCTCCTCGACGACAAAGGGTCCAGGAGGCATGACAGCTCCTCAGCTGGGAGACTCCCTTTATCTCCCCGCCGATGGAAAGAGCAGGGAGAGCGCGGCGGCGGTGTCTTCGGAGTCTCCCGGGCCAGAGGAGACTCCCTTTATCTCCCCGCCGGTGGAAGGGGCGGGGAGAGTGCGGCGGAGAGAGTGCGGCGGGGAGAGTGCGGCGTCGGCGTCTTTGGGGTCTCCCGGGTACATATCAATGCATGCAAAGCAGGTGGATGTGGCCCTAAATGAAACAGTGAGATTGGTCACAGGATGCCTAAAACCAACCCCAATACTTTTCACCGAGAAAGTGCTGCTCAGAAAGAGTGGGTCAAAGCAAGATCCTTGGAAACACACCTGCTATTTGATCACCAACTACCAAAGCAGAGATTGAAATCAAGGCATAGTTTCCTCATAACTTCTGCCTCCCAAACAACCAGCCCCCACAGACTGCACTAGAACTTTGGAAGGCAAGCAAGGAGCTATCAGACAACTGGGCAGAACCATACGATTCTCTACTGCCTGGCCAAGAACAACTATGGCCTGTGTGAAAGCTTTAAACAGACTGCGTGCAGGGGTAGGAAGATCAAGGGCTCTGAGAAAGTGGGGTTTCCCTGTAGATAGTAGCCTGTGTGAATGCGGAGAAGAACAAACTATCGCCCATATGATAAAATGCACACAATGCCCCTCAATGTGCACTGAGGAGGACCTTATGTAGGCAATAGGAAATGCTGTTGATGTGGCCCGATATTGGGCGGATGTCATCTAATTCCTGTTTGTTTTAGATACGTTAATTTTAGCTTTGTATGTAATTATATGCTTGTGGTGCCTCTGACATGAATAAAGAAAGACTACATCCATCTGCTTTTCCAAATAAATTTTAAAAGAACAAGTTCAACAGCTGTCCAGGATAAAAATGAGTGGTCAAAGGAAAGCTGGATAGATAAGAGGAGGCTAGAAAAAGTGTACCATCCAGGACAGGACTTCTCAAACTTTTAAAGCCGGGGGCCAGGTCATGCTCCTTTAGACAGCTTCGGGGGCTGGATGGCCATTTTGCCCTTCCTCCACCACATGGACCTTCTGGGTGTGGTAGGCCACATGAAAAGGCATAGTGGACCACATCCGGCTCGTGGGCGGCAGGTTGAGAATCCCTGATACGGGGAAAGAAAAATGATATGCAAAGCCTCCTTTTTGTGGCCCCTTCTCTTTGTCTGCTCAACACTATGTTCTGCAGATGACATCCACTCTTAAAGGCTTGGAATCCTAGCTTTCTAACTCTTATAAATCCAGCTTTTTGTATCCTATGGGGATCATGTCACTGGCGTGCCTGCAGTGAACCTGTTTCTTAGGGCAATGACACAGGAAAGCAAACAGCTGATCACCAAAGCTGGAGTGGGTTATGGAAGATAGGAGCTAACCACGTGTTAGCCAGCCAGCCAGCCGGCCAAGATCGACAGCTGACCAGCTCATGGCCTCTGCAGACATGACATAACTAGTGAAGAGCCACCGGAGATGTAAATCAAGAGCAATTGCTCCAGGAAACCCTACACCCTCTTGAGACACAGGAGGCAGGAGATGCAGGACAGTGTAGTGATACCACATGCACAGCTTACAACAGCAAGCCGTGACCTCTATGCTCCCTGAAATCTGCCTCACGTAGAGACACAAGCCCCACTCCCCCCCCCCCCCCACACACACACACATGCAGAGAGCTCACTGAAAACTAAGAAGGAAAGCACTCCAGTCATAAGGTACAGGAAACTATTTCTGGTCAGGGGGAAAGAATTCCACACTGTTCTGTCTCCAGGGCAACAAAACAGGCAAGACAAGCATAAAGCAAAGAATTCAGGCTCACTGCAGTTGTATGGGACACTCCTCACGGAACCCCATGGCATTAGCCACTAGGTCCTGTAAAAGGTCATGTAAAAATGGTATCGGGATCCCCACCACTGACTCCCCAGGAATGCAGACAGATCATCAATCCAGAGCTGATTCTGAAAGCTCACATGACCCTCTCAGAATACCCTGCAATTATACACTTCAAGACAAACCCAGGCAATCCACCTGAGAGGCTCATTCTGCACCAGCCTCCGGGACAATATATTTTGAATGTTTAGATCTAGCAAGGGAAAAAACCCACAATCAAGGTTATGAGCCTTTACTCCTACCCTGGAAGGGGTTTGTACATCAAGATACATGCCCTTGTCTGTAACAAAAGGTCTACAGTCTTTTTACTGAGGAATAAGTAACCCAAACAATAAAGATATACAGTGATACCTCCTCATACAACATCAAAACTTGGTTCCACAAGTTTGGACTTTATACGGATTTGGACTTTGTATGAGGCATGCAAAATCCTAGCCGCGATGCCTCATACAACGTCCAAATCCTAGCAGCCATGCCTCATACAACGTCCAAATCCTAGCCGCCATGCCTCATACAACGTCCAAATCCTAGCTGCGATGCCTCATACAACGTCCAAATCCTAGCCGCCATGCCTCATACAACGCCCAAATCCTAGCCGCGATGCCTCATACAACGTCCAAATCCTTGCCACAATGCCTCGTACAACGTCGTTCCTATAGAGATACATTGTACTGTAACAGCACAGACTTCAGGGCAAAGTCAAGGAAACAGACAGGAAACTGACAGAACTTTAAAAAATCATTGCCTAAAGGCTAAATACATTACAAAAACATGTCAAACAACCCTGATTTTAGGAGACAAACCATACAACAAGTACAAGCCTTTTATACTGCCCAGGCACAATGCAACCTAGGAAAACCCCCAAAACCTCATACAAAATAGCAGCGACTTTGTATGAGGCAATTTTTTTTCAAGGAATTAGGCAATGTTGTATGAATTCGATGTTGTACGAAGCAGACTTTGTATGAGGAATTACTGTACTGTATTTCTGGGTATTCTGGGCACCAGTAATTACATCCAGTTGTTTAGGTGAAAATACCTCCACCCCACCTGCCAAATATGATGTCAGGATCCTAGGAACAAACACATGAGGTTTACACTCAGCAACAGATCTTTACTGTCAGGTGAGGAAACCTCAGACTTCCAACGCCTCTCTCATCATCTTTTGTTGGTTTTTAAAAATGTCAGTTTTTAAGCACAATGACCTTTGGAGCTTCACAGACCACTTGAACGTCTACTGTGGCAGCTGACATTCCACAGTGATCAAAAGAATGGCAGTCATGTCCGTAGGTTATGAGGCCATGTAGGGTGGGAGAAAAAGAACAGCAGCTTTGCCACAAGAAGTGCCGAGGAATGGCCAGTTGTGGATCATGATGGGCTGTTGGAACTTCCTCAGCTATCCACAAAGGCCAACCCCAGTTTGGGACATAACAAGGAACACTTCCGTATTCTCCACAAGACCAATTCAATGCAAGAGTTAGCGTGTGGGATTAAAACCAGAGACCAGGGTTTAAATCCCCCTCTGGCCGTAAAATCCAATGGATGACTCAGCTAGTAATATTCACTCAGCCTCGTCTACAGTATAGGTTGATTATGAGGATAAAACACAAAGGAACAACATGCTTTGAGTTCATTAAAGGAAAGGCAATGCTGTATAAAATTGTAGTAAACAAGACACATTTTTTCCAGCTATCCCACATACTGCTTCCTCTCTCGCTCCTTGACTCATCACTTTTTGTTTTAGTGTGAGTCTGTTGAACAAGACCGCCATGTGTTTTGTACACCTGGCTCTAGACATTGCAAATACAGTCAGAGCTTTTGACAGCTGGGACCACAACGCAAGGCGTTCCTAACCCATCCCACTTTGCCAAAAGGAAAGACCAGCAAAAGGCTGGCAGGAAGATTTTACACTATTGCAACCTCCGAACCAGGTAACTTCCTCTCAAGTGAAACAAACCCAATAAGCTAAAACTCCTCAGGTATTCTGGAGGAAAACCATTAAATTCAAAAAGCTAGGTATATACTGTGATGTCTTGCGATATCATACGATTAACAGGTGCCCTGGATGTTATTTGATAGCATTACCTACATGACTTTAGATTTAGTTGCATACATTAACAACTTAAGTAACCAATTGCTATTTTGTTTAGAAGATAGTAGAATAATATAACTAAGTAAGTAAAAATTTAAAAATAAGATGCAAGGGATAATCTAAACATAAATGTAAATTACTCAACAACTTGTGTCTGAATACACACAAAAAACCCCCAACTTTTCTGAAAAGTCAGACAAGAAAAGTTAAATGCTAGCCTTAAGAGAAATTCAAATTTCTGTATCAGCGTAATGCGAATTTGAGCAGACAGATTCTTAAATGGGATCTCCATGAACTCAGGCAAGTTGCTGTCACCAAATGGTCTTCACTCTCACTTAGTTCTTAGGGCTAAAAGAAACAGCACACTCCACTTTTATTGAGACACATGCACCAAATCCACAATGTAATTCATTCAAGGTCAAAAGAGATCCTGGTTCTACGAAGGAGGATGTATAAAACAGCCACTTAAAAGAAGGGGGTGGCATTGAATGAGATGGATAGATGGCGTTATTAATGCAATGGGCACAAAGCTGGGTGGGCTGAGGAGGATGGTGGAGGATAGGGGTGCCTGGCATGCAGTGGTCCATGGGGTTGCAAAGGGACGGAATCGACTGTGCAACTGAAACAACAACAACAACAAGGAGGAGGCAAAAGCATTTCTACATATATGAGAGACCACTCTCGCCCCCTCTTTCTTTGTAACAGAAGTGGCACTCCAAATAACTTCTGAATTTTTAAACATAAAATCTGGAATATGTGTATCACCACTATGTACTGTATATTGCAGTACAGGATCAATATATTCCAATGTACAGGAGCTGTAGTTATTTAAACTATTAATAAACTGGTGTGTACATAGTACCATAGATTAATGTTATGGTCACAAGCCACCTGAAATTTAGGCTGTTCCATTCCCGCTATACTCCCATTTTTTTTGAAGGATCATAAGAAATTTCAAAGCTCTCAGTTCTGTTTCAGATGTGCAGTCCAAACAGTAATAAAGATAGTGTGGATGATCTTCACTATACAGTACCTTGAAAATAAACTGCTTAAAACTCTACTTATATACATGTCTTTTTCCTACTTAGCTGACAATAAAATAGTTGTGGGCTCAGAAATACTAAAATGTAGTGACTCTGAAACAGAAGGGCCTCCTGATAGCCACACCAGAGGAGAAAACTGGGTAAGACAAAGGCTCGTGGAGACTAGACCTTATAATTAAAGTTTAGCATCACTTCCAGAGTTGGATGATTCAGTCAGGTATATCATACTCAATGTAATGTTATATCTCCACAACTCTCTTCAGTCCAAGTTCAAATCAAGGCTCTGAACCAGGGGTTTCCAACCTAAGGCCCATGGGCCAGATCCGGCCTGCAGTGCCATTTCATGTGCCCTACCCCACCCCTACAAGGGCATTTGAGAAACAAAATGTCCACCCTTTTGAAGCTGTTGGGACAAAATGGCCTCCTCCCCCATTCAGGCAGGGCAAAATGGGCATCTGGCCCTCGAAGCAGACTGAGAGAGCGTGACCCCGTCCGCGGCTTGAAAAGGTTGGAAACCCCTGCTCTGAACCATACAACAAGCTTCTGTAACTCAGCATTTTCAACAGCAACATAAATCACAAGATAAGGCCAAGGTGGTAGCAATTCATACATTGCAAGAGATGCCAATCTCAACTAGGCATTCTTCATCCCACCTATAAAAACCATGCTGGCATCTCTTAGAAAATTCTGTGTTCCCTTTTGTTTTGTCTTGCTTGGAGGGTGGGAGGAAGCCTTGGGGCAGAGGATGTCAGACAGACATAAAACACAGTAGCCATCTCCAAATCTCAAGAGACCTCAGAGCTATCAACCAGGAACATTTATATAACACGAATAAAGAAATATGATGAAAAAGATCAGTGTGACTAATCAGATGTCATGTGGAGGGTAAAAGATTAACACATGTATGGCTGAAGAAAGGACAGCGAAAGTGATCCTACCCATCTCCCCACCTCCACCACCCCAATTTCCTGAAGGGCAAATGATTTAAAAATAGAAAAGCATAGCAAAAAATTACCCATCTGAAAAAATAAATGACCTCTGTGGACACTAACAGAAATGATACAACAACATTCGAGCCCCAGTGTAAGAATTCCCACACACAGTATTCTGATGCCTCTCACCTGTACAAGACTGACTAAATGTTGAGTTTGCCATGCAGACCCCGTCATAGCTGTCAAGTATCCCTTATTGGCCGGGAAAACCCCTTATTTTGCCCTCTTTCCCACCGTCATCCCTTATTAATTAGACTGCAATGCCCTATTGCCATCATTGGAGGGCAGCACAGGATAAGCATAGCTGTCAAGTATCCCATATTTGCCGGGAAATTTCACTTATTTCCAAATCCAAAACTTGACAGGTATGAACCCAGTTCTCAACTAGCTATGGCACTGATACTCTCATGGTGTGGGACAGTTCCATATGTTCACACTGCACCCCACCATCCCACCCAAAACAACAAATGCCATAGCTTTTGTTAATAGGAATAAAATGTATTAGTACCCTGCCTGTGACCCACAATGTACATGGATGGAATGAGCAACCTCCACTTAGGGGAGAAGGGACAACTAGAAACTCTATAACTGCAACTGGCTTAGCTTTCCGATGATGAAGGAAAGGAACAAAGAGGCTAAATTATCTTTCTGACCAAGTGAAGGGGCAGAAGTCGTGTCTTCCCTTGGGTTCAGAGTCCCATTAACTTTACAACTGTCAGCAGGAACCAAAATCTGCTGCTACTGCAGCCACAGCAAAAGACAGAGAGGAACCTATGGTGAGTCACTCACCCCCTGAATCCCTTTGTTAGCCTAGATTATCACTGCTGCCACTCAGCATGGAGATTGAGACACAACTAATTTGGCCTATGGCACACTAGCTGCTCCTCTCCAAGCCAGCCCAAGGCTCACGCAACAACCTCCACACCAAATGAGTGAGTCAGCAGCAGGAGGCACATTCGCTATCAGCCCATAGCTCACAATCACTGAATCTAACTAAGCCATACAGAGCGGCTTGCATCACGTCCAAGTGTGTCCTCCAGAAAGGAGAAAAAAACAGAGCACTGAAGACAGTTCAGGAAGATGACAATTCAGGCTGCAGATCCCCATCAACCAGCTACACACACATTGTCAGCTGGCTCTTTATGAAGGGACTGAAACAAGATGGCAGTGTAACCAGACCCACGTTCTGCTACTCTCTATTTTTACTTTTGTTCTGCTTATTTTGAACTTTGTCATAGTACCTGTTAATTGCCTTAATCAAATATGCTACTGGAACTACTTAAAAAACAACTATCCATTGCTAATACATAGTCAATCTTAAAGTTCTATTGACAAAAATTATTTGCTACATGATGCTTAATGGGCTTGTCTACTCAAAAGGACAACTTCGATCCATCTGTTTTTGAATACAGTAAAACCCCGACTTACATATGCCTCAAGTTACATAAAATCCGACTTACATAATGATTTTGTGCTAAAACCATGTCCCGATTTACACGGTTTCCTATGGGTTTGCTTTGAATTACATAAAGATTCTTTTTCCTATAGGTTTGCTTCGATTTACATAAAGAATTCATTTTTCCTATGGGTTTGCTTTGAGTTACATAAAAAATATTTTTTTTCTTATCGGTTTGCTTCAAGTTACATAAGAAACCGATTTAAGCAAAAGCCTATGGAATGGAGTTTTTACGTACTGTATTTTTTGGACCATAAGACGCACCCAGTTTTCAGAACAGGAAAACAAAAACAAAAAAATTAATACTGTATTTTGCACCAACAACCAGTGGTGGCCCTGCAGGGGAAATGGGCAGGCCAGGCCAATTGCACTGAGGAAGGGAGTGATACTCTAGCCTATTGCTCTCCTTTCAACCAGGAACATGTTTTTCCCCTCCATTTTGTCCATGTGGAGACAAAGGCATTAAGGTAAGTGAAACCCTTTCTTTTTAAGCACAGGTTTGGTTTCCAACTTAAATGCATTGGGAACATACAAACAGAAAACGTTTGAATACAAGAAATTTATTTCCAATGCATTTAAATGGGAAATTGCGATTTTCGCCCTCTAGTGACCACTTGTTTTTCATATGTTTTTCCCCCTGCCCCAAACAGCTGAATAGCTGAGAGGCGGCAGTAGTAGTCTTCGGCCAGCTGCGGCTCTTGTAAAATATCCTTTTACAACAGCCACAGCTGGCCGAAGACCAGCATTTGGACTATTAGACGCACCCTCATTTTCTCCCCACTTTTGGGGGAGAAAAAGTGCGACTTATGGTCAAAAAAATATGGCAAGTAGGGGTTTTACTGTACTGTACTTCTAAAAGCAGGGTCTTCTTCTACATTGTTTCCTCAAGATGGTATCTGGTTTCTGCCTAGAAACCATAATAAAGTAAAACTCTAGGATACTCTCTTCCTTTCACCAAGTATTATCTCTCTTAATACCGTATCTCCCCAACAATAAGACTGGATCTTATATTAATCTTTGTTCCAAAAACAAAATTTTCAGGGGATGTCTTTTTTTTTTGGTCCATTACAATACACAACGTATTGAATATGAAGATTCATATTAGATACAAACATGTCTATTCATTATCAAGTGTGCACGTTATTCATGAGTTGTGTCTGTACTCCAATTTGGCAATAAGTCTTGAGTTCATCTGTTTACACAAGTGTTTGCTTCTTGTCCAAAGGTGCCCGCTTGGGTATTTACAAATACAGTACTTAATTATATTTTATTTTAAGTATTAATGTCAATAATAATTTTGTGTCAGATATTATTCTGGGTTGAAAAGATTTTTGCTGGAGAAAATTCGCTCAGGGGACGCCCGAATGAGGCTCCTTTCACGTCCCCAAGATCTTTTCCCACTGAAGAGGCCCCTATTTATCTACTTGCAATTTCTTGCTTTCAAACTGCTAGGTTGGCAGGAGCTGGGACAGAGATGGGCGCTCACTCCATCATGCAGTACCTGGGTCTCGAACTGCTGGCTTACCAGCCTTCCAGCTAACAGGGCGAGCTTCTTAAACACTGAGCCACCCTATTAATGTCAATAATATTTGTGTCCATGTTTTGAAACAGAATGACACTGATATAGTTGAAATCAACTGTCATTTGATTGTTTTACACGAGCGACTTAAATATTACTTTGGGCTTTGCACATACACATGCAGAGGTATATTAACTTATTTTATTCCCTGCTTCTCCTAAAACAAGACCTAATGGGAAAATAAGCCTTAGCATGATTTTTCAAGATGCTCGTAATATAAGCCTTACCCCAAAAATAAGTCTCAGTTAAGGTAGTCAGCCAGATGGATGCATTTAGTACATCCGTTGCAACACATGGCAGATGGTATTTAATTATAAAATAATAATTTTAATATATAATTAAATATAAATAAATATATTTATCCTAACCTGTTTCAAACATAGACATTCCTATCTACTGGTCTTTCATAATTAACAACAATCCTAACATATATAGTATAATTAAAATCTACATACAGAAACCACCATCTCAAAGTTAGGGTTTACACTTCAGCATTATATTTATTGAAGTTAATGCTCCAGATGTGACTCTAAGGTCCTCAAACTATGGCCTGTGGGCCAAATCTGACCCATGCCCTCACTCTGGCCACACATTTCCGCCTCCTCCTCAATCCTTGTTCCCTCCTCATGCTTGGCATGTCCCTGCCGGTGCTCCATAACAGGGCAGATGTTGTAAGGCAGGGGTCCTCATACATTTTAAGCTGGAGGCCAGTTTACGGTCCCTCAGACTGTTGAGGGGCCGGACTCTGCCGCCGATGCTGCCCTGCTGGCCTCATTTGTCTAGCCCTTCCAGCAGCAGCTCCTTGCAACATCTGCCCTGCTATGGAGTGCCGACAGGGACACGCCAAGCCAAGCGGAGGGGAGGATCGAGGCGGCGGCAGTGGCAGCAGCAAGGGCCGGATTTTTTTATGCTGCGGGCCGTAGTTTGAAGACCTCTGTTGCAAGGCTTACAACATCTGCCCTGCTATGGAGCGTCGGCAGGGACATGCTAAGCCAAGGACTGAGGTGCGGCAGAGGAAGTGGCGGCTGCAGCATCTGCAGGTGGCTTTTCTGGTGACCGGAGCAGCCAAGCATGGCGTTTCCTGCCTGAACTCATGGCCAAGAAGGACAGTCTGGACCTCTCCTTCACCCACACCATGCAGCTCCTCCAGGCTGGGAAGCGGGGGGGGGGGATGGGGGCTCAGGGTTTGGGGAGCTCAGGGCAGCGGCAGGACCACCTGTCCAGATCTTCAACAGTCTGAGGTGCTGTGAACCAGCCCCTGGCTTAAAAAGTGTCGGGACCCCGGTTTAAGGCATTGGGATTTACAAAACATTATGAAGGCACACCTTTACCGCAAAATGTATAGATCCTGCATAGAAAACAGCAGGTAGACCAGGCTTATCAAAACCAGATTCCTATTCAGTACAAAGAGAAGAGAAAAGTGACAGAGGAAATGGCGTAAGCATGGAATGCGTGGAACCATCTTAAGAGTTTTAGAGCTTTTTAGGGATTAAATGTGTATATGTGGGGTGGTAGTACAGTATGTTGATAATTTTGTATAGTTGTATTGTTTAGATTTTGTTGGGTTGATAAGTGTTTTTTCCCCCAATCTCGTTGTTCTGTGCAGGACAATGACAATAAAGATTTATCATCATCATATCATCATCAACCATGGCTGTTCAACATGTGACAGGGGTTTTCCCCTGAAGAAATTAAGGGATATGAATGAAAGACATTAAGATGAAAGGAATCTTCCATATGAAAAACCAAATGAAATCTGTAGTCAGGCCAATTTTTCCTCTGCAAAGGAATAAGCATATGACACCTATACAAATCTACTTTATAGCAATAGTAATAACAATTTCACTTATTTATTGCCCCATATCACTTAGTGCACTCTCTGGATGGTTCACAAAGTGATTAGTATTTTGCCTTCAACATGCTGGGTACTCATTTTACCAACCTCGGAAGGATGGAAGGCTGAATCAACCTTGAGCTCCATTAGGGTCAAACTCACAAAGTCAACAGTTGCAGTACAACAGTTTAACCACTGCGTCAGCAAGGATTTTCAATTACTGTACTGTACTTCAATTCAGTTACTGTACTTGCCCAGAGGATCACTGGTCTATGGAACTCCCTGCCAGAAGAAGTGGTGACAGCTGTCAATCTTGACAGCTTCAAGAATGGATTAGACAAGTTCATGGAGGACGAAGGTATCAATGGCTATAATTATGGATACCTAAGGACAACCTCCGGTTGGAGAGATAAGCAGGATATCTCTCAATGCCATTTCCAGGGAATCCTAAGCAGGTGAAGGCATCTCCTTGGGAATACCCTGAAGCAAATGGTGAGCCACTGTGTGAGACAGAATGCTGGACTGGATGGGCTGTGGCCTGTTCCAGCAAGGCTGTTTTTATGTTCTTATACCTAGCTTCAATATCCTTTATATTCAGAAAGTACAGTAAAATCTCTGAAAGTGGACCACTCAAGAGACTGAAGGAAAGTGGTCATCATATGGAGGTGGTCAACATATGGAACTGTACTGATATGTACATGTGCCTTATTTAATTTTTATTAGAGGGTGACATACAGAAACAGGAAAATCATTCATACAGTAATGTATCATACAAAATTAATACACCTACATATGTATTGTTTTCTCATGGTTTGAGCATCATTTCTGGGGGAAAGAGTCACTTTTTAGTCTGTTCATTATACCTTTTATGAAGGTAAGCAGAGAAAACACTTTCAATACTGGCTATACTATTTTCTTGTTTTTCTTTCTTTCACAATGGTTAGATCCACTGTTAATCACACACGGTTAATCGCATGCATCTGTGTTGTGTATGTATTTATTCATTTTATCATTGACTATTTTTTATCATTCCTGAAAAAGAGAAAATTTCAGTCTTTATGTAATTTGTATTACAAAATGAATCCATTCTTATTGTTAAATTGACAAATCAAAGTCAAAAATATTGTATTCGTTGATATTCTTCTTGGGGTGGAGGAACCATTGCTACCAATTCTGCATTTCAATTTTCTTGCTCTTGGTGCAGACTGGACTCCACCGATCAAGTTATAGAAAGTAAATTAACACAACCTGCAAAGGTGATCAACATAGAGGTTGGCTTTCTATTGTGTTCATGACCGGTCTATGAAACTTAGGTCAACTTAGAGAGGTGGTAAACTATGGAGGTTTTACTGTATTTATTTTTATGTCTAGTTCTATCCTACTCCATCCTTATTGATGTGGGCATGTACCTTTGATTTGTTTTTATTTAATTTTAAGCCAATAAAACACCCACCCACCCAAAGCACAATGTAACTAAAATAAAGCCCCAGGCATTAGAAAATTTAGCTCATGCACAGCTTAGTTCAGACCCAAGACCTGGTTAACCTGCTCCTTCACTGTCACTGAGAAGAAGATGAAAGTGCCAGATGGTAGGTCAGGAAGAAGCCAACCTATCAGCTGACCAGAACTGAATGGATATATTCTTGTCAGATGACTTTGCTCTCCCAATCCTGTGGCAGTTTAATCTCTGCTTAAACATCTCTTGAAGCATCTGTCTCAAGAGTACAGAACACACGTCCGCAGCTCTTAGTGACTACACATCTGTTGCTCAAGGCAGATCTGTATCAGCCTGTCTGTATAAGAAAAGAAAAACATGATTTCCCTTAAGTGTTGATTCGGGAATTCAGTGAGCCAGGCCAGCTCTTTGCTTCAGACAGAAGCACACCTAGGTAATGAGCCCTTGGTCCTAGATTCCCAGCTGCCCACCCAGTCACAGATAGAGGCTGAAAATACAGTTCAAAGCTACACAAGTGTCTTAGTTAAGATGCTATATTTTGCAACCACGCTTCCGTCCTTACTCAGAAAGCCCATTCCCTATTTTAACACATGCAAGTCAATTCTGTCCAGAATATAAAATAATGCTAAACACAACTAGTTAGAGAGAAGACATGTGAATAGTCAGATTCTAGAAATATTTATTCTGCTCATGTTATTTGTGAACAATGGATTTGCTTCCGGAATTTCACTACTGATGAGACTTCTCTCTGAACTAACTGTACGCAGCATTACTTAAAACTTATTTTCAGGAAGACTAAGAAAAGTGGGCATGCATTTAAGGCTTTAAAATGTGCTGTGAGGCATTTGCAATTTCTTGTTTTGACTCAAATCTATCCACCCTAAACTTAATTTATCTGGTGATGGTTTGTGCTTTTACACCACAATCAAACCTTTCCCAAATTCAACCCAAAGATTCAACATTATCAGAAAAACAAAAGCCATTCTTTGATAGGAACTTAAACATCCACACCATACAAAATTTCTTGACTTCAAAATACTGCACCATTTTTTGGCCACTAAGGGGCAACCTAACTATTCAATCAACGCCACCCAGCCACCTGTCCGCTTGCTCAAGGGTATCTAAACCAGCCTTTTAGACAACAGGTTAAGTTCGAGTGCCAAACAGGTAGAAGAAAAAGGCTGCAGGCAGATGAGATATATAAGTGTGTGCAGACACAGTAGTAAAAACCCCAGTCCCTTTATTATTATTATTATTATTATTATTATTATATTTACATTTCTATACCGCTTTACTTCCCCTAGGGGAACTCAAAGCGGTTTCCAGCATATAAATACAAGGCCATTCTCTGCAACACAGCTTCACTAAAGATTATGCCAAGAGCTAAGGAAATTGCCTGCCCTGTATCTGAAAGCTGATACCTTAGGAAGAAGAACCAACTAGATTTCCATCAGAAGGGACTTAACAGAACACTCAGATTTCAATTCTTGCAAGCGCGGCAAAAATATTCTTGTCAATCTTCCATTGAACCTGATCAAGGAGATATATCAGAGTCCGAGATAGAAAACCAAAACTGTAGAAAAGGCACATACATGTCATTTGTTCAAATACTGCTGCTGTTGGTATATAGTCTGCTTAACTGATAAAGTGCCAGGACCTGTCTTAGTTGCATGCCTGGTCTTATGTCAACTGAGTAATTGAAATGTACCCCTGCACCACACCAATTAGCTGCAATTAGCATCTACTGTTACTCAGCATTTTCCACATTTCCCCAATTCACAATTATTTTTGAGGTTCTTGTCTCTACTGGGATTTGTTATCACTGGGCAGGCCTATGCCTTTGAAAAAGCAAATGGTTTTACATTCCAAACATTCTTTCCTGAAGAAAAAGCAGAAGAGTTACATATGAGCTAGACAGCACAGGCTCCCCAGGAACAATTATATGGTATCTCCACTATCCTACAACCAAATATTCTTGGGACTGCAAGGAGAGGAGGGGAGAATAAATATGTGAAAAGAACCTCATTTACGGACTCAAATTGATCTACAGCATACTTGGAGATCACAGGGTTGTTGCTGTTTTAAGATTCCTTGCTCTGCGGAGGAATGATCCAGCACACTGGTTTTAAAAAAGCAAAAGGGATTGATCCGTTCTTTTGAGCTTCTTAACCTACATCCACCTGCTGCCAGTTAACTTAGAGTCAACTACAACCTTGGCAGCTCTCCCTCAGCAGCGAAAACAACCTCCTTCTTGTTATTAATCCTGTAGCATTTCATCACTTCAAGGAGGAGAGGCAGAAACTGGACCTCTTAGGTATACATCACATAGGCAAGGTTGATTTGTGTCAGTGGTACAGTATGCCTCAAAGGAAACACAGGAGAGGTTAAAGGAATAAGTATTCCTTGTCTCACAGGTCAGAGTATGTCCTATACTTATACTTTAATATTGATAATCCCACAATGGCACCATACAAGCAAAGAATCTGACAGGAGGAATACATACATACATACATACATACATACATACATACATACATACATACATACATACATACTATGTTCATTTCTATTATCAGCAACACAGGTTTATACAAACAAGTGAGAAAATCAGGGTCCATTTAGAATGGAACTACTAGTATGAATTCTTCTATATTCAACCATTGGTGTTTGATACAGTGATCTATTTTGGAAAAATCCTCAAAATCACCAAAAGATGGGGAAGTAAAGATAAGGCTTCTCGAGTGTTCATTTGTGCAAAAATAAGGATGAATTTTGCTTGTTCATGCAAAATTTGTGGTGGATAGTTTTGATTCTCCTAAGCCACAAGTCTACTTATATCCACCCTATCTCCATTCATCTAATTGCAATTTCATTCAGCAACATTGTCCTTTATTTCAATTTTTTAAAATATAGTATATTATTTATCTCTGATTCTGTACACTGATATTACATTTTACTGGA
Organism: Bradypodion pumilum; assembly: GCA_035047305.1. NCBI lineage: Eukaryota > Metazoa > Chordata > Lepidosauria > Squamata > Chamaeleonidae > Bradypodion > Bradypodion pumilum. The sequence goes on from JAWDJD010000003.1 coordinate 141,586,042, forward strand.
TTAGAACGACAAACTGGGTGTAATTAAGATTGTTTCCGTTATATGGAAATAAGAGTCATAAATAGGGGACCAACCAATTTAAATAAGTGAAATAAGGATCTTTCTAATCCTATGCTTCCTGTGCCCTTCCACTGGAAAAACAAACAACAACAACACTTAAACTATGTGCTAAAGACAGACATGAACAGGAATGACTGAACCAAAATGTTTATGTAAACACACAGTTCAGTTTAGAAATCTGGACAGTGAGAGAATATTGACACATAATGTTAAACATCTTGGTTTAAAAGCAAACTTATACACTGAGGCAACCTAAACAAATACAGTAAGTAACAGAAGTAAATGCCATAGAAGCATAATAAAGGTGAAGAAGAAAATTAAAAGAAACATGGTGCCAAAATATGTTTGTTTGTTTTTTAAAAAACTGATGAATTTAAAGTCCACATAAGGAAAGGATTTGCATTATTAAATTATAATGACCATAAACCAAAAGAACTGTGGCTTGCAGGCTGAGATGTTTATCAGGGTAGGTTGTAAAAAGACTATTTGTGCTGCCAAAATAAAAGCCTAGACTCATGAAACTCTTAAAGACAGGAAAGAAGCAAATTTTTTTTAAAAAAAAGGTTAAAAATGCAACCTTTTAGCGATTGCCATATGAGAACTGCCACAATAATACAATGAGACTATAACAATGGGTACAAAAAATAGAGTAGAACAAAAGAGGAAAAACAAGAGCTCTTCTTCATAGAATCCATGAAATTAAAGTTAAATTTTGAAACTAAACTAGAGACACTGGTATCAAAAGAAGAACATATTATCTGACCACGAGAAAATGAAGAGAAAATGAAAACAATACACTCAAGAAATATAAAGGCGAGATATAAAGATGGCAGATTCTATTGAGGAAGAATGCTGTGATGAAGAACCCGCAGTTTTAGTTAACAAGATGAAAGCCGCTCTCTATTCTACTGGTATCCTATCTATTTCAGATGAAGAAATAAATCACCAAGGGTAGATGGGATACCAACAGAACAATTCTAAGTACAGAGATTGAATATACCAAAATTCTAACATATGTCAGCAAATATAGAAAACAAGTACAGTAATACCTCATACAAAGTCCACTTCATACAACATCGGATTCATACAACATCGCCTAATTCCTTGAAAAAAGTTGCCTCGTACAAAGTCGCTGCGACTTTGTAGGAGGCATTGGGGTTTTTCCCAGGTTGCATTGTGCCTGAGCAGTATAAAAGGCAGGACACATGCGTGCATTGCTCTTGTGGGTTTTGCATGAGGCGAAGCGCATTTAGGATGGTTTTGAGCGCGATTTTGGATTTTTTTGGATTTTTTCGTCAGAATTTTTAGAAGCATTCCTGGGATTTTTGCAGCATTCTTCAGGTTCTTGGACAATCACGGTTGTTTGACATGTTTTTGTAATGTATTTAGCCTTAGTTTAGACAATGATTTCTGAAAGTTCTGTCAGTTTCCTGTCTGTTTCCTTGACTTTGCCCTGAAGTCTGTGCTGTTACAGTACAATGTATCTCTATGGAAATGACGTTGTACGAGGCATCGCAGCAAGGATTTGGACGTTGTATGAGGCATCGCGGCTAGGATTTTGCATACAAAGCCTCATACAAAGTCCAAATCCGTATAAAGTCCAAACTTGTGGAACCAAGTATGGACGTTGTATGAGGTATTACTGTAATGGATTACAGACAAGAAATATTCAATGTATAGTCTAATCCCCTAAAAGAATATGCAGAAACTACCACTTTGACCAGACGGGTGGTATATAAATTTAATGAAATAAAATAAATAAATATAAGACCATTTCACAAATTTTTCATGCAAGCAAATTGATGTTCGAGGTTATGCAGCAAAGACTTTTGCCATCTATAGAGTGAGAAATGCCAGGTGTTCAAGTTGGATACAGAAAAGAGACAATGGAGATCATATTGTAAATATACATGGCTAATGGAGTGTAGCAAAGAATTTCAGAGGTCAGGCTATGCTTTGTAGATTACACCAAGGCCTTTGACTGTGTGGATTATAAAAAGCTACAGATCATTCTAAATGAAACAGATTTGCCTTAACATCTGATTGTCCCAATGCATAACTGATATTTTGGATAAGAAGCTAAAGTGAAAACAGAATAGAGAAAACCAGAATGGTTTCCCACAGGAAATTGCCAAGTAAGGCTGCATCTATCTCCCTATCAGGCAACAGTGTATTTGTTTCCCAGGATGCAGAATATTTCATACTGAAAGTTGGATTAGTTTCAGATGAATGAGAAGTGAAAATTGGTGGAAGAAATACCAATCTCAAACATGCAGATGATACTATTATTACTGGCAATGTAGCAGATGATAGCATATTTGCGGCAAGATACAATGACTTGAAATGACTTCTAATGAAGATGAAAGGGAAAAAATGCAAAGCCAGGTCTGCACTGAATATTAGGAAGACAAAAATCATGTCTACAAAACAATTACTGTATATTACTTTAATGTTGACAATGAAGGAATAGAAACCCATTAAATATTTGCTATACAGTACCTTAGTCACTTAGTGCAATCTCCAACCCAAGTAGAGATTGCAGTCAAGAAATCTCAAAAAGACTGAGGCCCAGAAAGGTAGCTATGAAAGAACTAGAAAAAACTTCTAGGGCAGTAACGACCAACCTTGGCGCTCCAGGTGTTCTTGGAGTTCAATTCCCAGAAGCCCTGATCAGCAGGAGTGCTGACTTGGGCTTCTGGGAATTGAAGTCCAAGAACACCTGGAGTGCCAAGGTTGGTCATTGCTGCTCTAGGGTGTAATGGCTCAAGGAGCTAAGATGCTGACTGGAAGGAAGGCAGGAGGTCAGCAGTTCGATTCCCGAGTACTGCAGGATGGAATGAGCTCCCGTCTTTGTCCCAGCTTCTGCCAACCTAGCAGTTCGAAAGTAAGAAATTGCAAGTAGATCAATAGGGACCACTTCGGTGGGAAGGTAAACAGCATTCCATGTGCTCCATTGTCTAGCCATGCCTGCCACATGACCACAGATATGTCTGCTGAAGCAGACAGCGCTGGTTCTTCGGCTTTGAAACAGATGAGCACTGAACCCTAGAGTCAGATACGACTGGCTTTTGAGCAAGGGAAACCTTTACCTTAGGGTGTAATAATGTGTCAGCAGAGACCAAAGCCAAGATGTTACTACACTATAATACTCCAATTGCTGTGTATTGCCATGAAGGATGAAAAGGAAAAAAACTGAAAGGAAAAATAAAAAATAAAATGTGATGTTGGAGAACTCTGAAGACATCCAGGTCTGCAAGGAAGATCAAAATTAAACCTGAATTAAATTCCGAAGCAAAAATGACTAAACCAGTTTTTCCCATTCTGAAAAGAATAAAGATGTATCACTAACTTTGAAAATCATTTCCACTGGGCTCAGTGTGGTTTACTTCTAAGGAAACCTGCACAGGATTGTAGAGCCATGATAAACATTAGGAGAGTATGAAGAAGAACCAAAGGGTATAAATAACATCATTAAAAGGAAACAGAACAACTGATCAGATTTAAATACATGGTTGAAGCTAAATTATCATGGATGGCAAGGACTGCAGCTGTATAAAAATGAAAGTCCTGCCAAAATTCATATTCTTCTTTCTCCAACTATGGAAATAATAAAAACACAGCATGAGTTAAATGTAATTCAATCTCCAATCAGCAATTTCATAGAAAAAAATAAACCTTTAGAGGTAAGAGCAAGCATTATGCAGAAAAAAGCTTTAAAAGTAGGTAGTTTGGTACTATCAAATTTATACAAACTGTTACCCATGTGGAAATCCCAGCAACAAGGAAAAGACTATTCATTTATGCTACACTATAGAACAGTGGTAGTAAACCTATAGCATGCATGCCAGAGGGGGCACTCAGAGCCCTCTCTGTGGGCATGTATGCCGTCACCCCAGCATGGAGTTTGCCTTCCCCCTCTGCCCAGCAGCCCAATGGGAGCACTTCCCCCAGCACAGAGCATACCTGTCAACCTTTCTGGATTGGCCGGGATTTCCCGTTTTTCGGAGCCGATTTGCGCCATTTCCCGCCCAGAGCTGCCAAAACCCCGGAATTTGGCAGCAGGGGAAAGCGGTACTGCGCATCCCTTCTGCGCAAGTCGCCTTCTACGCATGCGTAGAAGGCTTTTACTCTTGCATAGAACCCTTTTATGCTTGTGTAGAACCCTTCTATGCTTGCGTAGAAGGCTACGCATGCGTAGAAGGGTTCTACGCAAGCGCAATAGAGTTCTACGCAAGTGTAAAAGGGTTCTACGCATGCATAGAAGGCGACTTGTGCAGAACCGTTCTGCGCAGGTCCTGTATTGTCCAGAGCCGTGGTTGACAGGTATAGGCACAGAGTTTGTCTCGCCCTTCAGTGGCATGGATGGCCGCCTGTTGAGTTTGGGCGTTCATCCTCTAAAAGGTTCGCCATCACTGCTATAGAACATCAACACAGCAACTTATCTTCAACAACAAGAACCAGGAACATTACCAGCTTGTGAAAATAGTTATTAGTCTACTAAGGTTTTCCAGATGAGATATTTCCTTGCTGGGTGCAGAGTTGGGCTTCTCTCCTGCAGCAGCTCACTTGGTTTCTTTGCTAGATATGGACAATGCACACAATTCTCCACAACTGTTTTTGCCAGATATCTCTACTTGCCTATGCCTATAAAACATTGACTCAAAAAAATTTGCATGAGAAACTAAAGACAGAAAATGAAATTCTCTCAAAATTATAAAACATGGGAGATTATTACACATATGACTGAAGGGGTAAAAAGGAAGTAAAGAAGAATATAAACATAAATTGGCACTTAATCATACGTTGCTTTGCTATGTCACCAAATGTAACTAATTTTAGTGTGTTGGAAAAGGTTTTTATAGATAAGATATTTCTATCAAGAGACAGAAATGTGGTGTGCAGCAAAATTAAACAGCTTATTTCCTCCTCCACCTTTAATACCTAGAAATATATCTGCTGACAAAGGCATATAAAGATGAGACTTTTAATCTTTTTTAAACTAGAATTCTTGAATTAAGGGACGTAACACCTCAGTGTAAAAATTATAGCTGGACGATAAATGTAATAGAAAAAGGAAGATGACCTGCAAATACAGCTGGATAGAAACAGCCGTTCCGTTAAAATCATGAAATTGGCCCAGTAATTCAAAGAGAAATGATTGTGAGTAATGCCCTCTTCCTGAATTTATTTCTTCAACTAGTTTTGCCAGTTCAACACATCGTCTTGAAAGCATGCTAAAGTCAGTGAGGTTAAGCCTGACTAAGGGAGAAAGAATACTCATAAAATTGTTCATTTGCAATGAGACGGGCTGCTTTGATAACTGTCGAGAAATTCCAGCCTCCACTATTTCTCAGTACTACAACAGAGAGGAAGGGGGAAAACTGAATAAATGAAATTTATGAAGGAGTTGGCTCATCAAATCTGCATTAAAACAATGGGCCTAACTTTAATGTGCTTTACTATACTAACAACAGGCTTTTGGAATATATTTGTACAAAGGGTTACAACTATTTCTTTCTGGTTTGCAATTAAAGTAAAGGTAAAGGTTTCCCTTGCTCGAAAGCCAGTTGTATCCGACTCTAGGGTTCAGTGCTCATCTCTGTTTCAAAGCCGAAGAGCCAGCGCTGTCTGCTTCTGCAGACGTTTTTTATAACACCATTTGAAAACAGCTTATGCAATTAAAGGCAATTCTATAAGTTGTTGTCAAATGGTGTTATAAACTCATGAGGAATTTGAAGGAAATTCCAAAGTGAAGGTCAAAAATCATGCCGATTCTCTTTTGCACATAATGATGGTGGTGATGTTACTATACTATGCTATGCCATGCCATGCGGTGCCGTGCCGTGCCGTGCCGTGCCATGCCATACTATACTATGTAGGGAGATAGTAAGGACAACAATTACACAAAGCAGAACTGGAGGTAGGCTTCTATTTGCTATCACATGCTATACTCCCTAAACGAGATAAGAAAATGTTTGAAACCACAGAGTAACTGAATTTGTTTTGTCCAATAGCCAATTGGAAAAAAACTACACCATATGTAGTTGAAAGCTTATCAGAAGGTTTGAAGGTTATGTTAGCCAGTAAGCTTTCTGTTGTTCAGATGCGTCTAGAGCAGTGTATCCCAACACCTTTGGTTTTCTGACTTCAATTCCCAGAAGCCTAAGTCATTTTTCAAAATCACTGATCCACCAATGTACGGATTTAGGCTTCTGGGAATTGAAGTCCAAAAACCAAAGGTTGAGAAACTCCTGTTCTGCTTTGTGTAATTGTTGTCCTTACTATCTCCCTACATAGTATAGTATGGCATGGCTGGATAGACAAGGGATTAAAAATGAGTTTACAATAACCATTATAATGGGTTTTGTGTTTTTGAAAGGAAAATGTGTTATTTTTTTAAAAAATAGATCAATTATTGCCAGTGTTTTATACAATATAGATTTATATAATATGCACAACAATGGAAGAAATACAGTAATATAAAAGAGAACCAATCCCCTTTGTTATATACCACATTAATATTGCGTTAATTCTCATATAGAATGATGCTCAGTCACAAGAAAACATAAAATAAGCATCCTACTGCTATTGTGAAAGCTTGGGATAATAGCAAGGAAAAGGACAATTAAGGATTGTCTTGTTGCTTGCTGTAACTAGGGAAGATTTTCTGCCGCCGCCCCCCCCCTCCCAAACTGCAGCCTTTTCCAGAGCTTACTTACAGTGCTTTCTGTTGCGGCAAAGGTTGAAGCCACAGCTTGACAGTGTCAGCTAGAAAGGCCACAGTAACAAAGGAGAGTGGAGGGGAAGAGGCACTTATTGGCGCAAGATAAATTTAAGTGTGCATGGAGTTTAAACTGCCCAGAGACTAGCGCCAAGTCTGGATTTGATCACAGAAATGGTCTGTGTGGGCAAGCCTAAAACACTGGGTTCTCACATAAACGTAAAGCCTCTTCAGACTAGTTACTCTTCTCTAATTGTGTGGACGGTCTTCAATTACAGAACAACGGAATGAGTTGGTGAATCACAGGAAAGTAACAGCAGTTGTGTCACTAAATAGTACCATTAATGCATGACACAGATCGATCTCAACAAGCTGGCTGAGGATAGCCCTGCCATGTTTTGAAGGGGCACAAACATTATCTCATCAGCACACAGCAATGTAGTATCCTATTGCCAGATCCATGTGTAAATGTATGTTGATGAATGTACATGTTTTATTCCACTAGAACTGTGGCCTGTGGCCTTCCCTCACTGCTAGTGTTATCTTAGAGTAGCTACCTGCACAAGCTTAATATTCCCTGATATTCACTTGTGCATATTTGCAACCAAGGTTGCTTCCATTCCATTTACTTATTTGTCACACTTCCTCCAACAAAATATCATCTTGTACAATGAGACTTTACTGTAATGAGTTCGCAGTGGCTCCTTCTTCTATTTAACTTTAAGACAAAAGTCTGTGAGGCAGGTCAGTCTGACAGAACATTGCCTGGGCCAAAGTCACCTAGAAGGATTTGTAGACAAGTAGATGTTTGAACTCTAGGTTTCTAAGTCTCAATCCAGCACTCAAGCCACTGGCTGCAGTTAATGCTGCTGTCAGCCTTCTGCATTCCAGTATCTGTGGTCTGTACATTATATATGTTTCTTTAGATTGAACATGATTGTTATCAAGGCTTTAAAAAAAACCATTCTGTCATTGCTCTCTATGTACTGGCAAAGAACGATAGGAGTATTTCAGTGAAACTATGCACTGGTATTAAATGTTAGTACCACAGTTTTCACTACTATGGAGAAACCATGCTACAGGTCCCTTCAAGTGCGGATAAAAACTTAGCTTGTGTTGCCTCAAATGGTGTCCACTAAGGACCCAATGAGCCACTCACAAGAATTTCTGTTTTCTCTTGAGAAATATTAGAAAGTACAAAACTGACCTGTTTTAACAGGGCTCTCAATTTGGCTGAGGTCTCCCTTCTCCCTAGGTTTATATGACTGAAGGCTATGTTTTTTATCTACTTGCAATTTCTTGCTTTCGAACTGCTAGATTGGCAGGAGCTGGGGCAGGCGACGGGTACTCACTTCGTCATGCAGCACTTGGGTATCGAACTGCTGACCTTCCGGTTCTCAAGCTCAGCGTCTTAACCACTAAGTCACTGTGGCCCTTTAGAGGAAACAGACAACCTACCAATTCTGTTGCCCATAATAGTGCTAAGGAGGAAGGTTCCCTTCCTCCCTCACATTACTCCCCCACCCTGCCATCTCTCGCTTTGGCCCATAATAGTGCAGCTGGTGACCATATGGCTCAGATGCCATTTTCTTTCACCTTATATGAAGTAGTTCATGCAAATTTCTCCTTATTTGTGTTCAGGTAAAGCAGGAGTTCTCAGTCTTTTTAAGCTGGGTGCTGGGTTATGCAGGGACATCAAGCAACAAAACAGACAGCTTTTGGGTCCGGACGGCCATTTTGCCCTTCCTCCACCACATGGCGCTTTACGGGTGTGGTGGAGGCGGGGGGCACATGAAATGGCGTCGTGGGCCATAGGTTGAGAATCCCTGGGGTAAAGAATACCTGGTTCATGTGGGGACGTTTCACACTCATCCAATTTTTCACATATTATCTACCCACACATGTGTCCTGCATGTGACTGAACTGCTCAGTACTAATGGAAACTTTTTGTTCCTTGGAATACACAGCAGTCACATATTCTTACACTCTCCCATTTCAACACCAGAATCCTGAAATCATTCACTACAGAGAACCCTACTTCTTAAAAAGAAGATATTAGCAGTACAATTAACAAAAGGTCAAAACAACTAGCCACTCAAAGGAAACATCAATGTCAGAAAACCAGCAGGAGGTGGTGAAACTCCACAGACATCTTTCATTTAAAAACTCCAGAACAAAAATGCTTTCAGTGGTAGACTATTTTGTCAGAAACTGCTCTGTACCTAACTATAGAAAATTGGTCTTTCTTCGTTAATGTCACTTAACTGAGTACTCCCGCACCTTTGCTGTGAAAGGTCTGAATTACTCTCTACTGGGATGCCCTGGCTTGCGATTAAAGCCCAGGGAAAACTGAATCTGGAGATAAAGCAACTGAGGGGGATAGCAGAGAAAGAGATTAACATGTTGATCACAATGCTTAAGTCTCTTTCTGGCTAATGGTTACAGACTGATGGCAGCAACAGGACTAAAAATAAGAGCTTAGGCATTACCAATGACTCACTATGTGGGTGGTGACACTATCAGGGATCAAACACAACTGCATTCCCTGCCAGAGGCTAATACTACAAGACACACTGGAAACATCTCCCTAAGGCAGGAAGAAAATCAAGACAGAGGACCTGTACTCACTTGTCCATTTTCATGAGTAGAAGGGAAAACCAAGCCACAACTATGAAATCTCTACCACTCTACAAAAGGGAGCAGCCCAGGCTGTGTGCAAACATTTCCCAGGTTCTTGTGAAATGCCACACACGAGTAGTTTTTGCAATCAAGCTTGAAGACAACCTGTGTTGAACACATTAGAGCAGTGGTTCCCAATGCTGCCCATGCCCCACCCACAGGGAGACTTCAATTCCCAGAAGTCTGGGATCAGTGCCTTGGGGAATTAATTTAGGCTTCTGGGAATTAGAGTCCAAAAAAAAGTTTGGGAAACACTGCATTAGAGGATACATTGCTAGATCAAAGGGGACTTCCGTTTCCACTACAGTATATAATTTTAAACTACATTGTGTGAGTGCAAAAACTTTTATTCTGTGCAGAACATAGATGAACAAGGGTTCCAGGGGTTCCGAGGAAGATGAAGATAGAGCCTGCATCCTTTATCTCTCTTTGCTCCTTCTCTGAGGCAGATAACAGCAATGGAGGAGTTTTTTAAACCTGTGAAACTTCTTCTGGAGGCAGTATTCACCCTTTTTTAGTGAAGAATTTTGATTGCCATAGAATACCTCCCAAAGTCCAAATCTATGTCGTTAACAAGCCAAAGTAAGGGATTGTTTGGGTTGGATGAAGTATGGTGTGGCCTTGTGCCACAGGACCGCTACAGCAGCCATGAAAGCCATCCTGGACTCTGAAACAACCTGGCCAAAGGGGCTCTGGTGAAGTTGTTACAGGCCCAGCAAGCCGGCAATGGATAATCTATTGCTGCAGAAATCCAAATGAGATACAAACTGACAGACCAAATAGGAGAAGACCATGGAAATGTTAAAGGATGAAGAGACAGACAAGAACACCAAATGTTGCTGTTGGAGGCTGCTAGAAGTGCTGGAACAAGAACCTTACATACCTGTCAACCACGGCTCCGGACAATCCGGGACCTGCGCACAACGGTTCTGAACAAGTCACGTTCTACGCATTTTTCTATGCATAGAACACGACTTGCGCAGAAGGGATGCGCAGTACCTCTTTCCCCCCCCCCCTGCCAATTCCGGGGTTTTGGCAGCTGCGGGCGAGAAATGGCGCAAATCGGCGCCGAAAATCGGGAAATCCCGGCCAATCCGGGAAGGTTGACAGGTATGGCCTTATAGTAGCTCTCTTGACACCCAAAGGGGTAGAAGAGGAAGTGAAGAAGAAGCCATAGAATTCTGATTCCTTTTCTTGTTTTATGAAATGGGCAAAATAGATATATGATCCAAACCTATGTAGCGGTTCACAATACAAACCACTGTCAGGGAAAGGTAAGAAGTGGGAGCCTGCTCTCCTTTGCTTGTCTGGAACTCAGGAGGGGCAGAGACATTTCATCAGTTGTGATGAGTTCAAACTGGCTTTGAGAAGATGGCTAGTTGTTTCACAAACACCAAGCTGGAGAATGAGAAGCTGACTGTTGGTGCAGGAAGTGGGTGGCAGGCTCCGAGAAACACCCCGTAGTACTCACACTGCCTAGGCAAACCAGACAGTAAGGATGGACAAGAGGTGTCAAGGTACCTAGGACATCAAGCAACAAAACAAGGTCTTTCTCCCCACATCAGTTTGGTGCTAAAAAGGGGAATAGGCTTCTGGCACCTTTGCAATACCTATCAGAAAAAATAAAGATTCTGGTTATACTAAGCACCATCTCTGAACTAAGGCAGGGACTACCTTAATCTTGGGGAAAAATACAGCCTAAAAGGGTGCAGTTACAGTGACTTCCTTTATTGAGTCAGGCCATCTTAACTCCAGTCTTTCTCTTTTCCTATCACACTGAAATTTTTCTAGCACATAACTTAATCTCTTTGGAATCTCTTTCATTTCTCAAGCATTGATTGAGAAGTGTGCTACAAAGTTGTGGTTGTGTTTCTGAAACCTAGTTCCATCCAGCAGCAAAACCAGCACAGAAGGTGGCCATGGGCTATGTGAACCAAAGCAAACCTGCGTAACACACTCCAAGTCTGGATCTAGATGAAGTGAATAGAACTAAGCATTTTAACAATGCAGCAATTATTCAGCTAGTCAAAAGAAATAAAATGGATTCTTTTATTTCTTTCCTGTACTATAGTTGATCACTTCTATTTGCATTTGAAACAGATGCAAACACTTTTTGACTACATTCATATCATTAAGTCTGTGACCTAAATTCAACTTCAATCCCAAAGAGGGAGCAAAGGAAGAGGAGGAGGAGGAGGAAAATCCCAACCAGATAACTTCTGAATCAATGGAACATACAATGCTAAAATCCTTTTGCACAAGTATATTTATTTATTTATTTATTTATTTATTTATTTATTTATTTATTTATTTATTTTGCTTGTGCCTCACCCATCTAGGAGATTTTCCTACTCTGGGCGGCTAACAGCACAAAACTCACACATTAAAAACAGTCACACATTTTCAAAAAATACATATGTATGTATGTATGTATGTATGTATGTATGTATGTATGTATGTATGTATGTATGTATGTATGTATGTATGTATGTATGTATGTATGTATGTATGTAAACTGTTTTTTAAACATATGCAGGGATGGGACCTGGTTCAGCTCAACTAGTTCCACAAAGTTGGTGCCATTACTGAGAAGGCTCTTCTCCGAGTCACGGTCTTCCTTGCCAGTCCCAAGGTCAGCACCTGGAGCTGCACCATCTGAGAGAAATGAGTGATGCGGGCTGATGTCCTGAGGGGGAGACGTTCCACTAGGTAGGAAGGTCCCAAACCGTTTAGGGCCTTAAAAGTTAGAACTAACACCTTGAACCTTATACAGAAAGGAACAGGTAGTCAGTGTAGCCCTGCCAAGTCTGGGGAGATATGGTCAAATTTTCTCACTCCAGTAATCAGCCTGGCTGCTGCATTTTGCACCCATTGAAGCTTCCGCATCAGGAACAGGGGAAGCCCCATGCAGAGAGCATTAATCAATACGTGAGATTACCAGTGAGATAACTAATGTTGTGAAGGACTGCCTGTCCAAGTAGGGACGCAACTGGGCAATTTGGTGCAGTTGGAAGAAAGCAGCTTTGCTCACCGCTGCAATTTGCGCCTCAAGGGTCAAATGAGTCTGATTTGATCTCTAAATAGCATATCAGGTCCCTAGGGTAGAGAGCAATCCATTCCGTCCTAGGGACCAGATCACCTAGTCGGGCTGATGGACCCTCCAATACCAGAAACTCTTGTCTTGTCAGGGTTCAGTCTCAGCTTGTTAGCTCTGGTCCATTCCATTCCATTACAGATAATCGTCAAGGCATTGGACTGCATCCACTGCAGAAGATGAAAAGGAGAGATAGAGTTGGGCGTCATCCGTATATTGGTGACACCACACTCCAAATCTCCAGATCACCCCTCCCAGCGGCTTAACATAAATATTGAATAATAACGGGGAAATAATTGACCCCTGAGGAACGCCCATTGAAGGGTCCAAGGAGCTGACATAAACTCCCCAAGCTATACTCTCTGGATACGACCACCAAGGAAAGAAAGAAACCACTGTAAAATAGTTCCTTGAACCCCTGTATCTGACAGTTGTCCCAGTAAGATACCGTAGTCAACAGTATCAAAAGACGCTGAGAGATTCCAGGAGCACCAGAAGAGACGAAAAACCCGTCAGCTTCCTGGAGAAGGTCATCATGTAGTGTGACCAGAGCAGTTTCGGTGCCACGACGAGGCCTAAAGCCTGACAATGTAACCTTTATACATAAACTGCTGTAAATTAAGACCTCCATAGGCCTTATCTGTTGCACATCAGGTCACAAGGTGCAACATATAATGTCTGCTTTACCTGAGACTAACAATGGGATTTAAACTAAAGAGTTTGTTATGTTTATATCTAGGTCACATTAAAGGTTGAGTCCTTCCAGACAGACAGTACTTCATTTATTAATATATTAATCTTCATATGCTGCTTATAAGGGAGTTCTTATGGTGGCAAACAACAAAAACTAACATTAATTAAGATTCAATAAAAATAAATCGGGCAATGCAACATAAAAAAACCAAGTAGCAAACATTAAAACAGTTTCAAACTACAAGATGTAAATATTCCACTGAAGCAGAGAAACCCCTGTTGACTGTTGGTGTGATACACTGTACAGTACTGTACTTCTCTATGAGCAGGGAATCAAGTACAGTATAAACAGGGCCATCTGGTATATAGAGAAATAGACACGTGTGAACAGTCATCATTTGGTTTTTAAAAGGATGAGCAGGAACATAAAGGAATTCACCATGTACTTTTCGGGGGACTGAAGAGACCGTCATCTTTCAGCCTCATCTCCCTACAAGGGAAGGACAGAGTTGCCAGACAAGTGGGTGAATCAGATTATTAAAACTGATTCTCCACTTGACTGCATGAGTAACACTATTGGAATAACACAACTATCTGGTTAAAAACAAACAGGCATGGATCCCAACCGAGAGGAGAGAAGGTAAGATCTCATGGTTCCAACGGCTGCTATAAGACACCTCATGCAATTCCTCAGAATAAACAGGAGGGCAAACCTGGATGCCAGAGCGCAGAGATAAGGCTAGGAGTAGGAGTGATCATCGCTGGTGTTTACTATACAGGACTTTGCAAAGAAACATGTAGCTAAGATTACGTTGCTCAGAGGATACCTCTTACCTTTCCATTCCTTACCACACAGCCTTCAGTCATGCCCCTCCTTTAGCTATAAGAGAGCTGCCTTGAGCTCTATTGAGGAGAGACAAAATATGGAAACTTTCAATAAAGAAATAAATATTGTATTTTGGAATGGAGGAATGGTATAAAGAATAATGGAAATATAGTATGGCTATAAACGAAAAGCTAACATGTGAATTAACATTGGGAAAAGGTGTGACAAAAATGAGTTTATAGATATTTGGGGAAAGTTGATTGAATATGTATTTCATAAATCCAAAGGGGTTAAGCCTGGTCATGAATATTCAACATTTTGGAATTAGGGGATAAGATATTTATAAATGAACAGATATGTTTGTTTTCAGAGGTATGGATAAGAGAGCAAAGTCCAAGGGTGAAGGGTACACATTGTACTGTATATATATTACTAAATGTTTAAACCCGTATGAGAAAGGTTTTCTTGTAATATGTAGTTTGATTTAAGTGATGTGATATGTGTGTTTGTTTTGTTTTAATAAATAAAAATTATTTATTAAAACAAATGGGAATGGGAGGCAGGTGCGTCTCCCCGCCCTCCGAGCCCTGCCTGCGGAGAGGGCTGAAAAGGAGACGCCGCCGGAGCCCCGCCATCGCCGCCGCGTTGCCTCTTCCCGGGGCCCTCGCTATTTGGCCCGGGAATGGGAGGCAGGTGCGTCTCCCCGCCCTCCGAGCCCTGCCTGCGGAGAGGGCTCAAAAGGAGACGCCGCCGGAGCCCCGCCATCGTCGCCGCGTTGCCTCTTCCCGGGGCCCTCGTTGCTCGGCCCGGGAATGGGAGGCAGGTGCGTCTCCCCGCCCTCTGAGCCCTGCCTGCGGAGAGGGCTCAAAAGGAGACGCCGCCGGAGCCCCGCCATCGCCGCCGCATTGCCTCTTCCCGGGGCCCTCGCTATTCGGCCCGGGAATGGGAGGCAGGTGCGTCTCCCCGCCCTCCGAGCCCTGCCTGCGGAGAGGGCTCAAAAGGAAACGCCGCCGGAGCCCCGCCATCGTCGCCGCGTTGCCTCTTCCCGGGGCCCTCGCTATTCGGCCCGGGAATGGGAGGCAGGTGCGTCTCCCCGCCCTCCGAGCCCTGCCTGCGGAGAGGGCTCAAAAGGAGACGCCGCCGGAGCCCCGCCATCGCCGCCGCGTTGCCTCTTCCCGGGGCCCTCGCTATTCGGCCCGGGAATGGGAGGCAGGTGCGTCTCCCCGCCCTCCGAGCCCTGCCTGCGGAGAGGGCTCAAAAGGAGACGCCGCCGGAGCCCCGCCATCGCCGCCGCGTTGCCTCTTCCCGGGGCCCTCGCTATTCGGCCCGGGAATGGGAGGCAGGTGCGTCTCCCCGCCCTCCGAGCCCTGCCTGCGGAGAGGGCTCAAAAGGAGACGCCGCCGGAGCCCCGCCATCGTCGCCGCGTTGCCTCTTCCCGGGGCCCTCGTTGCTCGGCCCGGGAATGGGAGGCAGGGAAGGGTCGATGATGCCAGCCGCTTCAAGCAGCTCCCTGTCCGACCCCGGGAGCCCATGCCATCGGCCACACTGGGGAGAGACAGGTGGCAGCCATTGCCGCCGACGCAGCTGCCTCACAGACTTTGAACTATAGGGTGCCGTTGTGGCTGCTGCGTGGTTGAGGTTGATTTTTCTGTGTAATTTTTCATTGTGGTATTGCTTAATTACTTATATTTTGTATTGTATTTTTGCTTATTCTGATGTTTTGATTGCATTAATTATGTATTGTCTTTTATGGCTTATTGTATATTTTGCTCTGTTTATTGTATTTGTATATGTTGTGAGCCGCTTTGAGTGGCACTTGTGTCAGGAAAGCGGGATAGAAATTAAACTTTATTATTATTATTATTATTATTAAAAAAGAAAGACTTCAATTACCATGTACTTGTTCAACTTCCAACTTCTAACTCAACCTTGTACACTTTATCTAAATATTATTTATATAACTGCAAACTTAAACTATTTACATTGTTATTTATGAAATCTGAAAATTATCAGCAATATAAAAGAAGTTCTCTCACTTGTGTTACTTAAGATTCCTCATTGGGACATGACAGGAATCTACACACCCCATACCACGCAGCACCCGTGGCTTCTGATACAAAGCCCACTTTCCTATTTTATTTCTTGTGCAAATTAAACCTATCAAACTAAAATCTGTATCATTACTCAACTAAGATATCATTAGGCACATGCAAAAAAGAATGAGGCTATGTCAACCCAAAAGAATAAAGCAAATTCCAAACTCCAATATCCACAGTTGGTAATTCTAGTTAATCCTAATCAAGTTGCTGCACACCAATAGATCCGAGAGTTAGACAGGGGGATGCCCTTATTGTCGTCCCATACAGGTGAAACTCGGAAAATTAGAATATCATTCATTCAGTTCAGTAATGGAACTTAAAAGGTGAAACAAATATATGAGATCAACTCATTACACGCAAAGCAAGATAGTTCAAGCCTTACTTTGTTATAATATTGATGTTTATGGCTTACAATTTATGAAAACCCCAGCCCCCCAATCTCATGTACCCCGTAATCATCACATAATCTCATGTATGCTGTACGCCATGACTATGACAATTATAATGAATTAAGGAATGACATGTCTCGCTTTGCATGTAGTGAGTCTATCTCATATATTTGTTTCACCTTTTAAGTGAAATGAAAACATTTGCACGATATTCTAATTTTCCGAGTTTCACCTGTACATGCTATCTACTGAACCACATTGCACTCACGCATCTGATATACTAGGCTGAAGTTTCAAGTAAGGAACTTATATGAGGCATTCCTACACTTCTCTGCCTTGCCAAAGGTAGAAAGCAACACACAGACTGTGGTATTTCATATTTGAAGACACTACCTTAATATGATTACCTGTTTGGAAATAAGAGATGTATACAGTAGGTCTCCAGTCCACCAAACCTGGTACCTCTATGACCACCCCAACAAGCACTGTCCCCTTCATCAGTAGTAATGGATGCATCTGAGATTTTGTTAGGATATACTGTATACAAAACTGCAGTGATCAAGAACAGTGTGTGTGTGTGTGTGTGTGTGTGTGTGTGTGTGTGTGTGTGTGTGTGTGTGTGTGTGTGTGTGTGTGTGTGTGTGTATTCTCTCTCAAATACACACACACACGCACTCAGACACAGACACACTCCATACTATTAGAAGGATGACAGATGGCCTGCCAAAGACTGACAATATTACCAGTTTAAGATGCTTTTTCAGAATGCTAATCATAAAAAGTACTGATACTGAAATAGATGCCATACAGCTAAGGAATTGTAAATGAAGATTCCAGTTCAAATATAACTTTTGCCACGAACGACAAACAGAACATGGTCTTAGGTAAGCTGCTTTCTGTAAGCGTCAGTTCCTTGCCACAAGAGAAGGATGATAGTATGATTTTAGAAAACTGTTATTCTAAGGATTAAAAAAGAAAAAAAGATACCGGAAGTTCTCTAAAACAATAAATGCACTATTGTTAAGTGTACTTTCAAGAACATCCAATTTCGTTCTAGCTTGCTAAGCATTTGACCATTAAGTTTTCTGTTTTGTTGTGGTTCCATGAAGTATAAACAGACTCACCCATTTCCCACATTTACTGACCAAACGTCTCTTTGAAAGCAAAAACAAACAAGAATGAGATGGCAATAAAATGTGCACCTTACACCAGTTTATATGAATCTGTAAAAATTCAGCCTGAATTTGGGTTCTCGGAATATAACGTACCCAGCCCTGGGCTTAATAAATCCTCTGTTATTTTCTGTGTCATATTGTGCCCCCAAACAGAAGCAACGTTCATGTCGCATACATCAATCCAACCATGAATCTGTAAGGAGGGACTGCTGGAGGTCACACAGCCCCTGTACTGGCACATAGCTTTCTAGAAAACACCCTAATCAAATGAGCACTCCATACACTGTGAACAGGAGCACTCTGCACATTATGCTGTCAAGATATATCTGATATGTTCTCCCATCATTTTCAGCCTTACAAGTCAGTCTACACAAGAGGACTAAAGTTATTTTAACAGCAGTATCCTAGCCTCCCTGATGGCAAGATAGCTAAAACTCCTTTCCTCCAATATGTACCTACTAGACGCCTGAGATCCTGAACAGAGGTCTGTTACACACACACACACACAACCTTAATTAAGATTGTGCTTCCTCAATAGCAGCAACCCTATTATGGAACTCCTCCCAAAGGAAGTTAGAATAAATCTGTCCCATGCAGACAGACTCATAAGAACATAAGAACATAAGAACAGCCTTGCTGGAACAGGCCACAGCCCATCCAGTCCAGCATTCTGTCTCACACAGTGGCTCACCATTTCCTTCAGGGTATTCCCAAGCAGATGCCTTCACCTGCTTAGGATTCCCTGGAAATGATATTGAGAGATATCCTGCCTATCTCTCCAACCCGGAGGTTGTCCTTAAGTATCCATAATTATAGCCATTGATACTCTTGTCCTCCATGAACTTGTCTAATCCTTTCTTAAAGCTGTCAAGACTGACAGCTGTCACCACTTCTTCTGGCAGGGAGTTCCATAGACCAGTAATCCTCTGGGTGAAAAAATACTTTCTCTTATTTGTTTGAGAACTAGTACCCAAAAGTTTCATCGAGTGTCCCCTAGTTCTAGTGTTATGCGATAGGGAAAACAGTTTTTCCTTATCTACTTTGTCCACACCGTGCATGATTTTATAAACTTCAATCAGGTCACCTCTTAGACGTCGTCGTTCAAGAGTGAAGAGGCCCAACCGTTGCAGCCTCAGATGGTAAGGAAGGTGTTCCAGTCCCCTAATCATTCTGGTTGCCCTCCTCTGCACTTTTTCCAGCTCCATAATATCCTTCTGGAGGTATGGCGACCAGAACTGTACACAGTATTCCAGATGGGGCCTCACCATAGATTTATAAAGAGGCAAAATGACACTTGCTGACTTATTTTCTATACCCTTCCTAATGATCCCTAGCATTGAGTTTGCTTTTTTCACTGCTGAGGCACACTGGGTTGACACCTTCATTGAGTTGTCCACCAGGACACCAAGGTCCCTTTCCTGGTTTGTCGCAGAGAGTTCAGACCCCATCAGTTTATAAATGTAATTGGGGTTCTTTGCCCCAACATGCATCACTCTGCACTTACTAATGTTGAAACTCATTTGCCACTGTTTTGCCCACTCCCCCAGTGTCGAGAGATCCCTCTGAAGCTCCTCACAATCTCTCACAGTTTTCACTACCCTGTATAATTTAGTGTCGTCAGCAAATTTGGCTACCTTGCTTTTTACTCCTACCTCTAGATCATTTATGAAGAGGTTGAAAAGCAGGGGTCCCAGTACTGAACCTTGGGGGACCCCACTCTTTACTTCCCTCCACTTGGAGAAGTGTCCATTTAGTGCTACCCTCTGTTTCCTGTCCCTTAGCCAGTTGCTGATCCAGGACAAGACCTGTCCCTTTATTCCATGACTGGTAAGTTTATTCAAGAGCCTTTGGTGTGGGACCTTGTCAAAAGCCTTCTGAAAGTCCAGATAAACAATGTCAACTGGATCCCCCTTATCCACATGCTTGTTGACACTCTCAAAAAATTCCAACAGATTAGTGAGGCATGATTTGCCCTTGCAAAAACCATGTTGGCTCTCCTTTAGCAGCGCCTTCTCTTCTATGTGCCTATTAATTCTATCTTTTAGGATGGTTTCCATCACTTTACCTGGGACACATGTCAAACTGACAGGTCGGTAATTTCCTGGATCACCCCTGGATCCTTTTTTGAAAATTGGTGTTACATTCGCTACCTTCCAGTCATCAGGCACAAAGCCTGATTTGAGGGAAAGATTATATATTTTGGCTAGGAGATCAGCAATTTCATCTTTAAGTTCCCTGAGAACTCGTGGATGGATTCCATCTGGTCCTGGTGATTTGTTAGTGTTTAGCTTATCAAGACATGCAAGGACCTCCTCCCTGGTTATTTCTATCTGGCTTAATTCTTCGGTTTCCCTCCCTACGAAGATAGGCTCTGTTTTGGGCATGTGGCCTCTGTCTTCTTCAGTGAATACTGAAGCAAAGAATTCATTGAGTCTCTCTGCAATCTCTGTTTCCTCTTTAATAACCCCTTGCCTTCCATTGTCATCTAATGGTCCAATGGCCTTCCTAGTTGGGTTCTTACTTCTAATGTACTTAAAGAAGTCTTTGTTATTTCTCTGAGTATTTTTAGCTATACGCTCCTCAAAGTCTTGCTTTGCTTTCCTGATTGTTGCCTTGCATTTGTTCTGCCAGAATTTATGTTTCTGCCTGCTGTCCTCATTCGGACAAGCCTTCCATCTTCTAAATGAGCTTTTCTTGCTCTTGATCACTTCCCGAACAGCTCCTGTAAGCCACATTGGAGTCCTCTTGGACCTGGCAGTGCCCTTTTTCCTTTTGGGTATGCATTCCAATTGAGCCTCTGTTATTGTTTTTGTAAACAGCCTCCATGCCTCTTGGAGTGTTTGGACTCTCTCAATTTTCCCTTTCAGCTTCTTTTTTACTAGTTTCCTCAACTTTGGGAAATTTCCTTTTTGAAAATTTAAGGTCTCTGTGTTAGATTTTATCAGTGACTTGCGGTCTATGTTCAAGTTAAACATAATTGAGTTGTGGTCACTGTTCCCTATTGGATCAGTCACATTAACATCTTGCACCAGATCCTGAGTATTACTCAGGATCAAGTCAAGGATTCTTGTACCTCTAGTTGGGTCTTCAACCCAGGGAACAATCATTTAGCATATCTAGGAACTTTATCTCTTTATCATGTGCTGAACAACAGTTCACCCAGTCTATGTGAGGGTAATTGAAGTCCCCCATTATAACCAGGCTTCCCTTCTTGGATGCCTCCTTTACAACATTCTCCAACTGCCAGTCTCCCTCAAGAGTTTGGGTCGGAGGCCGATAGTATATGCCTACTGTTAGACCATCCTTGTGGCCTGGTACTCTTACCCACAGAGCTTCTAATGGTGACTCCAAATCACCTAGATATTCCAATTCATACGATTTTATCACTTCTTTGACATACAAGGCCACACCACCTCCCACTTGCCCCTTCCTATCCTTCCTGTACAGTTTGTAGCCTGGGATAACTGTATCCCATTGGTTATCATCCGTCCACCAGGTTTCAGTGATACCAATAATATCAATATTCTTATTTATTGCTAAGTATTCCAGCTCCCCTATTTTGTTCCGGAGGCTTCTAGCATTTGTATACAAGCATTTATATATGCTTTTCTGACACAGTCTTTTGTGTCCAGTTGCATTGTTAGACTGCCTCTTGCATCCTTCTGCTAGAATGCTAGTGACTAGCTCCTCACTCTGCTCAGTAATTTTTGCATCCTCCTCACTACTCAAGTACACACTTTCCCGAACCGGATGCTGCCCAGCTCCTGTCGGCTTTCCCCCAGTTATCAGTTTAAAAGCTGCTCTGCAGCCTTTTTGATGTTGAGTGCCAGCAATCTGGTCCCATCATGGTTCAAATGCAACCCATCCCTCCTGAACAGATTTGGCTTGTCCCAAAATGTTCTCCAGTTCCTGACAAATCTGAAACCCTCCTCTCGACACCACCGCCTCATCCACGCATTGAGGCTTCTGAGCTCTGCCTGCCTGGTAGGTCCTGCGCGAGGGACAGGCAGCACTTCTGAAAATGCTACCTTGGAAGTCCGGGACTTCAATCTTCTTCCTAACAACCTGAATTTGGCTTCCAGGACAGACCGCTTGGTCTTCCCAACATCATTGGTACCAACATGTACCATGACAACTGGCTCGTTCCCAGTTCTCTCTAACAATCTATCTAGATTTCTTGTGATGTCTGCAACTTTTGCACCTGGCAGGCAAGTCACCATACGGTTATCATGTGCATCACAAATCCATTTCTCTGTATTTCTAATTATTGAATCGCCTAGTACAAGGAGCCTCTCTCCTGCAATCTGTTCATCTACATGCACCTCATCAACCATATTAAGGTGGACTCTGGCCTCTTGATTTTTGAAAAATTGTCTTTTGTTTTTAAGACTATTTTTAAACCTTTTAACACCTCTTTTTAATGTTTTTAATCTCTTTGGACTAAATCTCTTTGGACTGCTTTAAAACGATTTTTTGATTGCAGCGTAAATCACCCTGGAAGTTACGCATTTATGCTCCAGCAAATTGTTGTGTACCTTACTCTTTTTGATCGGATTGTCCTGCAATTCCAAAAGAGCCACAATCTCTTTAAAAGCGCCCCTCACAACTACCCTATACTTTAAAGCAATCTTTTTGGCTTGCACGTTAATATCGTCCAACTTATATGTCCCAAATTAAAATGTAAAACAAACACAATTAACATTTAGTTTTCATGCATCCAAATTACAAGATGAGAAACGTGCATGTTAAGAGATAATAGTGTATAACAAAGTCACGTTGGAGAAACTTTGCAAAACATGCACATATGTGACTGATGATAATTTTAAAAATCCTATTGCTATTCATGCAATTAACAAATATCTCCTCTGTGTCTAGACCAGACGTGAGTCTGCCAAAATGAAGGCACCTTTTGGTGAGTTCCTTCTACGCTTTAAATACCTGTAAACGTTTTCTGTTTGAAAAATACATAGGAAGTACAGCAGAAATATTTTGCATCCCTAAACCTCAATTAGGAACTGTGATGGCCTAGTGGTTAAGATGCTGAAATTGACGAGTGGAAGGTCAGCAGGTGAACAGTTCAAGATATGAGTGCTGCATGACCGAGTGACCTTCCTTCTCTGGCCCAACTCCTGCCGTCCTAGCAGTTTGAAAGCAAGAATTTGCAAGTAATAATAATAATTTTGTGTCAGAAATTATTTTGGGTTGAAATGATTTTTGCTGGAGAAACTCTGCTAAGGGGACGATCTTTTCCCACTGAAGTGGTCCCTATTTATCTACTTGCAATTTCTTGCTTTTGATCTGCTAGGCTGGCAGGAGCTGGGACAGAGACGGGCACTCATTCCGCCATGCTGTACCCAGGTCTCAAACTGCTGACTTGCCGGCCTTCCAGCTAATAAGGCAAGCTTCTTAACCACTGAGCCATTGAAGTCCCAATTGCAAGTAGATAAATAGGTAATGCTTTGGTGGGAAGGTAAACAGTGTTCCATGCACTCTGATGTCTAGTAATGCCTGCCACATGTCCATGGAAATGTCTGCAGGTGCAGACAGTAATGGCTCTTTGGCTGTAAACTGGGATGAACACCATTCCCTAGAGTTGGATATGACTGGCTTTTGAACAAGGGATACCTTTACCTCAATTAATAACAGTATGTCTTCATGTACTAACAAGACTCTTATTTTCCAGAAGCTGGGATCAATAACAGTTTCTGAATAAATTTCAATATAGTTTTTTGGCTGAGCAGGTTCAGGTTCAATGGTTGAACTGATGGTTACATATTACATCTCATTTGGGCCCCAGTGTTCATTTGGGTCTAGGTACATCATGAAATCTCACCTACCGATTACTGGAACCCACTTTTATTTGAATGCTACTCTCTAAAACATACACTTTTTAAAAACAAAAAAACTTGCAGAAGCCCCAAGATAGCACAGCTTGTGTGATCATCACTTAGACACTATATGAGCTTGGTAGATTTGGAAAATGCTTTATATGCAGCATATCTTAATTGCAGCTAAGATTTAATTTAAAAAACATTGTTAAGATAATTTGGGGCATAGAGATCATAGGAACACCCCAGTGATTAGCACGTGCAGTGAAATGAAGTATTTTGGAAAGAGGTGCATCTCCTTTTCCTGGAGTATTTTAAACAGAGTCTGGAAAACTATCTATGAGGGATACTTTAGCTGGGGATTTTTTAAATCAGTAAATGTATTCTTCTATCCCTATGCCAAGTGTGAAGATAAATGGGGGAGTAAGTGCTTGACCCTGACCCTAAATTGCATTGAGTTTCAGAGACAGAACAACATTCTTCCTCTTGAGATGTGGAGGTTCCTGGACAATGAACCTACTCCAGATTGAAGTCTGAAATTTAAAGTCACTATTCAATATTCTCAAACGGTTTGGGGAGGGGTATAGGGCTTAGCATCCAGGACAACACCCAGAGCAAATTTCCTAGTACTGTACCATAAAATCAGAATCAGTTACCTCCACTGCCCTAAGAGAGAGGCAAAGTTCTAGCAGGTACACTTTTGGGGTTGAGCAGCTACTCAAAACATGTGGATCCCTGTATAAAAATACAAGCCCCATTCAAGTGATAGACTGCCCAATCTCCTCAATATGTTTAAGACAGCAGCATTTAGTCCTAATTTCTACCTTTATCATTTTTTACTTGTGAGCAATTCTGAGTTTGAAGAGATTAAGTTGTTTTCCACATGGAGACTCTCCATGTGAGAAAGAAATTAATTCTATTCCCTACCCTCCTTCCCAACTTGGAATCATGGAGAAAGTTTAAGGTTCATTCCCAAGATCCTACAAAGTCTGGCATGATTACAGATAGCAATAACAATAACCATCAGCAATTATATTTATATTCCACCCCATAGCGCGCTAGTGCACTCTCTGGGTGGTTCACAAGTTAATTAGCATTTTGCCCCCAACACGCTGGGTACTCATTTTACCGACCTCAGAAGGCTGGAAAGCTGAGTCAACCTTGAGCTTTGGTCAATATGGAAGGATATCCACAGCTGTGTCATATATTGATTTTAAAAAAGTCTTCAGGCCAAAAAACAATGCTGTCATAGCAGAGCCCCCTTCATACATATTGAGATGCTCAGTTCATCCTGTGAAGCAATACCGTTAGTAACAAATATAGAACACAGAAACTTGGCTGCATCATTTCCCCTTCACAATGGAAATAAATAGAAATTGTTGTATTTGCAGCTTAAGGGTAAAACAGTGCTCTCTCTCCCCCCTTTCCTATCTTCATTAAACCAAGATCTTGCCAATGGTTAACTATGCTGACTAGATTTTGTCTAAACTCTATTCTCTTTTAGATTTCTAGTTGTCTAAAAGCTTACACTGGCTACTCTAATTACTGGGGATGTGGTGACCATGCTCTGATGTTGTGGTCCTAAAAGAGGCTAAAATGCTTTGGGTCCAAGATGGCCAATCACATACACCAAAATATAATAAGTAAGGCACTCTGTAGGTGCAAATTCTTTTCTTCTATCATAGTAGCCACGGTTGTAGCAAGACGTGCTTCAAAACAGATGCTCCTGAAATCCCCTAGTAAAATGTTGCATCCGGCCAAGAAACGGACTGCTTACAAATAACAACAAGCTTTACACATTATTTGTGAAAATCTATACTTTTCTCAAGACTGCTTCAATAACTTAGTGGTTAGTGGGTATATCTAACAACTATTACAGTTTCAACTGTTTCCTCCCTCCTATGGAGAAAAATTGCTTGTTGCAAGTCTATGCTTGTGTACACCCATGCATGAACAGACACATACAGTTCATTAGTATCCAGTTAAAATATTTCTTGGACCCCACTCTAGATATCATTCTCTTAAGGTAGCAACAGAAAGACACCATTCTCTTGAAATAGTAACAGAAAAGGGTGTAGTGTAGAGTGGGAGAGAGTGTGTGGCATTCGGTTTCCAAAGCAAAGCACAAGGGTTGACCTAAGCTCCAAGAAATTGCTGGGAAGGTACTCTAGCTTTCTGCTACTACTACAGTTCTCAGCCTTTTTAAGCCGGGTCAGACTCCCTCAGACAGCTTCGGGGGCCGGGCGGCCATTTTGCCCTTCCTCCACCACATGGCACTTCCTGGTGTGGTGGAGGTGGGCCACATGAAAAGGTGCCGCGGGCTGCAGGTTGAGAATCCCTGCACTATTTATAAGTACAGTGGGTTATGTTGGATACAATGAGTCTTGGACAATGTAACACCATAATGCACAATATTAAAATAAACTATTAATAGCACGAATAGTCGGGTTTTACTCTTTGAACATGGAATGTGGAAGTAGGATACTCAGAATGCAAAAGAACAAACAGGCATGATAAGAGGATGCCAACTTGTGCAAATAGCAAGACTGATCTCTCCCCCCGGTTATTAGAATCATCATCCAAGTACGGTACCTTTTTATTTCTAGCCAGTGAGCCCTCTGTAGTCATTGGCTTTCCTCATGAGTATACAAACTTACTTTAGTAACAGCTCAAGATTGCCATACAAGGCACTGCAAACTTCAAAAAGCATTCCCCACCCCCACCCCACCCAATGTTTGCTCTGCAGTCCCCATGTCAACCAGATTTCTATGGAATGGAAATGCTCCACACACCCTTCTTTCTCCAGTTCACAGGCCATACTTTATAACAATCCGTTTTGAAAAGTCATCAGTTAAAGGCAGGAAGTGATCCCCTTAATTTTCCTCCATCCAGCTCATTCTCCAGTGCCAGATTACTGCTCGCAAAAGCTGAAGGAATTTTTAGATTCTGATTTGTGGAGGAACGGTCATATTCGTTATAACCACATAAGAGGATTTGGTGTCTGAATTAAAGTTAGAAATTCCAGTCAATCAAGTTGAGTGCTTCTGTGACCAGAAACGCATGTGTCCGGGGCAAACCAGTGCATGTGAAAACTACATTTGTCAAAATGTTGCATAAAGAGGCTAATTTTGCTTGTTCTGTTTGGCAGGCTTTTACATAACAGCTCCAGCTATGCGCATCAAGAGCAGCTAGCAAATATCCTGCCTCTGTACTAGGAGATATCTATGTGTTCAGGTACTTCTGTTGTCCACACTTCAACACAGATGTCTCAATGGATCAGCCCACACCAATAAATGGTCAAGTTCTGTAATAAAGCTGACATACATCAACCTTACAGGCTTCACAGATACAAACTGTGGATGCCTGGACAGCGAAAGGACAACTTGGGAGTCAGTAAAAACAATTGAGATCACAAGCCATGAATTTAGGTTGTGTTGCTTTAGAATGACGGGATTTTTGTATTTGTAAGTCGAACAATTAATTGTATTATTGACTTGACTTTTGTAAAGTTTATTGTGGCTTGTATTATTTATGGTATTTTGCACTGTTATTTCTGTATGTTGTTGTATTTCCCCTCCCCCTCCTTCTCCTCTTCCCCCGTACTCATGATTTGCTTTGTATTTATTTGATTGTTTTGTAAACCACTTTGAGTGGTCAATAGACTAGTAAAGTGGTATATAAGCATACTAAATAAATAATAAATAACTAAAATTCAGGAGCCAGATCAGCAGGAGATCTTGCCTTTTCAGGATGTGCAAAAAGGAGGGGGGAAATCATATTACAAGAATGTATAACACAAGCCTTCTCATCATGTTAATTACTTGTTCTGCTTTTCTCCATCATGAGAACAGGCAAGTTCCTGTTCTCCATTCCTGCTTTCCCCAACTGAAAAAAAAATTCATTAAATAATGTTTCTGCTTGTATATAGACTATACTCAAAAGCAGGAGTTCCTCTACAGATGTGCCATTTTATATGTTGAAAAAGTTACAATGGAGAGGGGATGGGCTAAGTGACCTATTACTGTTCACATCATAGATACAAATTCTGCTTCTCTTATACAAGGATTTGAAAACAAACTTTTGATTACACTTCAATCAGGATTTAGTAATACAGCACCATCAATTGATGAAAAGAAAAAAGATCTGTGTACTCGATCAGTTGACCATTCTTTGCTTCCTTTTCTAACTATTTGAGGAGTTTCAAAGAGGAAACCATATTAGTCTGTTTCACACATAACTGTTTAACTGTTCCCACTTGGGATGGGAGCAATCGAGTAGTACACATGATGTATCGGCATGCCATGTTGGTCCCAATTCTATAGATTTCTAACTGACTATAGTATTGTTCTACTCACAAAATTAAAAAGATCAAATTAAAACACAATACACACAGACACACACAGCCAAAAAATAATTAAACTTGAATAATAGTTAAAATACATTAAATAGTTATAACAAAATTAAAATAATTAAAACTTTTAAAAAAACTATTAAAACAAACAAACTTAGCTTTTAAAAAAACAGAATCCAAGGACTCATTTATAATTATTATAAATTATACTCTTCAACCCTCTGAGGAAGGATAAAAGGAGACAGGCCCAATTAACCTCCTGAAGGAGTTCACTCCATAACCCGGGAGCTGCTGCAAAAAAGGCCTTCTTGTGTCCCCATCAAGTGTCTCCTTGATGGCAATGGAACTGATAGGAAGGTCCCTTGTGCAGATCTTAAGAGCTGAGTAATATCCAAATAAGCCCAGAATTACCGGCAAGTACTACCCTGCCTTCCTTGACAAAGTTTACAGGTCGCTCTACATCCATTTTTCAGAGACGACAGAAATGGATACTGCCAGAGTATAATTTAAAAGGCAGCAAAGATCTAGAAAGATAAAGCTTAGGGGACTATCATAATTAAAGTTTTCTTAAGGTAGAGCTCCCCAGAGCAGCTTTCAGGTTGTTTTAATCTGAAATACATTTAAATACAGATAAAAATCCCCAAAAGAGTAAGATCTATTGCTCAGATACTTTAATTTAAGAGCAATACTAGACAGTCGTCCTTGTTCAGAATGAAAGGCAGAGGACCAGCAAACAGAGATCAAAACAGGGAAGTGAGTCAACCCTTCAAGACTGTCTAGATGGAGAGAGAGAGAGAGAGAGAGAAGAATAAGGATAACTAAGGGCCTGAGATGTTTTCCTTGCCTCAGCGGTTCAGAGCTCTAAACAACCTGACTCACTACCAGCTTCATCTATACCTATAAGGCAAAGAACCGGATCCTGTGTCCCGAACAGCCTCCCGCACCCCTAACACCATCCCTGTCACAGCCCGCGCACACGCACCTTTCTGCTGGCAGACGGGCCCCATCGGTGTCCCGATCACAGAGGTGGGGCACAGGCCCCACAAACCACAACAACACATGTGCGCGAGTCCCAGTGAGGAACGGCCAAGCGCAGAACCGTTGTGCTGTGCCTCTGGCACATGATGGTCCGTGTGCATTCAAAGAAGGGAAGCTGCGCTGGGAGGGGCCCAAGCTCATGACGGGATGGTGCTCGCACAATGGAGAAGACTCCAGGAAGACCCACTGGCACCAAGGCTCTTTTCCAAAGTCCGAGAGACCATGGAGGATGAGAGAAAAAAGACGGGAGGGGGAGGGCACAGAAGACCGGCCCACTTCAAGCGCCGAGGGTGTGTGAGTGAGAGAGAGGGGGAGAGCAAGAGGGAGGGAAAGAGGCAGGGTGTGTGTGTATGAGAGAGATGGGGGAGAGAGAGAGACGCCACCTGAACACACATTGCGCTGGAAGGAGGCCTCCTGAGACACAAAATGCACGATGGGAATTGTAGTCACTGTGAAAGCCATAATTGCAAATAGTGCTTCAACAGGGACTACATTCCCCACCATGCATTGCGAGGCATGCAAGAACGGATCAACACAGGCCTCCTGGACCTCACGAGGTATGTGTCCTTGTGTGCCGGTGTGTGTGTGTGAACACATGTGTGTCTGAATCCCAGTAGGGAGAGAAGGGGGTGGCGGGAGCACGAGGTGTGAGTGTGTGTGTGTGTGTGTGTGTGTGTGTGTGTGTGTGTGTGTGTGTGTGTGTGTGTGTGTGTGTGTGTGTGTGTGAGAGAGAGAGAGAGAGACCGCCCGTGGGCTGGCAGGCAAAGGGGACACTGGGGGGACCCAGGTGTGTCGAGGGGCAGTTGTGGGGAGGAGATGGGGGAGGCTGGAAGGGCAAAGGGTACCCCACACCAAGAGAGGCAAACCAGCACCCCACACACATACACCCGAGCGAAGCCGGGCACATAGCTGGTGCTTATATAAAAACACAAGTGCATGAAAACATTTTGAAGCAAAGCTATATTTCTTATGATTCTACCAAGAACTACAAACTACATGTGAGTAAAAAAAATCACTTGTGATAAGCTTTGAACTTGTAAATAATTTTGATTCTATCTACATGTTCAAATAATTTTGGAAAGCTTTAAGGCAACAGATCACAAAAGATCACACATTAGATCCTGAAACATATTGCTTGCATCAGAAACACTAAACCTGTTGACCTCCAAATCTCCTTGGCCTATCAATTACTTAACAGCAAAATGGCTTTAAACACATTTTAGTAGGGGCAGGGTTTTGTTTGTTTTTAATATCTTGTCCTCATCAGTGGGCTGTGGCGGCTTAGTGGTTAAGATGTAGCGCTTGATGACTGGAAGGTCAGCAGGTCAGCAGTTTGAGAGCTGAGCTCTGCACAACGCAGTGAGCACCCATTGTCTGTCTCAGCTCAAAAGCAAGAAATTGCAAGCAGATAAATAGACACCACTTTGGTGGGAAAGATAACAGCTTTCCATGTGTTTTGGCATCTAGTCATGCCTGCTACATGACCACAGAAACATCTGCAGACACAGACAGCACTGGTTCTTTAGCTGTAAATAACTGAACCCTATATCAGACAGGATTGGCTTCCAAGCAAGGGAGACCTTTACTTTTAGCTTATCAGACTGCTGGACTGCAGATAAATGCAATTCTTAGAACATTAAAATCAGAAACCAGAAAAACCAAGAAACGCCTGGAATGAGACGTTATTTTCTGCAGTCTTGGTAGACAGTTACACACAACTTTTCAAAAGATTTTTATTTTGGGGTAGGCTCAGCAATGAAACACTTATGCATAATGGGTCAACTGTAAAGGTAAAGTTCGCCTTTGCTCGAAAGCCAGTCATATCCAACTATAGGGTTTGGTGCTCATCTCAGGTTATAGCCAAAAAGCCAGTGCTGTCTGCGTCCGCAGACATTTCCATAGACATGTGGCAGGCATAACCACCCAGACAGCATGGAACGCTGTTACCTGCCCACCAAAGCAGTACCTTGTTATCTAATTTCAATGTCCTGCGTTCAAACTGCTAGGTTGGCAGGAGCTGGGACAGAGACGGGAGCTCACTCCGTCGGGCAACACTCAAGTCTCGAACTGCTGACCTGTCGACCTTCCAGTCATCAAGTTCAGCATCTAAGCCACCGCTTCAACTGTAATACAAAGCAAACAGTCAGCACTCTAACGTGGAATTCAATAGATTTCCTCACTTCAAAGCTTCAACAAAAAGTGAATGAAACATTTAAACTGCGCCGAAGGAAAAAGAGAAGGAAAGCTAACTTGTGCTTTTAAGTTGGTAAGCGCAAGAGACTTACCGGTATTTCAGCCAGCATGGTTAGCAGTCTCTCGCACTCTCTTTACGGCATGAAACTATTTTTTTTTAACCTATAAACAGCCTCTGTGTTTAAGACTTCAATTTCCATTGAACACAACAATAGGTGAACTGAAAATTGGCATTAACACAGAAAGAAAAATTGGGCATCGAGCTCTGTGCTGGATGTGTGCCACGCGAAGATGCCCTTTCCCCAAGATTTTAGAAATGTAAAGCTAAACAGTACACAAGACATAGGTTATAACCTTCCACAAACAACTCATTTAGCTTTTCAGGGAACAAATGGTGCCCAGTGACAGCACAGTACACTGGAGAATATGTTAGACTTGAACCAGGAATGTTGTGAAGCAAGGTGAGTTTCATGTCCCATTTTTCAATTACCCCAGGGAATCTTGATCCTTAATTTCAGTACCCTAATTAATTGCAAAATACTTTAGCCATTCGATGATAGGCTTGACTGGTGGCAACACATGAGTTCTTTCCTGGGCTACCACCCAACATATGCACATTTTGGAAGGAAGAGATACCAGCAGAAGGTTTAAGAGTCCTCTCTTGTGCCTCAGTGACATTTTCATCATGATATGCGACTGTGAACAGCATATCCCAGGAAGCCGGTCCTAAAAATAGCCTCTTACAGCAGAAGTCAGAGGGGGATGGGGCGAGATATGGTTTATATGGCTTATCATCCTGTCCTGTCTGAGTCTGACTCCTTGGCAGTTTTCTTTATATACACATAAACATGTATATACAGAGATATGGAGAGGTCGTAATCCAAAGCAAGATTGCCAGGCATTTGTTTAAAGGTAACAAGATGGCACATAGAAAGGCCAACATCTTATTAAGTAAAGGTAAAGGTTTCCCTTGCTCGAAAGCCAGTCGTATCCGACTCTAGGGTGCAGTGCTCATCTCTGTTTCTAAGCCGAAGAGCCAGCGCTGTCTGCTTCTGCAGACGTTTCCGTGGTCATGTGGCAGGCATGACTAGACACGGAACGCTGTTACCTTCCCACCGAAGTGGTCCCTATTTATCTACTTGCAATTTCTTGCTTTCGATATTGCAAGGTAGGAATTTATTCAGTACAGTATTAGAAATGGGGGGAATTGGTCGGACAGCTCAATGGGTACAGCGTTTCCCAAACTGTGTTCCATGGAACATTGGTGGACTTTAATTCCCAGAAGCCTAAATCAGTACATTGGCTGATCAGTGCTTCTGGGAACTGCAGTTCAAAAACCAAAGGTTGGGAAACACTGGATTAGGCAATGGTAAACTCTCTCAGTACTCTATACTTAGGAAACTCTGGGATAGGTCACAGAAGTCATAATGTTATTGTTGCTGTTGTTACAGTTGCTGCTGTTAAGAAACTGGGACCTTCTGGTCCATACTTAGCCCAATCGAGTTCCCTATCCATCCAGTGTAGGGACCACTCAAGCCATAAGCCCCTGAAACTAGCGAGGAGGAGAATCCCCACTGTTGTCACTGATCCTTGCCACAGTTAACAGGTAGGACTCTCTCAAGCACTACATAACAACTACACTGGAAGCACGTGCCAATTGCTTGCCAGTCCATATTCTCCCTAATTTGTGTGTGTGTGTGTGTGTGTGTGTGTGTGTGTGTGTGTGTGTGTTAATTAGCCAAATGAAGGCACAGTAATCAGTGCACAAGTTGGTGGAATGTTCTATAACCTCTGGCGTACCCGTCAAGCGTGGCTCCGGAAAATATGGGAAATTACTGCGCATGCGCAGTTGCGCATGCGCAGTAACCCATTTGTGCATGTGCAGAACCCTTTGCACATGTGCAGAACTCTTTGCACATGTGCAGAACCCCTTTGTGATGGGTGCACATGCACAGTAACCTCTTTTCCCCACCATTCAAAATACAGGAAGGTGGCGGGAAAGGGGAGGAACGAGTGCTAAAATATGGGAAATCCTGGCCAATATGGGATACTTAACAGGTATGAGCTCTGGGACCACTATCAAGGAACAAGGTGTATTTAGGCACTCAGTTTCTGAAGCCAGGGAAACCATCCACATACTCAAGCCAGCTCACAGTCATGGGGCTGACTGGAGGACATTCTCCTAATTGGTATCGCAGGTTGAGGGATAAATGCAAATGTATACTCATTCCAAACCCAAGTCTTCAAAGGAAGTACAACCCCATTCACAGTGGGATTGTGGATCTGATTTTCACTGATCCGCGCAGTACCTCAGCTTTGTCTGGATTAAACTTCTATTTGTTTGCTTTCATCCAATCTGTTATTAAGGTCAAACACTAATTCAGCAATGTCTCCCACTTTTCCCGTGTGTTATCCTCACAACCTCATGGAACATTAGAATGATTACTACCCAGTCACCACATCACAAAGAGGTGTCACAAGTTACATGAAAGCTTGTAAGAGCCGCACTTCCTGTTTTCGACTTCTGCATTACACACATGGTCTCTAATCCTGCATTCTTTTCACATTCAGGTTAACCATGTGGAAGCAAGGTTAAATCTCCAGCTCTGCCCTTCCTACCTTTCTGCTCTGCCCTCTACCAATGGTCTACAGAGAAGAACTTCTTTTATCTAAGGAAGGGTCAGGATTTCAGGATCCTGAAAAAATAACTGGAATTGGGGTAGGGCTTGCAATACACTGCAAATTAGGGAGAAGTTGAGACTATGGATGCAGAAGCATCTTCCAACATCTTCCCCACACGTTCCTTTCTGAGGAGCAAATCAGCTGCAGAGGAAGCAGGAAGTGCACCTCTCTCACATTTCTTTCCCACTGCAGCCATCTGGTGTGTAAAACGGACCGCAGTGTTCCTCATGTTACTCGGGCCAAGTGGAGAGTTCATCTGTCACACACAAGAGGAAAATATAGCAAAGGTTGGCTGTACAGATACCATTTCTCATGCCTGTGAGTAAATCAGGCAATTGCTATTGTGGCTTTGCCCAGTGGCCACAAAACACTGCCAACAGCAAAGGCATTTTGCCGCTCCATAAAAAGATGTGTGGATCTCAAAACCTACATATTTTCTCACATTCCTAACAAGAGCAGAACCATATGTAGTCCCTTTCCCCGTAACCTAGCTGCAAATTAAAACAATCGCCACAGAAATCATAAGAGCATCAGTTACAAATTAAACACTGGATTAGGCATGGTTAAAAGTAGTGAAAAGAGTGAGTGAGCAAAGGCATCAGCATTTCTCAGTATCACAGCGATTGCCCACTTCTCTTTGGATAGCTTTCCGCCCAAGGAATCAGCGCAAAAAAACAGGCACAAGAAGGGCTCTGGTCAATGAGCCATTATGCAGGCTGCTATTCCTAACAATGATCCTCTGTAATGAAAATGCCTCTGTATGCCAGTTATTCTCCCTCTCACTGAAGTAATAAGGATCCAGCCACAAGTGCAGGCATGCGCAGAACTTGCTTGCTCCTTCTTGATTTACAGAACTTCCCAGCTAACAGCTGCATTGCAGATGAACCCTCTTAAAGTGGACACACACACACTGTGAAGCCAGCTGCACAGCACTGATCCACACTGAAGTTAACAGGCAGCATTTCTGGAGCGATCACAAGCACAACAAGCCGGGTCTCTTCTAAAATACCACATGTTGTACACCCATCCATACAACCCACCCTTCTCAAACTCAGTGGAGAATGTTCAAAATATAAGCCAATTAAGAGATCCAAAAAGCTCTCTTATGGTCATTACCACCTATCTGAATCCTCACTTTTGATGTTAAAGTACCATCTCACAAGATGATAAATCCCTTTCTCATTTAGGGACTGTAAACAAAACACACACACACACAACACACACCCCCTCCCAAAAAGGACAAAGAAGAAATAGGAAAGAACACTAGTTGATCTTACAGGATTCGTTGATGTTTGCAAATGTGATCTAAACAATAATATGCCCCTGGGATCTGGTCAAACTGTCATCCCACTACCACTGGAATACAAATGGTAAAAAGGGTTCTGTCAGAACAAGGGACATACAAGCATCCCTTGGGGCCTTCCTCCAAAGTTTGAAGCTAAATGTGCAGGCATCTTCCATTCAGTTGCAGAGAGATCCCTAACACCAATCAACAGAAAACCTGAAGAGATTAGAAGTAATTGTTTGGTACCTGCAAAACTCGGAAGAAGCACTGCTCTTTGCCTATTTCACAGCTAAATCTAGAAGAAGGTAAGAGGGAAACGTGGTAACTGTTTGGTGAAGGCATGTGCCTTCATGAAAGAGCAGCAACCAATTGAGCATGTGCTCCTACCCTATCAGCCTTTCTGTTCAGAAAGACCATTCCATGGGGAGATTTGGCTGACTCAGAACATTTCCCTATACCTAAGTTAATCCTACTCCTTTTCCTTTGGCCACAAAGGTTTAAACGTAGTCAAAAGACCTCAAGGCAAAGCAACTGATCCTTAGAATAAACAAAGAAAGGTCCATCACAAGAAATATCTCATTCTTAGGGAAGATACATAAACTTTTATTGACATGAAACGATGCCAAACTCATAAATCCTATGCACACATCTAAGAACAACTCTGGAAATAGAACAATGGCTTACTTGAAAGAGTGAGTACGTGGTACTTTAATGAACTGAATTTTGGACTAACCAGTATCTGGGTTTCAGTCCATTAAAACTCCAGATGGCCTCTATTGAATTGAATTTTATTCTTATATACCGCTTTCCTCGTTTTGTGGACGACCCAAAGCGGTTCACAATATTTCAAGTATTCTGAGTCATTCTTCTTCTTCCGTGTCTAGGCCAGACGTAAAACTGGCAAAATGAAGCCACCATTTGATGGGTTCATTCTAATAGTTCCCTTCGCCTGACCTAGTGTGAGAAAGATTAGCCAGAAACACAAGGTTGCCATTACCAAGGTACGCCTGATTGTGGTTCAAAAATACTATACCACAATCTTTGAGGAGGTTCTTTCTGTCATGGGGATGTAGCAAAACAAACCAGTCCTTGTACAAGATCCGTAGGTGAGACCCACCTAAATCGAAGCATAGTGTTTATCATGGAAGAACATTAGGAGTTCAGAAACTTCAGGCTTACAAGATTTTTGCTGTTCATATTGTATCAGAAAGAAAAGGCTTTCCAGGTAATGTTATATATTGTACTGGAAAGCCGTTCACAGGACAGAAAAGCATCACAAATAGATTTGCCTTCTAACTTATAAATAGCAAATGCTGCTACTCAATCTCAAAATCAGTAAAATTTAGTAGCCTGACTATAGGCTAGGCACCATGGGGTGTGACAAAAAGAAATGGCTAGGCCAATTAGACAAATTCAGTTCTCTGATTCTTTAGCCATGAAATTCACTTCCTGGGAAGGAAAACACGCAGCCAGCTCCTAACTCCAGTATCCGTTCTACGGGCCTATAGACATCAAGGAGGAAAGAAAATCATTGTTTCTTGTGTGGTGAAGAAACTTAGTTTGATCACTCTTAATTTAATGAAGATTTGCCAGAAGATGAAGATTTGCCAGAAGGTTGACAATGGAAACTAGGTAAAGGTTGCCTTTGCTTGAAAGCCAGTTGTGTCCGACTCTAGGGTTCAGTGCTCATCTGTTTATAACCAAAGACTGTGTTGCAGATGTTTCCATGGACATGTGGCAGACATGCCTAGACACCAGAGTGCAAAGAACGCTGTTTACCTTCCCACCGAAGTGGTCCCTATTTATCTACTTGCAACGTCTTGCAACTGCTAGGTTGGCAGGAGCTAGGACAGAGATGGAGCTCACTCTGTTGTGCAGTACTTGGGTATCAAACTCTGACCCCTCCAGTCTTCAAGTTCAGCATCTTAACCACTTGAGACACTGCAGTACCCATAGAGTACCAATGGAGACTGCATTCCACTTGTTCCAATGGAGCCAGTCTTTGTTCAAAACTCCTAATACATTTATCTGAATTCCATGGCACTAACTCTTAACTAAAATGTAGGAAAGGAAGAGATCAGAAAACCAATGTTTGAGGTAAAATTTTGTTCTGTCCACAAAGGTTTGGTGACAAACAATATGAAAACCCTATTACAGTACCTATTATGGTATAAAGATGCTGCCTAGTTTAAAATTTAAAAAAGGCTGCCAAACTTTGGAATGGCTTTCTAAAAAGCTGCGAAACCTGGAGGCCTCAGGAGATGCATAAAACTGCAACTGCTGGGAAGCTCTTAGCATGTTTGAAGGAAAGGCAGGAAACTGATGAAAGCTTGAGTGAAGTTCATTTAGGATGAAATACTGTAATCAATAACCAGTAAATGGTGTGCCCAAGTCCCTGTGGAAGGCCACTTCTTATATTTACTGGTACCCTATGAGATGCAGTATGTGTGAACTAGTAGTAGTAGTAGTAGTAGTAGTAATAATAATAATAATAATAAGAAGAAGAAGAAGAAGAAGAAGAACAACAACAACAACAACAACTAGCAGATAATAATGATAATGATAATGATAATGATAATGATAATGATAATGATAATGATAATGATAATGATAATGATAATGATAATAATAATAATAATAATAATAATAATAATAATAATAATAATAATAATAATAATAATAATAATAATAATAATAATAATAATAATAATTTCATGTCAGAAATTATTCTGGGTTGAAAGGATTTTTGCTGGAGAAACTCCACTCAGGAGAGACCTGAATGAGGCTCTTTTCATGTTCTCAGGATCTTTTTCCCCACCAAAATGGTTCCTATTTATCTACTTGCGATTTCTTGCCTTCGATCTGCTAGGTTGGCAGGAGCTGGGACAGAGACGGGTGCTCATTCCGTCATGCAGTACCTGGGTCTCAAGCTGTCCACTTGCCAGCCCTCTAGCTAACAAAGCAAGCTTCTTAACCACTGAGCCACTGCAGCCCATGTGAACTGGATTTATTTATTTATTGGCTAAGAAAAAGCTATGTGAACTTTTTCTTAGCAAAAACCATTTTTAAAAAAAGCCTGCTCCTGGAGATCATGAAGAGCACATTGGCACCTGTTGCCCCACCTCACCCCAGCTACCTAGGCTATTCCACTTAGCAACATGAAATCCTACTAGGAAAATACTGTTGCAAGACAAAAACTTTGGAATTATAGCCTTGTATCAGACACTTATCCAGCTTGTTATAAGTCCACTTTTGAAATATATGGCTTAACTCGTGTCCCAAAATTGCAGAGTCTCATTCAATGAGTTAAGTTTCCTGTAGACCAAGATGAGGATCAATTCTTTGTAAACATACTGAAGATTCTGAACTGAGGTTTGTGGCATTCTATAATATTTGCTAAAGATGACTGGAATCAAAACATGTTTAACAAGGCTCTAAAATGGAATAAAGTTGGAATTCCTTTTATAACATGAAGAATGTTGCTTCTAAAAGCACCCGAACAACAAAACATGATTTTTTCTATGATATCAGACAAACTTTCAGAATTTAACTGCTTTTATTGGTATTTTTATCGAAGACACACTGAATGTCAGATGGAACGTGTTCAAATTATTCAATTAATTTTTGTGATAAATATGAACCATGACACAACACGTTCTTTTGCTCGTTGTCAACCAAAACTTCAGATCCTCAGAGAAGGAAAGCCATCCGTTGCCAGGCAGCTGACCATTAATTTGATATTTTTTTTAAAAAAAATGTCTCATGGAAGCATCAGAAAAATCAGAAACATTAAGAAATGTAGATAGGCAAGTATATTCTAAACAAAGACAAAATTTGCTCTTAGTGAGTCTTTAGAGCAGAGTATGAAAACCACTCGAAAAAAGTTATATATACACCCAACAACATTATGCTACAGGTAGATACGCAACCCACTAATTCCCCCTGAATCATAACTCTAGTGTGCAAACAACTGGGCTAGTTCTACTGGTAAAAGACTTGTGAAATCTTTGAAGAAGGCTAGCCTATTCAACCATGGAAGTTACAAAAAGCTAATTGAAAAGACAATTAAATTCTACTCACAATCAAAGGCTTACACAATGTAGGCACTTGAGCACTTGATAAAAATAAAAATATATAGGTTATGCAACATGTGTCTTTACACACCCATATAACGTAAACCTTTTGTGTGTGGTCTCCTAAACTCCCCCATAGCCCAACAGTTTGTCTACCTGTAATTGTGGTTATTTGAGTGGTCATTTGTGAGCTCACACCAGTGAGCTGTTTTGCATATAATGTGCAGATCATCTCAGAACCTTCCAGAACTGCTCTTCTACAAAGATAGAGACATTTGAGAGGGGAGGAGGGCAGGATGTGTGAGTTCCCAAATGACCACTTGAAGAAAAGGCAAACAAACGGCCCTTCATTGTGGTCTCTGTGAACACAATGGGCAACTAGAGAACATAAAATTATGGCAGCAGACAGATGTTATTGTATAGTATGGATAACACTTCCCTGCCAAAATGCATATTGAGACAGGCCCTCACATCGAGACAACAGTGTTGCAGAAAGATGCCCAGATGGCTCCATGTTGCTACCATGCATATATCTGGGAGGAGAACTCCCCTGAGATGCACAGTCAATTTAGCAGCAACTAAAACAGGCTGTCCCTGAGCAGACTTGGAAAGGGGAATTCAAGCCAGTGGTAGTAGAGTTTGATAGTGTTGATGACTCATTTTGTGAATATCTGCAATGAGACAGGGAAACCTTTCTTGTTGGAGGCATAGCAGACAAGCAATTTTGGGGATTTACAGAAGGGTTTGTTCTGTGAACACAAGAGCACTTGGGCCCATCTAACATATGTAGAGTGTTTGGGGAGGGGGGGGCAGTTGGTACAAAGTATACAAAACGAATGAAAATAGAAAACTACTTTGGAAAGGAATAAAATACCTGACTATAGAACAAGTTTGTTTTGTGGAAAATAAGACAAGGAGAATCAACTCAGAATATGCAACATTTGCTTGTTTTTCTAACCAAGCTGAGACTAACTAGGAATGCTAGCTTTATGGAGAGGAGCTTGAGATCAGTAGCGGTCATGGATTTGAATTGTCTTTTTCACGACCTAGTAATACCAAAAATGGGTCCTAGTTGCACCAGACGTTTAGGAGAGAACGTGTTGTTGAGGTTCTTCAGGAAGTGGTAAAGATCCTGATGGGTGAACTAGGAATGGCCATTGGGATGAGGAGCAGGTCCTGATATAGCAGCTATGTAAGACCTGAAGGAGAAGTCGTATGGCCTCTGGTTTTAAGAGATAAGAGGAACTGCGGGTTGCTTTGGCTCAAGAGAAATCATGGGTTAATGACGGAGTAACCTAAGGACTGTTGGGTAGGACCTGTATGCATAGGATTTCCTAATAGAGAGCTTTATGGAGGCTAGCAGTATTTCTCTGATGTGGTATTCTTATGCTGATAGAAGTAGAACACGGCAAACCATGACGTTATCAGGATACATTGGTGTGACAGACCTTGGCTATGACTGGCTTTCAAGCAAGGGCAATCTTTACCTGTGCATTTGAGTAGATCTGGGGTTGGACCTTGGAGTAAGATGAGGAGCTACAGCCATTAAAGTCAAAGACTAAGAGAACTATATGCAAGATGTTTACAGGACGCTTGAGTCCTTTGCAGATTTCCTTAAATCAACTTTCAAAATTTCTAAGGTCACCTGTGTGTGTGTAGATTGGACCATTGGTGTGTGTTTGCAGAGACCACATGGAAGAATTGCTAGTTTCTGTATACAGGTGAAACTCGGAAAATTAGAATACCGTGCAAATGTCCATTCATTTCACTTAAAAAGTGAAACAAATATATGAGATAGACTCACTACATGCAAAGCGAGAAGTGTCATGCCCTAATTCGTTATAATTGTGATGATCATGGAGTACAGCGTACATGAGATTATGTGATGATTATGGGGTACATGAGATTGGGAGGTTGGGGTTTCCATAAACAGTAAGCCATGAGCATCAATATTATAACAAAGGCTTGAACTATCTCGCTTTGCACATAATGAGTCTATCTCATATATTTGTTTCACCTTTTAAGTTGCATTACTGAACTGAATGAACATTTGCACAATACTCTAATTTTCCAAGTTTCACCTGTATATAGAATGCAAACTATTCTACAGTACTATACCGATAATTTCTATTAGAAGCTTATCATTGCTTTGAATGATAAGTTAACATGTGAATTGAATGTGAAGAAAGGTATTTTGAAAGAAAACAAGTTTTGGGAAATTTGGAGACCATTTGTGGAATATGTTCTAATAAGTAATAAAGGTGACAAACCAGTACCTCAGCATATGAGTTTTTGGAAGGATTAAATTAGAATATTGATCCTCATGGCATGTACATAGCACTGGGTGTTATTATTTTGCAATATGAAAGGTTGGATCTTATAAATTTTTGACATATTAAACACATAATTAAAAATATAAAGAAAAAGAATAATATATACATAGAAATAAGGATTGGGATATATATTTTATGAGATGACTGATAAATATAAGGTTTAACAGTTGGCGCTGTTTATAATGCTATTGCAAAAGAGTTTAAGCAATTTAATGTTGTTTATGTATTTGATGTACTTACGGTATGTATTCTTTTTCCCCCTGCTTTTTCGTACATATATCTTGTATGTTTGTATAATTTTTGCGATTTTTGTTATTTAAAATAATAATAATAAAAAAATATGGAATTGCATTTCACCTGATCACCACAATTTCTCTATTAAAGCTGGAGCCACTCCTTTGAAAAAAAGAAGCTTAAGGCGTGTACCTTACTAAAGCATGATGACCTCTGAGAACTCAGTACAGTACAGTTTTTAAGCTCTTCCATTAATCCCTTTCTACCTCATTACACAAAGCAAGGGTACTTTCATTCAAATCTATCCAAACCTGCATGACTCCAACTAAGTTTCCTAGTAGCATAACCTCTAAACCAAAGCCTTTGGACATTACTCAAATTGTAATCATTTTCATGGCATAGATTCTCATCAGGAAGAACAAGGGGTCCTTCAAGCTCAGCAAGCAAGCAATTAATCAGTCCTTCAATTGTCCAACAGTTCATATTAGCCAGTTGAGCACACGCTCCCTGAGAGCTTGAGTATCTGGAAGACCTTCCAGAGCAAATTAGCAGTTAGTTCTAGCCTGGAAGAGTCACCATCCCTAAGGCTAAATGCTGCCTGTCCTAATACGACACTCCTGAGGATGCAGTCCCCAATTCCTACAAGCCTGAAGGAAACCCTAAGCCTATCACTATGAAATGAGATAACCTTTTGACACAGCTCCATGGTATCGAAAGAGAGAAGCAGCTGCAGTGAAGCAGAAACCCTAAACATATCCAGCAAGCCGCAGAGACCAACAGGGTGAGGGGTTTTTATGAGATGCTCTATGCTTTTCTCCATGTATGTGTGTTTTCCCAGCAGACACAATCTTGGACAGTTACTACCAGGGTCACGTTTCACTCATCAGTTGAGATGCATGGCATCAAGTCCTAGGCAACAAGCCAGCAAGCTGAACACACGTCATCTGTTATCTCCATGCTACCTTCTGCAAGAGCAGAAAAGGAAATTCCCCAGTCACATACAACCCACCAGCTGCAAAGCCCATATAAAACTGGACTATCAGAAAGTTTGCAAAAATATTTTAAGATTTGGAAGACTACAAAGAGAGGAGAAAATTTTATCTTACATCTGGGCAGATTGCAAATCATGTACAGTATTTCAGCAAAAATTAGCTCAACTATCAACGACAGCTGGGATTTTGACCATTTTGCTAAATACCATTTAAACACCGTCGGATACTAACAAAAATTCCATAAAGTCAAAAATCCATTTGTGTAATGTGGCATCCTATATCTTCTGTTGAATCTACTGCTGTTATCACCCAGTATTAAATAAATAAATTTCATGTCAGAAATTACTCTGGGTTGAAAGGATTTTTGCTGGAGAAACTCCGCTCAAGGGTTGCCCGAATGAGGCTCTTTTCTTGTCCCCAAGATCCGTCATGCAGCATTCAGGTATTGAACTCTGACCTTCCAGACTTCAAGCTCAGCATCTTAACCACTAAGCCACCGCAGCCATCTGTCATTATCCAGTAATGACAGATATGACGTATCAAAGGAGACCCATAGCCTCACCACCTTCTTCTGATGAAAAGCAAAAGCTGAGATCATCCACTATTCTATATTAATGCTAAGACCTCTAACCACTAGTATAGAATAGATGCTAATTAACTTGTGAACTGCCCAGAGAGTGCACTAAGCACTATGGGGCAGTATATAAGTGTGATTGCTTTGCTTTAACCAAATCTCTAGCCAGCATCTTCCAGCAGTATGGAAGAAAAAACCCTACAATATACTGAAGCTTGACCAGGTAATTCCAAGCAAGAATAGAACCAACCGGCAACTGGTACATCCCACATTCTCAACCAGACAATCTATCTTAAGGATACCACAGGTGATAATGTCAAAAGGCTCAGAGAGGTCTAAGAGAATCAATAGGATTAAACTCCCCTCCATGATTGCCATGGCAAATGTTAAAA
Organism: Bradypodion pumilum; assembly: GCA_035047305.1. Lineage (NCBI taxonomy): Eukaryota > Metazoa > Chordata > Lepidosauria > Squamata > Chamaeleonidae > Bradypodion > Bradypodion pumilum. The sequence goes on from JAWDJD010000003.1 coordinate 141,629,753, forward strand.
CATGCAACACTACTCCAAAATCTCAAAAGCAAAAACCAGATTTTAGGAGGCATGCTTACACAGGCTTTCAGTGGCTAGTATTGGCATCTTTAAGAACTCAAAACAAATATCAGGGGAAAAAATACACTCACACATCTACACACACTAGCTCAAATTGCATAGGATTAAGTACAGGTGAAACTCAGAAAATTAGAATATCATGCAAATGTTCATTCAGTTCAGTAATGCAACTTAAAAGATAAAACAAATATATGAGATAGACTCATTACATGCAAAGCGATAGTTCAAGCCTTACTTTGTTATAATATTGATGCTTATGGTTTACAGCTTATGAAAACCCCAACAACACCCCCCAATCTCATGTACCCCATAATCATCACATAATCTCATGTACGCTGTACGCCATGATCATCACAATTATAATGAATTAAGGCATGGCATATCTCACTTTGCATGTAGTGAGTCGGTCTCATATATCTGTTTCACCTTTTAAGTGAAATGAATGAACATTTGCACGATATACTAATTTTCCAAGTTTCACCTGTACAGTATGTTGCAAAAACAGGATATGTTGTTTGTTTGTTTGCTCATTTGTTTTCTGTGCAAAATACACATAGCAATGGCAAACATCTATTAATTTTTAAATAATCAAGAAAAAAGAGGCCCAAAGTATTGTACTGTATATTAAACTCAAAATTATAAAAACTGAAGAATAAAACTAAAGAGCTTTTTAAAAAAGGAGGAAATTGCACACAATCGTATACAGTAAAAGATTCCTTTTAGTCTAAGTGTAATCATTGTCACATACAATCTGAGACACACATCCACTGAGATCTCAGGGATCCATTTATTCACTTAATGTATTTCTAAGCTGCCTTTAAGGGCAAACATCCTCCCAAAGCAATGTATAATAAAACATCAAAAACAAATAAAATTGAACACAAACAATAAAAATAGGCAGTAACAAAATCTGAAATACACTGCAGCTAGAAATCAAGAACAATCCAAAAGATATACCAATATTTACGGAAAGGCCAAAGAAAACAAATTTCTTTAAAGATGTGGAAGACCTATGGCTTTTTTAGAACCTTTTAATGTTTGACAGACCTAGAATAAAGATGGCAACCTATTCTAAAATGTGGAACTATTTCAGGAAAGGTCCTCTCTTTCTTATTTGCTTATTTCGTTGCCCTAAAAATGGAGGCATTCAGGAAGAGCCTTCATTGCTAATCCTAAATTGCTGTCTGGTGGCATGAATGTAGGAAGTGTTCCTAACAACAGGGATCCCAAGCCATTCAAATCTTTAAAGATTAACACCAGCATTTTTGAAATAGGTTGGAAAATACCAATAACTAGGGTGGGTGGCTCAAAATAGCTGCCACGTGATAAAACTCTCTCATATTCTGAGAATTTTGCTCACCTTGCCTCAATCTCTACCTGCTGAAATTTCCAAACTATCTTCAAAGTGTGAGTATTCATCACCAACTGCAATCCAGCACAATTAAAAGTACTTTTTGCAACTTCAAAAATGCCCTGTCAGAACATCCTACCAAAGCCAAACACAAATCTCCGGATTGAAACGGAATAGCAGGTGGCAGCCGTGGCTAGGAGGGCCTTTGCACAGCTTCGTGTTATCTACCAATTGCGCCCGCTCCTGGACCGGGACTCCTTGCTCATGGTCACTCACGCTCTGGTCACCTCCACATTGGATTATTGTAATGTACTCTACATGGGGCTGCCCTTGGTGACCATTCGGAGGCTTCAGTTGGTCCAGAATGCAGCTGCCCGGGTTGTGATGGGGTACGGGCGTCATACTCGGGCCTCACCACTTCTCCGGGAGCTGCACTGGTTGCCGGTGTGCCTCCGGGTGCAATTCAAGGTGCTGGTTTTGACCTTTAAAGCCCTTTATGGCATTGGTCCAGGCTACTTAAGAGACCGCGTCGCCACAAGGAATTTAGCCCGTCCTACTAGGGCAGACAGAAGGGGCTCACTGGTGGTCCCATCAGTGAAAGAGGTACATCTTACTGGGACCAGGAAAAGAGCCTTTTCCGTGTCTGCCCCAGCCCTGTGGAACCTCTTACCACCTGAGTTGCATCTCCAGACGGAACTACTCCCTTTTAGGAAGATGCTGAAGACATGGTTCTTCCAGCAGGTTTGGGGCATGCTTGACTCTACCAGTCAAGCCCGGTGGCTGATTTAGCCTATGTGGTGGGCTGTTCCCTGGCTTGGTTATTCTGTTTTAACGGGGGTAGGGTGGGGGTGGGTTGTTTGTTAATAATGATATGTTTGTGTTTTTAATGTTGGTTTTAATTGGGGGATGTTAGACCTGTTTTAATTATTGTTGCTTTATTGTTTTTATTGTAATTTTTATTGTGTTGTTAGCCGCCCTGAGTGGTGTACCCTCCAGGAGGGCGGGATATAAATGCGCAGAAATAAAATAAATAAATAAATATTGGTGATTGTTAAGTAGAGCTGAAGTGTGCACTCCCACCTTCTCCAGCTTTTAGCCCTCTTGCCTGTAAACCACAGTTGGTGTCTTAAACTAGTCCATTTTACATCATAGTAAACAGAGACTGCAGACTTTCAATACTGAATACAATGAAGAAGTGGTGTTTCCGGTCAAAGAAGAAAAGCTGTTTAAAAATTATTTGGGCAATCTAATTTCAATATGGAAACCAAGCACTGCCAAATCTTTATATAAATTGTTTTGCATGACACTGCTTGTCATCTGAGTTTTTAAACAGACAGATTATATGTATCCTCTTTTTCTCCAACTGCACGTCTTTCAGTTTCCCCTCCAAATTGCATATATTTTGTCCAAATGCATATTTCACAACCTCCTTTTCAGAAAATCAGAGGCAAAGGGAATCCTCGCAAAAAAAAAAAATCCAGCCAACCAGCAGAGGATCACAGCAAGCGTCAGGAAATGGAGTACTGGAGAAGAGGAAAGAGCTTAAAGAATCAACATCACTTCCTTGGGAACAACTGTGATAATATGTCATTTGGTAGAAGCAGAAAATCACTTCTGGAAAATCTTTTTTACAATTCATGGTGATAAGACTCCTCCGCCAACAGCCAGGTAAGCAGATAAAATATATCCAAGGCAGGAGGGGAAAAACAAACCCGCTCTCTCCCTGTTCTGTTAAAGATCCATACAAAATAGGTTAAACATGTAGGTTTAGTCATGTATAAAAGACTCAACACAGGGACACAAGCTAAAACTCTTACTTTACAGAATATTCATGTTCATGGGGAAGAGACTTAACATTTTTGTTTTATTACTTATTTATGTGTTTACAGTGTGGCTTACAAATAGTTACAACAAAACAAATAATAAGCACACTGAACTCACAAGAAATAAAATATAAGTAATAAGTATGAATATAGTCCCGTCCCCGCCCCCCCCCCCCAAGGATCGTTGCCTTGCCATGGTGACAGATCTTGAGTGGTTCAATGACGCTATGTACGATGCTGAGTAGGGCCACCCAAGATGGACAGACCAGGGCAGAGAACTCAGACTAAACATGATCCACTGGTGAAGGAACTGGCAACCCACTCCAGTGAACTTGCCAAGAAAACTCCATGGACAGTATCAAGAGGCTAAAAGATATGATGCCAGATGATGAGGCCCTCAGGTCGGAAGGTGTCTAATATACTACTGGCTAAGAACAAGTACAAGTAGCCCCAAAAAGAGTGAAGTAGCTGGGCTAAAACCAAGCGGATGCTCAGCTGTGGATGTATCTGATAGTGAAAGGAAAGTCCAATTTTGTAAAGAACAATTTTGCATAGGAAACTGAAATGTAAGATCTATGAATCAAGGTAAGCTGGATGTGGTCAAGCATGAGGTGGCAAGACTGAATATTGACATCTTGGGAATCAGTGAACTAAAGTGGATGGGAATGGATGGATTTAACTCAGGGGACCATTATATCTACTTCTCTGGGTAAGAATCTCTTAGAAAAAAATGAAGTGGCCCTTATAGTCAATAAAAGAGTGAGGAAAGCCTTTGAACTGTAGTGATGGAGAAGACTTTTGAGAGTCCTCTGGATTGCAAGGAGATCAAATCAGTAAATCTTTAAGGAAATCAAGCCTGATTGCTCCTTGAAAGGACAGATACTGAACCTGAAGCTCAAATACTTTGGCCATTAAACGAGAAGAGAGGACTCACTGGAGAAGGCTCTAGGAAAGATTGAAGACAATAGGAGAAGAAACCAGCAGAGGATGAGACGGTCAGACAGTATAGTTGACATGGTGGGCATGGATCTGGGCAGACTCCAGTGGATGGTGAATGACAGAAGAGCCTGTCATGCTGTGGTCCAAAGGGTTGGACTCAATTGAACAACAACAAAATAAATGTAGTTTATACAATCAAAAAACAGAAGACTAATTGGCATAAAAAATGTACAGAGGATATTAGCTGTGGGCCGTCAAGTTTTCAAGGTAGAGAATACACAGAAGCAATTTATCATTTCCCTCTTTTGGAGGCATCCTGGGACTGAGCAGCTTGCCCAAGGCAATACAGCCTGGTTCTTCTCCCAGGACACATAGTGGGGCTATCCAACTGAGCTATCCATGGGAAATAGGTTTTACCAGAAAACCTCAAAGTAGATGCCAAGGTAGATGAAAGTATACTACAGCTGGGATGTCACAAAGCAGGTTCTTTCCCCGATAGCCCTGGTGGCCAACCCGGGCACTCCAGCTGTTGTTGGACTTCAATTACCAGAAACCCAAGTCAGCACACCTGCTGATCAGGGCTTCTGGGAATTGAAGTCCAAGAAGACCTGCAGTGCCCAGGAGCACCTGAAGAATATCAGATGCTGGAGACAAACTGTAACAGAAGAAGGTCATCAACTTTGTTTACAGCTTGTGAGTACCATAGAAGCACCAGAGAGGCCACCTGAGGGAAAGAGAATGCTGCATTACACGGACCTTTGGTCTGATCCCCAGGACCCAAATTTATGATTCTACAACACCCTCCCCTTCAACTGAGAAAATGGGCTTGCATTAACATCATTCATAATCCTTGCAGATTAATGCCATTTAATTAATACATTGGAAGATCATGCAGTGCAATTCTATTTACAACATCAGCAGTACAGTAAGGTACTGAAATATGGGTATCAGTCAGTCAAATTCATCTAAACAACAATGTTGTTGTATTATATGATCATCCTAACCCTGTCCCAAAAAGTAACTTTATTTTTCTGCACAGGAATGAAGAGCAATCACTCAATAAAATGGGATGAAATGGAGGGTAGCGGTCCCCACATCACAATATACTTCTAATCTCTGACTACTGTCATTAAGCCTGCTCCTATTTGCAAACAGAATATCAGAAATGATCAACAGATGTTTCTAAGTGGTACAGTATGGATTGAAGAAGAGAAAGAAAAATCTCTTTGCCCCAATCCACCATCACACACAAAAGGCTACGCTTCCAGGGAGGAAAGGGAAAACTGGTGAGGCCATTTTATAATTTTTAACTCAAAGATGAGAAGAAAGCATTGTTGCTATAACAACATGGGGCTTGGCAACCATTTAGGAATCTTACGCATGGTTGGTAGACCCGTTGTCTGCTGCAGATTGGACTGTGTGCCTCCACTTACTGTCTGCTCTTATATTTGTAAATAAAGTAAGTCAAAGATAAAATGACTTCACCAACAGTAAATACAATCCTCCCTCATCAAAAGGAAACAAAAACCATTTCCCTGGAACATCTTGCTACTTAAAACGTGATTTATCATTCCCTTCTTCAGGGGGCATCTTGGGATTATGCAGCTTGCCCAAGGCCAAACAGCTTGGCTCCTCTCCAGGAAGCACAGTGGAAAATCAAACTCCCAACCTCTGGCTCCGCAGTAAGTTCTCCAGCTAACTCAGGGGTCACCTAACTTGGCTCTCCAGGTCTTCTTGGACTTCAGTTACCAGAAGCCCAAGCCAGTACACCTGCTGATCAGGGCTTCTGAGAATTGAAGTCCAAAAACATCTGGAGAGCTACGTTTGCTGACTCCTGAGCTAACTTGTGCATCATTGCCACCCTAAATTTCAAAACATGTGACCATTCGGAGCCAACTATATTTTGTAAAACAGAATGTCAATAGTGCAGAACTGCTGCCCAGTGGACCTATGCATGCAGCTAGATCATGTATTTCCTTCCAGAGAAGAGCAATCTCAGAGAAGAGATGGCGGGTGAGTAATGCCTAAATAGGCAGTACATATCTTAACAACAAGGTGCAATGAGTCCACATCTGGATAAGATCACCAAAAGATCGCTGCTTCAGAGGGTGGAGCAGAAATAATATTGTTTTGCCATATTAAACACCAAGAATGGTTTATACTTTGAAGTGGTATACTCAAAGGCCAAGACAAAACATACAACTAACTTTGACCTGTATCTTTATACCGGAGGTTGTTTGAAGTGGCACTTGTGTCAGGAAAGCGGGATAGAAATAAAACTTTATTATTATTATTATTATTATTATTAAGTGCCACCTTGCTAATTAAGCTGCTGAACCTTCTGGACCATCAACTTGCTCTGCCATATTTTTCGGCTATTTGTTTGTCCCTGTCACGGTATGTGTTTTGTTGACACCAAAAAAATTACCATAAATACACAGAGAGAAAGACACGGGCATCTACTTCTTTTCCATCTCCTTTTCCTCCAATGTTACTGAACTGACTTATACTGTGTGTGTGTGTGTTCTACATATGCTTGATCACTACTATAACAAATACAATACTGAATTTAGATAGCATTGTAGCAACTTTGATAAGTGAACAACTTTCCAAAGCGATAGCATATGGTTACAGTTATACTAGAATTGACAAACACCAAATCAATTTTAAAAGATCTATCATTCAAGAATATATTCCAATCATAATCCAAATTGCCTGTAACAGATGGAAAGTTATCTTAGTGATCCCCTGAGAAAGCAATGTTACTGCTATTCACAAATGGTGGGATGTTTACTCTTCTCAGATATGGCATTTGGGTACAACACCATCGAGGACTTTTGTTTGCCCTGTGGACTTCAGCAGTAGACACAAAGCACCCCAGCCTCTTCTAACCATTATTTTCCCATTGGAGAAGCTCACACAATGTAAAGATGACAGTAAGGAATCAGGTTTCTAGGTTCCATCAAACTATCTCAGATCAGGACTTTGTGCCCAGATCCAACAGGGGTTCTTTTTTCAATTCTTCAGGCACCCACAAGACATCTCCTCATCCTCTTCCTCCATTTTCTTCTTGTTACATATCCGATTCCGAATACTGGCGATCATCATGGCGATCAACCATGAAGACTGTCCTGCGACTATAATGCCGTGGCCTTTCATCTGCTATCTGCATCGCAGCATGATACCTGCACCACTGATCCAGCTCCACAAGTCACTTTCTGGTCCTGAGCCCTTTTGGCACGCAAAGTCCTCCTCAGCCCCAGGCCAGTATTGATGAATCTGCTGCCCTCCATCAAGATGGATTCAAGCGGGATTTAATCCACTTGGGGACCATCACACTTCCCTGTGACTTCGCCAAGGCCGTGAGTCCTCAGGGTTGTCAGGTTAACCTCCACCTGATGCTCGGCGTTGAGTCACTGCGAGTATGGTCTACTCTATTACCATAGCACAGGGGTGCCCAAACTTTTTGGGCCGCAGGCCGGTCACATGTTTCAGGGGGCTGGTCACTATAGCAGGGGAGCCAGATCCAGCCCCAATGCCAATTCATCCATGAAGCCCTCGTCGCTCCCGGAAGTAGAACGCACCCTTTGATCCAGATATGACAGTTCCCATTAGATGCTATTCAGTTTAGGGGTGTCCAACTACAGCCTGCGGGCTGGATCCGACCCCTGGGCCGTAGTTTGACACCCCTGCCATAGCAGGATAACTTGGCAAGACAAAGATACAGTGGAACCTTGTATAACAAACACCACCTATAGCGGAAAAACAATCGCATAGTGAATAGTTTTTTTAAAAAATGGTGCCCCGCATAACAATTTTCCCTATGGAAAAAATCATACAATGAAAATTCAATGGGAAAAACCACTTAGTGAAAATATTTGTTGTACATTTTTTCCCCCAGAGATTTTCCATAGGAAAAATCGTACAACAAAAAAAATCACATAGTGAATAGACTCAAAGAATGAATTAAAATCGTTGTATGGGGTTTTACTTTACCTGGGAGACCAAAAATCCTCTGGATTATTTTCAGACTGGACTAGGATGGTGTCTGCTCAAATATAACTCTCATAGAGGAAGAATCTGCCATGAGATTCACCCTCCCGCAATGCATTTAGAATGAACTGACCCCTAACTTAGAAGTTTAAGACTCGTGAAGCATCACAATGGGAGGCATTCACAATGAGAAGTATTTTTTTCCTTAGCCACCATTACTGACGTAGACAATCCTAGACTTCACATGATCACAGAAACAACAAACAGCCGGCTAAAATCCTGCTTGTCACAGCACATTTATAAAATATACCACACACATCAAAAGGCAACTCATAAGCTAGGATGACCCCTCCTGCCCACATACTTCCCTTCTCTTGCTGGGAGAGACTACAGCCAAACTATTCCTGGTCCAGACCCCCCAGTTCTCTGCAAAAGTCATTTCCAGCACTACTGGAAATATATCATCAATTAAATATTTCCTGAGCTTCTGGCAAGATCCAGAGCTCCTTCACTTAATTTCTTCTGTTCAAATGATCCCTTCTAAGTCAATGTATTCCAACAATAAATAAAGATTCTATCGCCACAATGTGCATCATCTTACTCTACTGCTCAAAAGCAGGGTCTTACAAAACAGAGTGAGGGAAAGTGCAGAGGCAAAAGCCAGCTGGCAGCAGTGAAAGCTGCAGTTTATGACATCAGCTTATTTCTCTTCCTCCTTCACTCATATACACACTTTCCTGCTCCATCAATATACAGTATCAGAAAAGACAAAATCCAGGAATTCCACCATCAAGGCAATACAATAACCTCTTAAAGAGAGAAAGAGATCAACTAATCAAATTCTGTCCAGCAACTACTGATTTTTGACTGCTTTGGTTGACAGTAAACCAACAAGATGCACAAATCAAGAAAGAGATACTGATTTATTATTATTATGGCACTCCCATTTCATTCTACAAACTGGAAGGCTGGACAGAGAGAAGGGGCAAATCTCTCACACGCAGAGCAATTTTTACCAATAAACTGCTCCTTGGAGAAATAGTACCCCCTTTCATCTAGAACAGAGCACCACTCAGCATGAAAATCTCTCACACACACCATTCCCCATATCCAGACAAGCTTCTGTTCACATGTTGTGGCCATCAATGCTTGTGACAGTGCTTCAGGCTCCTGTTAGTTTTCTTTCATGAAATCTCCTCTGCTAAGCTGCAGTGCAGCACACTGTTGTCTGCATCTAATTCTATTGTGTGAGATGAAGAAAGGCAAGGTGAACTCTCAATTCTGCCATATTCAAGTTCATAATAGACCAAACCAATCTATATGACACAGTGAACAACATAAATGACTGCAGAGACCGCAAGGAAGGGGGAAGATAAGGTCTGACTCTCTCGACACAAATCAAATCAAATTAAACTACAGGTGTAACCTAGACAAAAAAGAAACCCGGCATTTTATAGGTAGCATCTCAGTCTGGCCGGGTTATCCTGCTATGGTAATAAAGTAGACCAAACTGCCAGCAACAAAATGCCAATTAGCAGGTGGTGGTTAACTAACCTGACAACCCTGAGGACTAACAGCCTTAGGTAGCCAAATCCACAGGGAAGGGTGATGGTCCCCAAGTGGATTAAATCCCACTTCAATCCATCTTGATGGAGGACAGCAGCTTCGTCCTGGCCTGAGGCTGAGGAGGACTTTGCATGCCAAAAGGGCTCAGGACCAGAAAGTGACTCACAGAACTGGATCAGTGGTATGGGTGTCATGCTGCGATGCAGAAGGCAGATGGAAGGCCACTGCATTATATTCTCAGGACATTCTTCATGGCTGGTTGGCATGATGATCGCCTATATTCAGATTCGGATATGGCAGAAGAAGAATCCCTAGCTAATTGTAAGGCAACATACTGTTCTTAACGCTGGTCCAAGACACTTTTCTGCCTGAGACAGAGCAGCAGGTGGTGATCCCTTCTCAATCCAGTTGTGCTGAATGGTCTTCAAGACTTCTTAAGTCATCTAGACACCTAATCCTGGAAGCACCTCACACTATCCCTAGCAGTAAAGTCACAAAAATAAGAAACTCTCCATCTGCTGCCTTTTCACACCATCCCAAAAGTGCTGCTAGAGGCAGATTCCTCAAACTGCTTAATGGCAAAGTTAATCCTGGTCACTCCAGAGGCAGCCAACTGGAGGGCTTCAGCATTAAAAATATTGCTCAGAAGGGAAAACATTATATACAAGAGTGGCAAAACTCACAATACTCTGGTTTCTCTTCAGATCGCATAAATATCTCTATGTCAGTGTAGGACTAACCCAGTCTCACCATATTCCAAATGTAATTCCCTGCACCACCTGTCAATGTGGCCTCGCTGGATGCAAGCTGTACCTCACATTACGAAGGAGTTGCCTTGGCATAAGATAGCCTAAATCAAACATCATCACTCCATAACTTCTTGGTTCCAATACTTATTATACTTTCTATAGAATACTTCAGTGGCAGGTATCTATCTCACAGCCCAGATGATCAGGCTTTACATTATGCAGCAGGTTCTCCAATGCACACTTAGCCATAATTCAAATAATTCAGCCATAATTCAAATAAGGATTTGCAAAGTAGAAGTCATGTTATATCACCACTCAACGTAGCTACAGTAGACTATGTGTGCCCCCCCCCTCCATCCTGGAGTGACTGTCAACTCCTCCTCCTCAAAACTCAGCCACGTTTCATTTTAAGGCAAAGGCAAGGGCGGACTCTTACTTATGGCAGGAACTCAAGAAGAGGTGATCATCATGGTGAGCAAACACTATTAACAGGCAGGACCAAGCCTTGAAGTTGGCAAGGGTTCTCAACCTCGTCAACAGGAGCTTATTCACAGATACCCTCCTGAAAATGTTCTCTGTGATAGGATTAGGCTTTTAAAGAGCTTCTATTGGCAACAACAGAAGTTTCTCAAAAGCCTGATTGAAAAGAGAGTGGGAAGAAGGGATTTTGGCAACAGCATCCCCAACAACCAATCAACGCTGCAATGAGGTTTTCAAGAGGCTTTCACTGGCTCCACTGGAGTTTTTTTTCCTGCAACAGTGGAGGAATAAGGCATATCCCTCATCTCTAACCAGCAACTGGATATGGGGTACACAGAAAGAGCCTCCTGGGAGATTGTGGTATTTCTGAACCACAATTGGGCATACCCCAGGGGGGCAACAGCCACCTTGTAATCATTCTCACACTGGCTCAGGTGAAAGGAACTACAGAATGAATTAACAAAAGGTTGCCTTTATTTTGGAAGTTTCATGTCTGGCCTAGACATGGAAGAAGAAGCAACTGGAGGTAAGAGGTTGTTGGGGGGGAGGGGGGCAGGGTTTGAAGAAGAAGTTGGAGGCCAGATGATGATCATCTAAAGGAGTTCTCAGTCATGTTTTAAAGGCAATTCCTGAAAGTGAAATCTGCAACCCTATGCACTTTCACCACCATCAATGAGTCAGAAGACACTCTCAAGGATGGAATATCTGGCACACAATGCCTTTGGAACCAGCCCACAGCTTCCCTTTTTTTGCCCCCTCACCAAAATAAAAAGGAATTACGTACATGTGCGTGTGTTGCTAAGCAACCCACAAGGTAAGAAAATGAAACCTAAGGTGCAAAGCCAAGCCAGTTCTCCATCCTTGAAAAAAATATCAAACAAAGCTAAGGATCCAAATGCACATAATCCAAATAAGTATACAGTAGACCCTCACATAACGACGTTACTTGTTTCCCCAAGTAGTGTTGCTAAGCGATTTTTGTTGTTATGTGGGTTTCTATGGAGTTTCCCACATAACAACGTTTTTAGCATCGTTGTCCGGATAATGACGGTTATTTTAGCATTGTTGTCCGGACGACGACACTAAAAACATTATTATGTGGGGGAATACGTGGTGCATAACGACCCATTGTTAAGCGACAATTATGCTATCTGAATGCGTTGTTATGTGAGGGTTGACTGTACAGTGGAACCTCATACAACAATTGCCCCATATAGCAAAGAAATTGCATAACAATTAGGTTTGAGGGGGAAATGGTGTCCCGCATAACAATTTTCCCTATGGAAAAGAAATCATGCAACAATTTTTCAAAGGGAAAAACCACTTAGCAAAAAAAATCCCATAGGGAAAATCGCTATACGATGCATGCATCGTATAGCAATTGTTTCGTACAACAATGAACCCCATGGAATAGATTAAAATCGTTGTACGAGGTACCAGTGTACTTGGATTGTGTGAATTTGCATTTAATATGCTCTCATCTATAAAAGCTGTGATACATACATATCTCAGTTACCTTAAAAAAAATAACTACTTTAGAACTAGTTAGGTTGAACAGGTACTGTGGTCACTAATTATGTCATTAATTACCATCATTAAAAAACCTGCACTTTAAGACTGAAAACAGTCTCAACAGAAAAATAAAGGGGAAGATTTTTTTACTCTCGAAGTAGCAAGGTAAATCCACAAATTTCTGGCTGGTCAAAATATGTGAAGCATTTGAAGAAGAGCAAAGACATAAAACAAAACAGAAAAATGGCATCTGTAAACTTGTGAACTCTACTTATCCCTATTCATTAAGACAGTGTTCAAAAGTTATGAAGAGGCTGGATGGCCATCTGTCAGCAACACTTTAGCTGAGATCTCTTGCACTGGCAGCGAGCTGGGACTAAACGGTCCCTCGAGAACCCTTCCATCTTTCCATGAAGCTGCCTTGAACTGAGCTGGACCTTGTCAACATTTAGCCAGCTGCTGTTTGCTCTGGTTGGGGATGTGTCCTACCCAACCCTGCCTGCAATTCTTTGGCTAGAGATACTATGCAATGACTTCCCTCCTCCACATGTTCTCAAAACCTGCTAATACAGTCACACAAAATAAGCCATCACTGCTACTTCTAGGCTACGGAAAATAGGGATTAAGGCTGCATGATACTGGTTCTCCCAAATCTATCAAGGGAATTAATCAATGGGCCAAGATCTGAACAGGAAAGAGATACACTAAGCTTAGTGCATTCACCACTATACAAGTGCTTTGGGGGATGGGAAGAAGTTTCTCAAACCCAGTAACAACTGCCTTAAAAAACAAAACTTAAAAGCAAAAGAAACTTAGCAAGGCACTTTCCTAGTTTCTCTGCATGTCTTTTGTTTATGCTTCTTGCAATCAATCTGTGCGGGTGCGTTTAACTTCCGCTTCCGGGAGCGATGAGGGTAGCACGGGCTGGATGAATCACTGTAAACCCATTCGCGTGGAATCACAGGGTGCTTGGGCTTCCGGGAATTGAAGTCCAAGAACATCTGGAGTGCCAAGGTTTGACATCATGGGATCAAGTCCACTTCTTCTGCCCAAGCACTATTACTTTGTAGAAAAGTTATGAGTCTCAAAAAATTCATGGCAGGCCGTTGTGTTTGTTTCTTAGAGGTGAGTTAGAAATTCATGGCAAAAGGCTGTCAGGTATGCTTTTTAAGTTGAGTTCAAATGTTAGCTGCAACACTTGGCTGCAATTTCCCACTAAGCGCCCCAAGCAAAGGGACACCAGGTCTTTACATACACCACCACCACAAATTGCCTGCTCACAAATATAAGGTTGCTGTTTGGCAGCTGGAGTGTGGGTGCTGGGGGAAAAGCAATACAGAAATGTGTCTGCCTCCATCAGAAAGCTATAATCAACGTTTGGTCTACCCACCAGGCAGGAGAAGCCAATTAAAGCCAAATTAAAGCCAAATTAATAGTTTTACCTGGTGGGCATAAGCAGATGTTTTATCCAGTTTGCAGTCCTGCTTGGCTGATGTTAAGAGCCCATGGTGTCTCCCTGATGGTTTGTTTGGGTTTTTTTTTGTTTTGTTTTTGGGGGGGCACTCCTGGGTCATACTCTTTAATGGATATGGAGGCTGCACTTTTCCAGCCCATGCTTTTGCCATCAGAATGCCCTTGAAGTGGAGCCTGTATTATATCTCCATCCTCCATTAATTCTTAAGCAAGGTGGTTTGCCAAACAATTAGCTCCAAATAAACATTTTGCTAGTTGTGAAATAGCAGGATGTGAATATCTCAAGATTCCTTCCTACCTAGTTCAATATTTGTTTTATTATTCTGCAAGGGATTGTTTTAACAGATTATAAGCTGTCAGTACTGCTCTAAAAAGGTTTAGCCCAGAAGACTGCCAAAAGAGCCACATATTGCCAGCTCACCAACTTCTGATATTTAGCACAACAGTTAACAAACACATTAGATCAGTGCTAATTAAGAGATCCAGAACCATTTGCTAACTGTCCAAGATGGATTCGATTCCCTCTACCCAATTTCCCCTTTCCTGAGGCTTAGTCACATATTATGCTCTTTTATAGTCAAATATTGCTTGATAACATATGGTCTCTAATTGCTCACTTGCAGACAGTTCCCACGTTACAGAGAACAGTAGCATTTTCTTCTGTCAATTAGGAAATTACAGACTGTGCAAGCGTCTGAACCCTTAGCTTTCCTTCAGAGTAACAGTGCTTATAAATGTGCCTTGGTCGATCACCACTATTGATGCCCAGTATGATGTAGTGCAGGGGCGCCCAAACTATGGCCCGTGGTCTGGATATGGCCCACAGGCCGTAGTTTGGGCACCCCTGGTTTAAGCAGAAAAAAATGGCATCTTAAAATCTATCTCATCTTGTTGCAAAACAGATTGCAAGGTGCATTTTACTTCCGCTTCTGGTGGTAGGAACCACGTGACCAGCCCACGGCCTGAAAAGTTTGGGCATCTCTGGTGTAGTAAATAGAGTACTGGACGAGAACTCAGGAGGCCTGGATCTCTGCTCAGCCATGGAAACTCACTGGGGTGTGGAACTGGTAAAATTATTTGGTTGCCGAAAAATCAATCCTGACTTATAGCGACCCTTTCTAGATAAAGCATAGACATGGTTTACTATTCCCTTCTTTTAAGGGTGCCCAAGGACTGTGCATATTGCCCATAGTACACAGGCTGGCTCCTCTCCCAGAAAGTGCAATGGGCTCATCTAATCCACTGAACTGTCCAGCCAGCTGGAACTGGTAAAACCAATCCTTAAATATCTCGTTTACCTTGAAAGCTCTGTTAGGGTCACTGTAAGTCTGTACTGACTTGAGAGTAAGTTAACAACAAGCACAACTGTCCTTCAACGTACAGCCATAAAGCAAAGTACATAATGCTCCCTCTTCCCCCTTCCCCCTAGCCTATGAGGCCTGGCAACGCTTAACGTTTGTAGGGAGAACATATTAAGCCATGTTTACATGTCTTGGAAACTGTATACCATCCAAGACCAAGTTTATGCCTCCTTTTAGAGGTACTGTACTGTACTGATCTTTCTAAAGCAGAGCAGAGTAAAATACAGTATATGCTTGAGCTAAGATGGAGGCAATACTGTCTTCCCAAGTTCTTTATCAAAGGGAACTGAACACAGGGAGGGGAGGAAAAAGAAAACCCACACCACACTTTCCTAGCTGTTCAAAGTGACAAACATTAGAGCAAGACACAATGTGACCCAACCGACACCTACTGAAAAGACTGAACATTTACCTGCAAGCAGACAGATCACATTTCTGAACCAGAAGTTTGAAATCAATCAATCAATCAATCAATCAATCAATCTCTCTCTCTCTCTCTCACTCACTCACTCACTCACTCACTCACACACACACACACACACACACATAACGCACACACACTCAGTCATAACGATGTTTCTGGGGTAGACTGGAATAACACACAGCCTCTCCATTCAGCCACAAAGTACACTGTGATACTTGATGACAAAAGAATGAAATCAATGCTAGTGAAAGCCTCAAACAGTTTTCACTGGAATTGAAATTAAAAGCTAAAGCCATTTCAGAATGAAGATGCTATAAGGATACTGGTTTGGGATTGAGCCTCTTATTCCTGGTAAGCAAACCTACTTGGTAGAAGCCTTTTTGGAAGAAGAAAAAAAGAAATGATGAAATGGTATGACAATTCATCTCTTCTATTGACAATCCTCTATCAATTTATTTTAAAGAAAAATATTGAGGGATTTATGCTGTCTCCAAATCACTACTAGAGCTATCAATCTAAAATCCAGGTTAAGAGCTAACAGTATTGAAGGTGTAAACCAGAGGTTCTCAACCTTTTAAAGCCGGGGGCCAGATCACGCCCTCTCAGACTGTTTGCAGGCCCGACTGGTGTTCACTCTGCCACCAAACCCCCACCATTCCCTCTTGCCGCCACCGCCGCCACTCCTCCATGCCGCCGCTGCCACCAACACTCCCCCCCACGCCGCCATCACTGCCAACACTCCCTTCACACCACCACTCCAGCCCGTCAACACTCCCCCCCATGCCATCGCCAGTTCCTTGCTTACCAGCATGCCATGAGTGGAGGAGGGATCCTGACTGTTCTTGTCCACACTCAGCCATAGTGGCCCCCAGGAAAGACGCAGGCGGCTACCTCAATCCTTGTCTCCTCAGCTTGACTTGGCATGTCCCTAACACCGTTTTATAGCAGGGCAGATGTTGTAAGCCTTCTTACAACATCCACCCTGCTATGGAGCGGCATTAGGGACACGCCAAGCCAAGCGGAGGGGTCAAGGCCAGTGGTGGGAGCAAGGGCCAGACGGAATGGTGCTGCGGGCCATAGGTTGAGAACCCCTGGTGTAAACTGTACAGTACCTCCACCATTATGCAAGACTCATAGACACAACTAGAGTACAGTAAGCAGAACTGTGGCTATTGGCTCAAAAGAAAGCAAGACCACCTTCTCTTGTATGCCCCATCACCCTAAGAGACTAGGTCGGTGATTCAATGAGACAGGACTTCCGTTATGGCATCTTTTCAACTCCCAAGAGGTGTCAGACTGTCTTCACCTATTCAGAGTTTCCAACAGATAGCCAGTGATAGTATTCAAAACTTTGAAACTGTCCTTAAGGCTGGCTTTTAAATGTTCAGCATTGTGGGTTCTGGCAGGTGGAAAAATAATACAGTACTGTATATACATTTAGTAAGGTAGTGAATAAATAAAGCACCCAGGCCACTAGAGTGATTTCCTACCCAAACACTCATCAACTTTACCAGGTTGCTGGCTGGATGCTTCCTTAGTCTTGCAATTACTATCCTCCACTGTGTTAAACCTTGGAAGCAGAAAGAAGGCTTTAATAGCCACATTAGCAATGAAGCAAGTTGACCTTATCTTCTTTTAATGTCCCTACGGTCCACAGTAGATGACTTTGGTGAACCTGCAAGGCATATTTGAGCTGCACCAAGACAATTTTTTTTTTGTTTAACGCCTGGAAGTAGATGACCATTTCCTGTTTTAATTGTGGGTTAGGATGAGTTTCCCTTCTTGTTTGGAAGAAAAATATCTGCCTTCTGTGACCAGCTGTTTTCAGGATTAAAGAAAACTTTAGGGCAGGGGTGCCCAAACTACGGCCCGGGCCCGGATCCGGGCCATAGTGACCGGCTCCCTGAACCACATGACCAGCCCGCAGCCCAAAAAGTTTGGGCACACCTGCTTTAGGGCATGAGGGACCTCTTTGAGGCATGTAAAAATGATCCAGGTATGCATATGACCTGCAGGCTACAAACTGCAAGCCCTTGCTTGTAGCATGAAGAATTTTTGCAGAAACCTATGTTCAGTTCTTGGACATACAGTGATACCTCATACAACGTCCAAACTTGGTTCCACAAGTTTGGACTTTATACGGATTTGGACTTTGTATGAGGCATGCAAAATCCTAGCCACCATGCCTCATACAACGTCCAAATCCTTGCCGTGATGCCTCATACAACATAATTTCCATTGAGGTACATTGTACTGTAACAGCACAGACTTCAGGGCAAAGCCAAGGAAACAGACAGGAAACTGACAGAACTTTAAGAAATCATTGTCTAAAGGCTAAAAACATTACAAAAACATGTCAAACAACCCTGATTGTCCAAGAACCTGAAGAATGCTGCAAAAATCCCAGGAATGCTTCTAAAAATTCTGACGAAAAAATCCAACATCGTGCTCAAAACCACTCCTAAACACTCTTCGCCTCATGCAAAACCCACAAGAGCAATGCACGCCTGTGTCCTGCCTTTTATACTGCCCAGGCACAATGCAACCTGGGAAAACCCCAATGCCTCATACAAAGTCGCACAACTTTGTATGAGGCAACTTTTTTCAAGGAATTAGGCAATGTTGTATGAGTCCAATGTTGTATGAAGCGGACTTTGTATGAGGTATTGCTGTATTTGCTAAGTAGTGTAAAATGTCCAACTCTGAACTGCTGCTTTTCATAGGTGGGAGGAGATGATGGAAAAAGCAAAATACACATTTACCTTAATTTGGAATCAAATTATAATGAGATGCTAACACAACGAGAAACAGTGGAAGCATAAGGAAAAAAAGCAGCCAACAAGGCAAACTCACGTCTTCAGAGAGGAAACAATGGAACACTAAAAACCTTCTTAAAAGCTACTCTAATTCACAAGGGAAGAGATTCGGGGCTTTCCTTTCTGCTGTTATGTAGCTTGACTACATTATCACAACTGTCACTTTTGCTCCAATACCTTCTGAGAATAATAGTTAGACACAGCCTTGATTTGCACGGCTGCCCTGCAGCACCACAGAAACTAAAAACCTCTTAGGTCATGGAGAGCTATATTTGATCTCCTATAGTCTGCCAGATTCCATTCATTTCCAGCAGAGGTTCCTCAAACATCAAAATTCAAGGAGTCTCACTACCCTTCAAGCTATGTATTTTTCCCAGTTCCTTCTCCTCTGTGTGATATACAATGAACATAAACCCTGTGTCCTAGGCAGCTACTCTCAAAACTGCTGGATTTAATTAACTCACAGTCACAGGAATGATCTCTTGTCATTGATACTATCCATCAAACTATTCCACCCTGGATGTTTTCTCTGATAGGAAGCTCATTAGTTTGCCCTCTACTTAGCTGGTAATTGCTGATGGCCCCTATTTTTCTGCAGCTCAACAGCTGTTTGGGTACTTACATGAGCACATTATCTGATGATTTGGATACCATGACAGCTGAGTGACAGATACTTATTTTCCTGAACCACTGCAGTTTTTAGACTGTTATCCTTGGCTATTTAGTCAGCCAAGGAGATTTTGTAGTTTCCTCTCCAGTCACTACTTAGTGGAGCAATCACATGGAGCAGTTTTTTGTATGACGATCACACATACACGACAGATGGTAAAATCAAATCTAGCTTCAGAACAGATTTCATTTATTTACTTGTTTAATGCATTTCCTAGCTGACTTTGAAGACTGCAGTCTTTCCACAGGGTGGGGGCCGGTTCTGAATCTAACATAACACTACTTGTTAGGCTTGGTGGGGCAGAGACAGACAAGCAGCACAATAAATAAGAATGATTTTTGGAAAGAGATCTATGTCATTGTCACCTTCCTGTCCATCTTTATCCCTTCATCCCCATCTGCAGCATTATTGACAATCTGTGGTTTACTACCACAAGCAAATAAACAGCATTGTGCCTTCCTTTACACCAGTGTTTCCCAACACCAAAGGTTGGGAAACACTGCTTTACAACAAACAGCATAACAGCAGCACATAGGTGGCCAAGAGGTGACTGAGATACAATGCTCTTAATGTTATTTTTCAATATTTTCACTTCTGTATTTTCTCCCTTTACAACTGTGGTAATGCTGCCTGGATCGTAGGATATCTCAATAAGCCAAACAGCCTTTGTGTACCTCCTTCAAAACCAAAATCATCCTCCCAGAAGATACTTACGTATGGGAGAGAAAAGTTATCCTATGAATATTGGCACAATCGGTATTCACTTTGAACCTGTGCAGACGAGTATATAGCTTGCTATTTGGATTAATTTTAGTGCTGTTTGGTTTAAATCAAATTTTAGCATCCACCCATGTTTTTACTTGAAACGCTCCATCCCAACTCTTTTTAATACTGTCCATCTCCTTTCTGGCACATCACTAGGGCTACAGGTTTTCAGACATAAATTGTAGCACTAATGATCCTGTTCTTCAGCCTGTATGGATGGTTAGTTTGCACCAAAATACAGCTATAGACAATAACAACTCTGTATCCTATTTGATGGGCTATGGTTCTGAAAGGGATGACAGAAACCCCTCCCTCCTCCATTTTCACCTGTTCTATTTTCAATTTTCTATAATACAGTATTTTCCTACTGATGAAGCGCTAGTCTAGGTAGACATATTGCCATTTTGCTTTGTCAACTATTCTCACACACACAAAAACGAAATCTGCCTCAATCCGCTAAATGAGTTATTGGAAAAGGAAGAAAAGGATGTCATTAATCTACAGGGCAGTGATGTTCTTGGACTTCAATTTCCAGAAGCCCAAATCAGCACTCCTGCTAATCAGGGCTTCTGGGAATTGAAGTTCAAGAACAGCTGGAGTGCCAAGGTTCACCACCAGTGTTATAGGGGGACAAATTGGGGCAATCCAAAGACCAGTATGGATCCTTTTCTGGAGGTAAAAGAAGTCAATTAATATGAAAAGATTGGTTAAATGAGAAATGAAATAGATCACAGTACAAGTAAGCAACTTTTAAGTGAGAATCAGAACATTCCACATTGCCCAATCTGGACAGGCCCATTATTTGTCTCTATGGTGTGGACAGTTGTGACACCAGTCAAGGGCACCGTCCCATTTGCCTGTGAATGACGCTCAGTCTCCTCCACTCCATAATTTTTAAATAAACACTTCTATGATCTCCAGAAGCATCAATTAACTCAACTCCTACACCTCTCCAGAACAACGAATCTCCAAGACAACTCAGAAGGCCCTATAAAACTCAAGACAAAACTTACTACTGTAATTTCTAGTCTCCTTTCTTTTCAGACCAAGCAAAAGAACAAATGGATATTTTAATGTCAGTGCTTGCTATCCAACCTTCTCAGAGCTATCCATGGATCTATAGTGATGCCTTTTTCAATTCTTCGACTGGTTTCTTTGAAAACTCTGTTAACGTTAGACTGTCTTGTGGATTATTTCTCAGTTATATTCTTATTTTATTTTTAGAATCATCCAAGTTAAGCTATATTTAAGCACCATGATACACATTATTGTTATTTGCTTCTTTCACCACCTACAGTCATCTGCTATTCCTCTTCCCCTCATAGAGATGATATCTATGAACATCTATGCTGCAGAAACATAAAACAGAATTGCAATATAGTAATACCTATTTGGACATCAGTACATTAAATTGCTATTTTATAGGTCTTTCAGAGCATCACAGTTCAGTAAAATATCTATTTTACAACAGTAAACTGTTGAGTCAGAGACCATCCAGATAAGTTTCCCGTCCTATCTGAAAAAATATTTCAGAAATAATCAAACCTTTGAATTAGCCTTACAAAAAACTTAAACAGTACATTATTTTCATATTTATGATGGGAGCTGAAGCTGAGAAAACAGTTTCAAGCCTACAGCCATTAAGAGAAGAGTGACAACCTAGAGCCAATGAGTTCACAGACTTATTTAAAGTATGAACTGGGACAGTGCTGGCTTACAGACATATGATTAAATTAACAGGGGAGGGAGAGGGGGGGGAGAGAAACAAAGTGGGAAATGTATTATCTTTAAAACTAACAGCTTTGGTTTAGTCTGAGCTTTCTTGGAATGAAATCCTCAATCTAGGAAGTGAGTTTGATTCAAAAAACCTCACACTGAAACAAACCTGTTAGTCTTTAAGTTCTATAACATTTCCCCTTCTCTTCTTTCTCTCTCTATCACCGTTAATTTTGTCAACATGTTGAAACAGAGGCAGCACAAGTCAAACTCAAAGAGACACTGGCTGTATTGGGCTTAGAATGGGCAGAAGTGTCTTATGCCAGCAGAACTAGACCTATTATACCTATTGGTACAATTGCTATGCTAGCTGAGATTGGTGAGTAAACAAGTAAGTGAGCGAGCAGCTTTTAGATACAAAGACCAGTAGGTCTAAAAGAAATATGTTTAAAGCTACCTCTCAGCTGAGAGTCATGCTCATTATGTTAGCATAAGGTTAGGCCATAGTCAAAGCATTCCTAAGTAATTTCCAATATTTACAGGCTGGTACAGGTCTGGATTTATCATACCTTCTGCCGGCCTAGCATCACCTTAGCCACCTATTAGCCATCTGTACCCTATTATGTCTACCTCTTTGCAGACTGACAAAGACATTAAACCAGTTCTCAATGGAAGAAAACAGGAAAATTTCCATTACTGAAAGGACTAAGACTAATACTGTAAAAAGGTCGCCCTTGCTCAAAAGCCAGTCATATCCAAATATAGGGTTCGGTGCCCATCTCCATTTACAGCCAAAGAGCCAGCGCTCTCTGCATCTGCAAACACGTCCCTGGTCATGTGGCAGGCATGACTAGATTCCAGAGTGCATGGAATGCTGTTTACCTTCGCGCCGAAGTGGTCCCTAATTATCTACTTGCAATTTCTTGCTTTTGAACTGCTAGGTTCGCAGGAGCTGGGACAGAGACGGGAGCTCATTCCATCATGCAGCACTTGGGTCTCAAACTGCCGACCTGTCAACCTTCCAGTTGTCAAGTTCAGCATCTTAACCATTAGTCCACCACAGTCCCCTCATACTGTAAAAATGGCTCAAAAACCTGTGAAACCCACAAGTCCAGGGCAGTGTGGTTAGAATGGCACCACTAAGTCCAGCACAGCTAATGAGAAAACAAAAGGCAACTACAAAAAGATAATAAAACTGTTACATTTTACCAAAAGCAACCACAACACAAGCACGTGCTTCAGCCTATTATACTGAAACTTGAGGACATAGTTATCTATGATCCTTTTACAGAATGATCGCATTTCTCATGATAACTCAAGTCAGAGATGATAATATACAGGTGAAACTCGGAAAATTAGAATATCGTGCAAATGTTCATTCAGTTCAGTAATGCAACTTAAAAGGTGAAATATATGATAGACTCATTGCATGCAAAGCGAGATAGTTCAAGCTTTACTTTGTTATAATATTGATGCTTATGGTTTACAGTTTATGAAAACCCCAAAACCCCAATCTTATGTACCCCATAATCATCACATAATCTCATGTATGCTGTACACCATGATCATCACAATTAAAATGAGTTAAGGCATGACATCTCTCGCTTTGCATGTAGTGAGTCTATCTCATAGATTTGTTTCACCTTTCAAGTGAAATGAATGGACATTTGCGCGATATTCTAATTTTCCGAGTTTCACCTGTATACTCTACTGAATCTTTTACTGAAACAATGTTGCCCATGTCAGGTAATTACGAGACAGAATAGTCAACAATTGGCCAAAGGGTGGCAATGAATAAGGCAACTGGTTTGTGCCATATGTTTCTTGTATTAGACAGAATTACAGTTTTAGCAACCCCAACTGTCCAACAAAAAACATCCGATAGATCTTGAATGAACAGTCAAGTATCTGAGAATAAACCATCTATGAAAATAGAGCCTGAGGATTGTTTCATCCATCCATTGCGTTTTCTAAAAAAGTACTTCATCCAAACACTGGTATGGTCAGTACATTGTTGCAGAAGTCTGGCTGAGTAGCTTCAGAATGACTTTAATTTGGGGGATGACATTCTTCAAATTGACTCCTCCAGCTCTTTATCTATTACATGATATACATCAAATTTATTTATTTTATTTATTTATTTAGTTCAACTTATATTGCCACCCAATCAACAGGCGACTCTGGGCAGCTTACAACATCCCATTAAAACATATAAAACCTATAAAACCCCACTAAAATGATTAAACATAGTCACATTAAAAACACATTTAGAAACCCTACCCACCCCATCTAAAAACCCAAAAACAGAGATGGAAGGAATGTGCCCATTCAAACAAGCCAGCAGGCAGGGGTCCTACTACCGTCAATTCCCCACACCTGCCCCTCCAGCCATGTTTTAAGACCTTTCATAAAGGGCAGCAATTCCGTCTGTAGCCGTAGCTCTATTGGCAGGAGGTTCCATAGGGCCGGTGCAGACACGGAGAAGGCCCTCCTCCTTGTGCTACAGAGGCAAGCCCCTCTAGCTGATGGTACAATTAGGGAGCACCTCCGGTCTGCCCTGGTTGGACAGATAGATAATCTTGGGGAGACGTGGTCTCTTAGGTATCCTGGCCCACTACCATGTATGGCTTTAAAGGTCATTACCAGCACCTTGAATTGCACCCAGAGGCATACCAGTAACCAGTGCAGCTCCTGGAACAACGGCGAGGCACGGGCATAACACCCACTCCCCATCACCACCCAGACAGCCGCATTCTGGACCAGCTGTAGCCTCCGAATGGTCGTCAAGGTCTATTTATCAGAGGGGGAAAAATTGTACTGCAATACTGAAACATCTACTTTGTAGACAGTACATGCTAATTCCAGAAGCACGTTCAGCCCAGTGGTATTCATATTGACTAAGAAATAAGACTAAAATCAGTTCACTCTCTCTGGGACTTATTTCCAAGAACAAATGCTTCCATTTCTATACCTTTCAGCATACTCAGAAAACCAGCCCGAAATCTCCCAACAGGAACTACTGCAAAAAAAGTAATGCAATTTTCCAGAATCTAACAGCTAGTAAATCTTTTCCCAGGAAACATTGACCATTCTAACTATCATTGTAACTTTGGGACAGCGCCCTAAAAAATCTAAGATACAAAAAAGACCAACACTGCTTTTCATCACAGTACATGAACTATAAAAATGTAACCTGCTCGCCATGACCCTGCACAAAGTACTTCACCCGAACCAACATTACGGTACTCACCTCTGGCAGATAGCTTCTTGGTATTGATGATCTTTGCGGCATATTCCTGGGATGAGGATTTCTTCACACATCTGCGCACAACTGAAAAAGCTCCCCTGGAACAAAAATGGAAAAGCTGAATCTGTGACACTTAGTTAAAAATGAAGCACAAAGGAAACACACACACAAAATCTCCAGGTGCATATACTGTATTGACAAATTTAGGTCCCTCACAAGGTGAAGATTTTAGTTAGTTAGTTTGACCTGCAATCCCTGTTCCTCCCCTGACATCTTAGACCAGTGATGGGCAGTCTTGGCCCACCAGCTGTTCTTGAACTTCAA
This sequence comes from Bradypodion pumilum, assembly GCA_035047305.1. Classification (NCBI taxonomy): domain Eukaryota; kingdom Metazoa; phylum Chordata; class Lepidosauria; order Squamata; family Chamaeleonidae; genus Bradypodion; species Bradypodion pumilum. The sequence continues at coordinate 141,655,022 of JAWDJD010000003.1, forward strand.
TTCCCAGAAACCCTGACCAGCTAGTGTGTTGACTTGGGCTTCTGGGAATTGAAGTTCAAGAACAGCTGGAGGGCCAAGACTGCCCATCGCTGTCTTAGACAGTACTGCTCCTTCAGCCCAGCACCCTATCTGTAAAATGGAAATGAGAAGTTTTATCGAACCCACAGAGGAATAAGTATCCTAATTGCCACCATTTATCAGCGCAAGTTTAGCAAGAGTTGTACAACAGAAAATAACACAGGCAGACAAGGGGTGGGTAGGAGAGCTAGCAAGGAGAACCCCCCACTTTTAGGAGAAGTGATCATGGACACGGCAACAGATACTACAAAACAGACCCAAAGGTTAACAGACTGGGCAGAAGTACAAGACAAGGGCAAGAATGAAGGTTTTTGTTTTACAGTAGATGGGATGAGTGCCTGCATCCTGGCACAAATAACACATCAAGACATCCACCTCTGGAAGCAAAGGCCAACACAGACAACTTCGCCCGAGGGAGAGACATTTCATTTCCACGCAAGTTAAAAAGAAAGATACCAGGGAACAGATTAAGAGCAGCAGCAGGTAAACTGGAGAAAGGGCTCAAAATGGGGGAGGAGGAAGGTGCAGCAGCACCCAAGGACTGGTGCAAGAAAGGAGGAGGAATCAAATGCAGCACAACCTTGCATCTGATCTCTCTCTCTCTCTCTCTCTCTCTCTCTCTCTCACACACACACACACACACACACACACACTTTATTCACCTCCGACTGGACACATCTCCTCCAGGATCCACCTCCAATGGACACATCTCCTCCAGGATCCATTGAAGGAGGAACTGCTGGGGTAGAGGGAAGAAAGGCGAGACAGCTCTGCACAGAGGGAAGCTCCCTGGGCGCATGGAAACTGCAGCAATGTTACCATGCACAAATGGGAGAGGAAAAGCAAGTTACAGGCTGCAACGGAGACAGAAGGCACCTAAGACAGAGAAGGCCAGGGACACCCAAAGAGAACAGCTAATCCAATAAAGGGGGAGGCATTTCGGCAGTGCCTGGACTCGTGTACCGACTTGAGTACCATGCAGGTCCTGGTCTGCGCTACCTAGAAGAGTGACGAAGTAAAGGCAACCCTTGCTGGAAAACCAGTCACATCTGACTCTTGGGTTCGGTGCTCATCTTCATTAATAGCCAAAGTGCTGTCTGTGTCTGCAGACGTTTCCATGGGCATGTGGAAGGCATGACTAGACACACCAGAGTGCGCAGTACGCTGTTTTACCTCCCCACCAAAAGGGTCCCTATTTATCTACTTGCAACTTCTTGCTTTCAAACTGCTAGGTTGGCAGGAGCTGGGACAGAGACCCGCCCGCGCAGCACTTGGGCCTCGAACTGCTGACCTTCCAACCTTCCAGTCGTCAAGTTCAACATCTTAACCACTAAGCCACCGCAGCCCCTAGAAGAGTGACGGATTTCCCACCATGTTTCCACGACCCTGCAATGTACTTTCCTTCCACTGGCTTGTCATAACAGAAGGAAACACGTCACCTTTCTTCCTCACTTGATAAAAGTTGCTCTTCTGGTGTACTGCAAGCCAACTGCAGAGCAAATTGCCGAGACACGCACACACACCATTTCTATAAACCAGAGCATAAAAAATGTGGCATAAATGCACAGGTAGGTCCGCAGGAAGGTTCCGGTCCCAATCCGGCAGCCGGGAAGGAAAACTCTGCATTATGGCCGGAGGGACATACACACACACACACACAGAGTTTATTATAAAGACTTCCTGGGTGTAAGCTCGTGATGGCGAACCTTGGCGCTCCAGATGTTCTTAGACTTCAATTCCCAGAAGCCCAAGCACCCTGTGAATGGGCTTTACTGCGATTCATCCGGCCTGTGCTGCCCTCGTCGCTCCCGGAAGCGGAAGTGAACCGCGCCCGTACGGTGGAAGGGTCAACCCGGAAGAGTCTCAACCGCACGGGTGCGTTTTACTTCCGCTTCCGGGAGCGACGAGGGCAGCGCGGGCTGGATGAATCGCAGTAAACCCCATTCACAGGCTGCTTGGGCTTTTGGGAATTGAAGTCCCAGAACATCCGGAGTGCCAAGGTTCGCCATCACGGGCTTACACCCAGGAAGTCTTTATAATAAACTCTTGTGTGTGTGTGTGTGGTCCCCCCGGAACATCTGGAGCGCCAAGGTTCGCCATCACGGGTGTAAGCTAATGAATGCAATACAAGAAGGGGAAGCCCCAGGAAGGTACAATGGAGGGGGGGCGGTGGGACCCACAGGGACGGACGCGAGGCGACCAAGGAAGGAGGGAGCGCGGAAGGGGAAGGCGCCGCAGCGTCCCGGCGCAATAACAACCCACGAGGCTGCGCTAAAGGGCGGCAGAAGAGGAGGGAGGAGGAGGAGGGAGGAGGAAGAAGAGGAGGCGAGCAGTCTGCGTACTTGCCGAGCTCCTCGTACAGCTGGTACTCGTCGGTGAAGCGGGTGCACGTTGTTGGCGTGGCCATGGTCGGGGGGGTCTGCGGGGAGAGGCGGGAAAAGGCTCGGCCGAGGCGCGCACTCCCCTACCCACCCACCCACCCCACACCCCGGGCTTGCTTCTTTAGCGCCGCCGCTGGGACATGGGACTGGGCGAGGCTCCGAGGCGGGGCAGCAGCGGCGCCGCCAACGCTTGCCTTCCACCTGCAGCGGCAACTACTTGTGGCGACTTCGGCCTGCCTCTTCGCCTTCTTCCCGCCACTTCTCCGCCTTGGCGCTGGTGCCGGCGTGTGCTCCTCCGCCGCCCAGCTGTGCGCTCTCCCCACCCGCTCCACTGCGCACAGTCACCTCTTCCAGCAGGAGGAGGCGGGCAGTGTCTGAAGCCCGAGCGCGCCCAACACCGCGAGATCTTCGCAGGGGGAGGAGGGAGGGGAGAAGCGCCTCCTCCTCCTCCTCCTCCTCGCCTCCCTCCTCCAAGTCCGCCCCCTCCCCAGAGGTGTGGCTGGCTGGCGGCAGCCGGCGGCCTCTCCTCAGCCAAGAAGCCTGGCCTCGTTGGCGCCCAAAAGGCGTTTCTTGTTGGGGGGGGGGGGGGTTGGCGCGCTTTCTCGTCGCCACTGAGTGAGGGGGTTTGCCCCGCGTCCGAAAGCGGGTCGGGGTAATGGGAGCCCAATGGGAAACGTGGGCCCGAGCCAGGACACGCAGACGCCTTTATTTCGTCCTCTTCCCCCTCCTGCCAACCTAGCAGTTCGAAAGCAAGAAATTGCAAGTAGATAAACAGGGACCACTTCGGTTGGGAAGGTAACAGTGTTCCCTGCGCTCCAGTGTGTCTAGTCCTGCCTGCCACATGACCACGGAAACGTCTGCAGCAGCAGACAGCGCTGGCTCTTCGGCTTTGAAACAGATGAGCACTGCACCCTAGAATCGGATACGACTGGCTTTCGAGCAAGGGAAACTTTTACCTTTTAAATAGGGACCACTTCGGTGGGAAAGGTAAACAGCATTCTGCGCACTCTGATGTCTAGTCATGCCTGCCACATGACCACGGAAACGTGGCTTTTGCGCAAGGGAAACCTTTACCTTACTAGTTCAAATTTATATTGCCGCCCGCCCACTCGCGACTCAGGGCTCAACCTTTTTTAAGCCAGGGCCTGCTGGGTCACTCTCTCCCTCAGACAGCTTCAGGGGGGGGGGCGACGGCCATTTTGCCCTTCCTCCGCCATGAAATGATGCTGCGGGCTACGAGTCCCAGTACTAGAGTGCACGGAACTGCTGTTAACCATTCCTGCCAAAGTGGTCCCTATTTATCTACTTGCAATGTCTTGCTTTGAAACGGCTAGGGGTTGGCAAGAGCTAGAGCTGTGACAGACAACAGGTGCTCACTCCGTCATGCAGCACTCGGGTCTCGGAATTATTGCTGAGTAGTCAAGTAAGCAACCGCACGCACTCCCCTTGTATGGTAGCATTGGCTCACTTCCCCCTCCCGTCAGCACCGGAATTTGCATGCAAATAAATATTCCCCCTTCCCTGGACTGGTGCAAAGAATGAACCTCCCAAGAAGGAAGCCTTGCAAGAGGACGACGAGGCCAACGATGGAAAATGCCTGAAGGGGGAAAAGCGTCTTTATTTTGTACATAGCTGTCAAGTATCCCTTATTGGCTGGGAAAACCCCTTATTTTACCCTCTTTCCCGCTGTCATCCCTTATTAATTAGACTGCAATGCCCTATTACCGCCATTGGAGGGCAGCACAGGATAAGCATAGCTGTCAAGTATCCCTTATTTGCCAGGAAATTTCCCTTCTTTCCAAATCCAAAACTTGACAGGTATGGTTTTGTAGCGACGAAGGAAGGAAGGAGTGGCACCTTGTCTGGGCCAAGTTTTTCTGAGGCAGCTTTGCGCTTCGGAATCAGAAGGCAGAAGCTGGAAGGAAGGGCGCAATAAGCGCGCAAGACCCGCGGGTTTTGACTGATGTGCGTCACCACACGCTTCCCCACGACAGGAGAGACATCCCGAAAGCGTACCTCCTCTTCCCCACCCCCGCCCGGCGCCCCCTCCGGTGGTGGTCCCGCTCTACTAAAGCAAGAGAAAGCGGCTGCAGTGCTGCAGCAGAACGCCAGTGGCTTGGCCACCCCACCATGCATCCTCCTGGCCGGCTGTGCCTGTGGTGTGTGGATGCACCGGCCCTCTGGAACCTCCTGCCAACAGAGCTACGTCTTCGGACGGAATTGCTGCCTTTCAGAAAAGATCTTAAAACCTGGTTGGCGGGTCAAGTGTGGGGTGCAGGTGGAAGGGTAACCGCCATTGGGTGGTTGGTGTAGAGGAACTCTTCCCCATGGTGCCTTCGGATCCTGCAGCCCTTGTTTTTAGGGGGTGGGTAGTTTTAACTGTTTTAACTTGTGTTTTTAACTTTTGTTGTGAACCGCCCTGAGTTGGCTTGGCCGAGTGGGCGGTATATAAATGTGATAATTAAATTAAATTAAATTAATGGCACCGCGGGAAGGAGAGGGCGCCGCCTCGTTAGGTGTGGGTTGCCCACGGGAATAATTGGCAATTAAGCCTCTCCCCAGGGGTTCGCTGGGCTTTCGACAGATCCGGGGACCAACCGAGCTCAGCGGGAAAGGAAATTGGGGGCATCCGGGACCTGCACAGAACAGTAAAAGCCTTCTACACATGCGTAAAAGCGACTTGCGCATCCCTTCTGTGCAGCTCGCTTCTACGCATGCGGAGAAGGCTTTTACGCATGCGTAGAAGGCTTCTACGATCCCCTTCTGCACAGAAGCCTTCTACGCATGCGTAAAAGCCTTCTATGCATGCGTAGAAGCGAGCTGCACAGAAGGGATGCGCAGTAACGCCTTTCCCCCCGCTGCCAAATTCCGGGGTTTTGGCATTTCCGGGCAGGAAATGGCGGAAATCGGCACCGAAAAACGGGAAATCCCGACCAATCCAGGAAGATTGACAGGTATAATTGGGGAGTGGGCTAGTCAGAGATGAATCATAAACCTCGGCTGATGGCAACAGTAGAGTAAGACAAACAAGCCAGGACAGACAGAGGACAAAGTTAGATGCCCGGAATAAATACACATAGAGCCCGAGATTAGGGCAGGAACAATGGGTTTTGCCAGCCCGGTGTAATTAACTGCGGGCTGTCCATTAACCACAGGGCAACATCCAAGAGCGGACATTGTAGCTGACCACCGGAAAATGCTACGTATGCACACCTTCTGTATAGGGGAGTCATGAGCGTCATAGGCACGTGGCACGAACCCCAAGGCTGGGTAATAAATACATATCCCCCAACTCTGGTCGGGGCTGGACTCCACCGCACGATCACCTCCGTGTGTCTTCCTTGTGGCCAGCCATTCCTACAGTTAGGCTTTGGGGCACTGGTGCTTTCCGGTCCGGAGCAACCTTCCCTCATGTACCGACGCCGGTCACCTGATGAGCCGCCGGCCGGTGTCACTGCGGGCAGGCGCAGGAGACATCGGTGTCTGTTTTCAGAATGACCTGCCGTCTTTGTCCCAGCTCCTGCCAACCTAGCAGTTCGAAAGCAAGCAATTGCAAGTAGATAAATAGGGTAGGGACCACTTCGGTGGGAAGGTAACAGCGTTCTGTGCGCTCCGGTGTCTAGTCCTGCCTGCCACATGACCACGGAAACGTCTGCAGAAGCAGACAGCGCTGGCTCTTCGGCTTAGAAACAGAGATGAGCACTGAACCCTATACGACTGGCTTTCACGCAAGGGAAACCTTTACCTTTAAACATTAAAATAACTAAAGTGACATAACGTCTCTTCGTCTTTTTGTTTCGTTTACTCTCTGTTCATCATCTTTCAACTAAATTTGCACAGTACTATAAATATTATTTCATGGTTCAACCAAAATGGGTTTTACAGGTTAAAAAAAAAGCACAGGTAGCCATAACTGTATCTTTGCTCATTGCAACACTTTCCTTACTATTAAACTTGAATGCTTTGCGAACGTAAAGACTACCACGGCTCATAACCTCTGGTATGACATAGTCCAAATAATTAGACAGCTTGACTGTTCTTCAGGGCCCGTAGCCCACCCTCAAACTCCCAGCTGCTTATACAAGTGAAACGCGGAAAATTAGAATATCGTGCAAATGTTCATTCAGTTCAGTAATGCGACTTAAAAGGTGAAACAAATACAGTAAAACCCCTACTTACATAAAAAGTCTGTTCCATGTAAATCGGTTTTTCACTTAACTCGAAGTAAACCCATAGAAAAATTATATTTATGTAAATCGAAGCAACCCCATAGGAAAGATGAATTTTTCACTTAACTCAAAGCAAGATAAAGGTAAAGGGTTCCCTTGCTCAAAAGCCAGTCGTATCCGACTCTAGAGTTCAGTGCTCATCTCTGTTTCAAAGCCGAAGAGCCAGTGCTGTCTGCTTCTGCAGACGTTTCCGTGGTCGTGGCAGGCATGACTAGACATCGGAGCGCACGGAACGCTGTTACCTTTCCACTGAAGTGGTCCCTATTTATCTACTTGCAATTTCTTGCTTTTGAACTGCTAGATTGGCAAGAGCTGGGACAGAGGCCGGGAGCTCATTCCGTCCTGCAGTACTCGGGAATCAAACTGCTGACCTTCCGCCTCCCAGTCAGCATCCTAGCCGCTTTAACTCAAAGCAAACCTATAGGAAATTTTGTTATGTAAATCGGGACATTTATGTAAATCAGGACATGGTTTTAGTGCAAAAATCATTGTGTAAGTCGAATTTTATGTAACTCGAGGCATATTCAAGTCGGGGTTTTACTGCATATGAGATAGACTCATTACATGCAAAGCGAAATAGTTCAAGCCTTATTTTGTTATAATATTGATGCTTTTGGCTTACAGTTTATGAAAGCCCCAACACACACACACACCATTCTCATATACCCCATAATCATCACATCATCTTATGTACGCTGTACGCCATAATCGTCACAATTATAACAAAAAAAAGGCATGACATCTCTCGCTTTGCATGTAGTGAGTCTATCTCATATATTTGTTTCACCTTTTAAGTGAAATGAATGAACATTTAAACGATATTCTAATTTCCTGAGTTTCACCTGACATTGACATTGTTGCCCATCCTGAAAAAATATCCGCCCACCCACATTTAGAATCCTGGCTACAGCACTGCTGTTCTTCAGTGCTTACATATATTACATATATTGTTTACATATATTACATTGGATTTTACTATTTTTTAAAAGAATCACCAGTCTGTTTGGAATACAGAGTAGTGGAACAATATGCAAACAAATAATGAGTGTTGCTAGCATGTACACGTGGGTTTAGAAATTTAAGTGCCCCATAACACCCATAAAAATACATGGGATTTACTCTGCTTGTAAAACAGGTAAATTCACTACAGTTCCCATGTCAAAAAGGCTGATTTGAATCCATCCCACTGTTTTTGTGTCTGGTGCTGGGGGGGGGTCACTTCTAATTTTTCATAACAGAAAGATTTAATCGGACTTTTTCTGTGCAATCAGCTGTGAATGCTTTTTGTAAAGATGGGGAGCTTTGTAGGTGGTGTTTCAGTGTTGGGACAAAATGCTAATTATCTTGTGAACTGCCCAGAGAATGTGTTAAACGCTATGTTAATTCACATCTATGGAAGTTTACATGTTTTTAAGCAATTATCTAATTATCAGGGCTACATAGGATGATTTAAATCCAATTGCTAGTCCCAACTTTTTTTTTAATTGTTTGCAGTGCTTTTTAGGGCCTTTCTGACTTCACTCTCCAGAATGTCTGGTTCAAGTTCAAATTTCTCATTATTGTTATTATCACGAGTGTTGAGGTCCTTTTTGTAGAGTTCCTCTGTGTACTCTTGCCATCTAAAAATAAAAATAAAGCTAGTGGAAGGGATGGAGGAATCACAATATGGGATCAAAATCGCTGGGAGAAACATCAACAATTTGAGATATGCAGACGATACCACCCTAATGGCAGAAAGTGAGGAAGACCTAAAGAACCTCTTGACTGGATTGAAGGAGGAGAGTCCAAAAGCTGGCTTGAGACTCAATATCAAGAAAACCAAAATAATGGCAACAGGCCCAATCAGTCCCTGGAAAATAGATGGGGAAGAAGTAGAAGCAGTGACAGATTTTACTTTCCTGGGATCTAAGATCACTGCAGATGGTGACTGTAGCCATGTAATAAAAAGACGACTGATTATGGGGAGACAGGCAATGAGAAACCTGGGGAATATAGTGAAAAGCAGAGACATCACCTTGAAAACAAAAAATCGCAGTCAAAGCAATGGTATTCCCGATGGTAATGTATGGGTGTGAGAACTGGACCATTAGGAAAGCTGAGAGCAGAAGAATAGATGCCTTTGAGATGTGGTGTTGGAGGAGAGTCCTGAGAGTCCCTTGGACAGCAAAGAGAACAAATAGGTCAATACCGGAAGAAATCAATCCTGACTGTTCATTGGAGGGACAAATAGTGAAGATGAAGCTAAAGTACTTTGGACATCAAATGAGAAGGGAGGACTCACTTGAGAAGGCCTTGATGCTGGGAAAGGTGGAGGGCAAGAGAAGAAGGGGGCGTCCAAAGCTGAGATGGATAGATGGTATTGTGGACACAATGGGCACAGAGCTTGGTGGGCTGAGGAGAATGGTGGAGGATAGAGGTGCCTGGAGGAAAATGGTCCATGGGGTCGCAAAGGGACGGAGTCGACTGTGCAACTGAACAACAACAACAAAAGTCCCAACTAAATTAAACCCATTGACTCAGTAGATTCTTTGCATTGATCTGATGAAGTGGACTTGGTCCACGAAAGCTCACATTTAAATACAGGCGTTAGTGTTTAAGATGCCACAACAATTTTTTTTTTGCTGTTCTATTTTGTTTACTCTCAGATATCCATTGCATTAGTATCCAGTATCCTTTATTAACCAATGAGTCATCTGACCATGTCAGGTGATTGCATTATCAGTACTGTAGTTGGTCTACTGTAGCTCTGCCTATCAATTTGGCTCAGATCAGAATTTGTATATTGCCTGGTATTGTAATATTTTTCAAATGCTATTATGAGAAATAAAAAAAAACCAATTCAAGCATATTCCTCTGGAGCCATATTTTCTCATGGCTCAGCAGAACTTGGAGACTGATTAATGCTGTAATTTTTACCATGGCATTTATGCCTTTATTATCTGTAGGTTCTGTGTTTTTTTTTTTAGATGACAGCATTCCTGAAAGAATTGCAATGGTCTCTTACATTTAAGTTGCACAATAGCAAGCTAACATGTTTCTTATTTGTCTACTGATGATTTATTTAAAATCATTTAGCATAAACAAACAGATGGTACCTTCACAATATTCTTCCTACTCCTCTTTTGAAATCTGCTCACATTTTCCTGCACATTCTGTTTTGACCAGTGTTACCTACAATGTTCTAGTGTCTACAATAGAACATAAATTCAGAACTTGTATGTGAGCCAAAATTCACACTTCGAGCTAATTCTAAATATTGACTTCTTTGATAATTCATGTGGCTTTGTGCAAAGGAGCCTGCAGATGACTATGCCAAACCAATAGGTTTGATTTCTAGATACAGGGAATTAAGAAGAAGCTTTGAAAAATATAATCATCTGCCTGATGCAGTATAGTCTAAACCCATTCCCAAATCTGTTGTTTGCATGAATATTACCAAATATGGCCAGAAAGATGGACAAAGAAAAATGGCTTTCCCATTTCCAAAATAATCTGTATTAAGAGCAAAATTTAATATAAATTTAGTGACACCGGCATGGGTGGTATTCTAAACTAAGGTGATGGGAGTCTCCAGGGACATATGGAGAACCATGTGTAGAAAAAGGAGTTGTAGAATGGCTGATAGGATGTTGTGTAAGCAGAAAGAGGTTGGATGTCTATTTCTCACTAGGCATAGTAAAGCTTTGTCTGGTCTACATTATTTCACGCTGCAAGAATGATCTTCCACACAAAATAATTCCTTGTAGTATATAAAAACTGGCATGTCATAGAAAAGGCTAGAGCAGAATTTTGCTGTTGGTGTGTAGGAATTATCTTTGGTTTGAAGGAACACTCAGTCATGGGAACCCCTATCTTCACCTGAAAATGGTACAGCCTACATTACAAGATGCAGCTTTAACACTTCAGTAAGAACTCTGTCAGTGTTCTGGCTGACACAGCAGTCTCTGCCTGCAATTGAGCATTAGAGAAAGCATTGGAAAGGTGACTGGATTAAAAGGTGGCATGAAGACTAAAAGGAAAAATAAAGCAATAAAAGAAACTTATGAAAGAGCATTTGGAAGATTCTTCTGACGCCTATCATTCAAAAAAAAAAAAATTTAGAACAACCACATAGCTTTCAACATGCACATGCAACTACTCTATCTAAAGAACATGCCTAGCCTTTCAGGGTAGGTGGTAAAAAAAAGGAAAGCTTCAAAGTTCCAGTGGGTAAAACAATTTTATTTTTTTATTTTTTTGCAAAGTATAATGGCTTGGCTGAATAGCTCCACGAGGGTGTGCCTTGACTGCTAAAGGAATTGGGGTTCCAATTGTTGGGGGATTTTTTAATCAGGTGAAAATAACCTGGTGCATGTCCTGATTTCCTTGTTTGTTGCAATGGCCCATGGAGGCCAGAATGGCTGGCCGCAAGGGAAGGCAAGTGAGACGAATGTGCAGTGAATGTCCAGTCCCGATCTAAGTCGGGTGGCATATTTATTGCCCTACCTCGAGGTCTCCGTGCCTAAAGGAACACGTGACCCCGTCACAGAAGGCTAATGCATACGTGGCACTTTGCTGACCAAATTACATTCGTCAGCTCTTGGGAGTTACTGAGTATCCTGGACCTCTGCTGAGGAACTAATCAACAGGATGGGTGAAAACCCATTATTCTTCGCTTTATCTTGGAGCCCATATGGTCTCGGGAAACTGACTTCCTTAGCTGTTGACTCAGTGAGTTTGCCCAACCCAACCTTATTTTCAACCAGAAGAGGAACAGCGAGTTTTACCCTAGTTAGGTATTTGTGCATTAACTTGGGTTCATCACCTTATGACATTTGCCCTACTTCTCTCAGAGCCTCCAGCCAAGGCAATATGATTTATGCCAATTAATCTAGCCCGCACCCAATTTCCTTTCCATCAAAGCTCGTGTTGGTCCTCAAGCCGTGTGCGTAAGTGAGCGGGCCCATCGGGAAAGGTTTTGGCCAATTCATGAAGCAGGCAAACCACACTTGTTCATTGAGAAACTTTGCCCAAATGGATTTTTTCTAAACCCTGCAGCTGCTACTGCAAAACACCTTCCTGATTTCCCCCTTCCCATCTGGTCCCCCATAGCTTTAGTTTTTTCTTTCTTTTATTCCTGACACAGCAGCCTCCATTCCAAAAATTGGGGGGGGGGAGGTTGGGGATCTGTTGCTGTGGTCTACCTCCTCTGCTTCAGAGCTGTTTAGGTGCAGTATATATATACTGTTATAATGCTAGAACAGTTCTATGCCATGACAGCTGACAGTATGGTGCCAGGGAGAAGATTAGCAAATAAACCAGCTCAGCTATGAAGCAAATGTCAGGAATGAAGGGTACCATCTGTGGACGTTCATCATGGCCTCTTGTATTCATACCTGGTGGATCAGGGAGCTGTGCCTGAATGATCTTATGCCAACATTTGTGAAAGTGTCAATATACTTATTTTTGTTCTGCAGAAACAAAGGCTAAAAGGGAAATCAAGTCTAAGAGGCAATAATTTGCCCAGCACCCAATTCCATCAACAATTCAACTTGCAACAACAGTCATGAATAACCAACATACTACTGAAGTCAGTCATCCTCAGCTGGCTTCTGCCAAATACTTGTGGTCAACTGAGTTGTTGTCTTTATTTTATGGACTGCAAGGACTTATTCAGTTATACTGAGCAAACATTGTGAAGTACTGAAGTAAGTTGGTATCTAATCTCTCATCATTTAATTTCTCCCATATGGGATCTGCAGATGACTGCTTAAATTATTTAAAAGCAAGCAAACAAACCACAAGGCTGCAGATCAGAGATATACCAGAAAGCTGCACAAAAGGTGCATAGCTTGCGGGTATATCTTTAGCATCCATACGTTCCCTCCTTTACAGATCCTCCAGATATATTGACACTGAGGTAGCTGCCATTTGCCAGGAGAGTCCAGAAGCACAGTATTTGTCCAATTTGGATATAGGAATAACAATGAGGAACATCTGTACTTGTTACCTCTGTACATCTCAGTCCCAGAATAACTGCTAAGTAAGCAATAAACCTTGTTTCTGAAATGTTATCGCTGAGTTGAGAAAAACCTGCTTAGTCTTCCTCCTAGCAAAGCTGTTCAGTTTACATTCATCCACTGCTAAGAAAACAAACTGTTTAGCTAAAAACTGCAGAAGAGAATGAGATGAAGTGGCATGCCCAGATCTTCAGAGACACCTGGCAGCAGCTTTGTAGTCGGATTACAATAAATAAGAACATAAATTAGCAAACACACATCTTGCTGCATGTGAAAAGGAAGAGTTGGTTCCAGAGAAAAAGAGAGAGGTCTGTTGTGTTCTGTAAAGCTGTGCCTTTAACAATGTACCTTAGCCATGTGGTAACAATGTAACCTTTCTGTGTGCAACATTATAACCTTCAGCTGTATCAATGTAAACCTGATAAGGGGACGCGAGCTAGTGACCACTAGATGGCAATAGCGAGCGTCCAGCTCTCATGGCTCAGATTTACCTGGATCAGCAGCGCGGGAAGATTCCCCGCCACCTCTTCACCTGGTCAAGAAGGGCGTAACCTTCTACGACGTCACGCAGGCAGCAACCAATAGTCTGTCGACGAGCCACATTCAAATGTATAGCCAGCTGTATATATTGAGCTACCCATCCGCCATTACCACATGTTCCTCCGGATCATCATGCAATAAACCTGTGTTAAGCCAACCCTTCGGCTGTTTCGTTGTCTTTGGTCCCTTACACTAAATTGGCGACGAAGGTGGGATCATGGCAGCCCACGGGACCAAGACATGCGCCGGTTTCGAAATCAGGAAACCGGGCGACTGGGAGATCTTCGAAATGGACTTCCAGGCCGCACTGATTGAGTCCGAAGTCACGGAAGAGGCAAAGAAAAGGGCCATCTTCACCAGGATGCTCGGACAAGAAACCAAAAGGACCTTGGTGGACCTGATCGCACCGAGGAGGGTGAGCGAATTCAAGGCCAAGGAACTCATGCAGATGCTGCGTGAGCACGTCCGGCCCGCCACGGCGATGTTTCCCACTCGGAGTGCGTTCTGGAGGCGAGTCCAAGCGCCCGGGGAGACGGTCGCCGCATTCGTGGCGGCCCTGCGGCTGGCGGCCGGCCCGTGCAAATGGGAGAATGCCGAAATCACCCTCCGGGACTGTGTGCTGTGCGGCCTGAACGACGCCGAAACCCAGGGCACATTAATGAACCAAGAGCCGCCCCCCACGTTGCAGGAGGTTGTCAGAGCGGCACAGGCCGCGGAAGCTACAAAGGCTGGGGTCCAAGAACTCCAGGACTGGCGGCCGAAGTCGAGCAAGGCAGAGACTCCGGTGCATGCGGCCCGGCGAGCTTCGAGGTCGTCCGCAGAGAGCAGCGACGACGAGGACGTCCGGAGGGTCCGGAAAGAGAGCCGGCGGTGCGACGGCTGTGGAGCGGCCCACGACCGTGTAAAATGCCCGTTTCGGAAGGCCAAGTGCCACAACTGCGGCCGCCGCGGGCACATCGCCAAGGTGTGCAGGAAGAGGCGCGAGACCCGGAGAAGCTCAGCAGACCGTTCCGCGCGACAAGACCGCTCAATGAGACCCAAGGACGGCGCTCAGGCCACGCGGAAGCAGGACGGCGTGGGCCGCATCTCCGACGGCAGCGAGGACGACGCCCCAGTATTCAGCGTGTCCGTAGGACACCCCCGCTACTTTGTTGAGGTACTAGTTCAAGGGGTTCCCATTAGAATGGAAATTGACTCGGGGTCCTCATATTCAATCATTTCCCAGAGGGAGTTTTTGAGAATTGCCCCCCACAGGCGACCCAAGCTCAAAGCGTTGAGGTCCACACTACGGGACGTGCAAGGGAACAGCATTCCAGTGTTGGGGGTTGGAGAATTTCAGGTTAAATTCAAGAAGCACGCCGCGTCTCTCCCTCTAGTCGTGCTTAAAGGGGGAGATTGCAGCCTCCTCGGGACTCAATGGTTCCAGCCCCTGGGTTTGTTTATTGGGGGGGTGCATGCCATTGGGTTGCACGCCGTTGGGACTGACCCGATTCAGGAGGTGTGCGAGGCGCACCCCGAAGTTTTCAAAAAAGGACTGGGGAAATTCAAGGGCCCCCCAGTGACATTCGACCTGGACCCGGAGGTTCGCCCAATTCGCCTAAAACCATGCCGGGTGCCGTTCGCACTCAAGGACAAGATAGAGGCGGAACTGGACAAATTGGTGGGCCAGGGAATCCTTGTGCCTGTTGATTCTGCGGAATGGGAAACTCCAATTGTAACCGCACTAAAGGCCAATGGGGAGGTCCGCATATGCGCCGATTACAAGTGCACCATCAACAAGGCGATCCGCCCGAATGCGTATCCGGTGCCGGTAGTCAGCCATCTGCTGGCCAGGTTACATGGGGGAAAGTGTTTCGCTAAGCTCGACTTAGCACAGGCCTACCAGCAGCTTATGGTGTCCCCTGTCGCAGCTGCTGCGCAGACCATAGTCACCCATAAGGGGGCGTTCCAGGTGACGCGCCTCCAGTTCGGCGTAAATTCGGCGCCTGGAATTTTCCAGTCACTCGTGGAACGCCTCCTGAAGGGGCTAGAGGGGGTGTTGCCTTATTTTGATGACGTGTTAATAACGGGGGGGGGGGGGAGTCGGGTCGAATTGGCCAAGAGGTTGGGGAAGGTCCTGACAATATTCGAAAAAGCGGGGTTGAGACTGCGAAAGGACAAATGCGTCTTCTTCGCGACCGAGGTTGAGTTCCTAGGGTTTTGTGTGACTCCTGAGGGGATAAAACCATCCAAATCCAAGGTGGCCGCCATTAAGAAAGCCCCCCGCCCCACCTCCAAGCCCGAGCTGCAGTCGTTCCTAGGGCTGCTCAACTTTTACCACTCCTTCCTCCCCCGGAAGGCAGCGGTAGCTGAACCGCTACACAAACTGCTAAAGAAAGACCAGGCATGGAAGTGGGGCGATGACCAAAAAGGGCATTTAGCGAGCTAAAAAGTCTCCTAGCGTCCGATGCCATACTGACCCATTTCAACCCCAAACGCCCGGTAGTCCTGACCTGTGATGCATCCCCGGTGGGGGTGGGGGCGGTGCTGTGCCACGTGCTGGAAGACGGAAGGGAGGCCCCGATAGCATTTTACTCCAGGTCCCTGTCCCAAGCGGAGAGAAACTACGCACAGACAGACAGGGAGGCACTAGCGATAGTTGCGGGGACGAAAAAATTTCACGATTTTCTGTATGGCCGCCCCTTCACCATTGTAACGGACCACAAGCCCCTGCTAGGCATTTTTACCGCAGATAAGCCCACCCCACAGATCCTGTCCCCGAGGATGCTCAGGTGGGCCATTTTTCTCAACGCGTACCAGCACGCGTTGGTCTACCGGCCCGGGAAAGAGATCAGCCATGCGGACGCTCTATCAAGGTCTCCCCTCCCCCTGACGCCCAGCCAGGTGAGCAAGGGGGAGCGGGACCATCAGGTTCTTATGATAGAGGTGCTGGATTCGCCCCCCGTAATGCCCGCCGACATTGCCAAAGCGACAGAGAAGGACAAGACATTAGCGGCAGTTAGCTCCTGGATGCAGAAAGGGTGGCCGGCGTCCTCCCCAGCGGAGGAGTTCGCCCCATTTTTCAGGAAAAAGTTAGAGCTGTCCCTAGAGAGGGGGTGCCTCTTGTGGGGGCAGCGGGTGGTGATTCCCATTTCCCTTCGGCCGCGGGTGCTCAAACTGCTGCACGTCAGCCACCCCGGCATCGTGCGATCCAAGGCGCTGGCCCGGAGTTACTTCTGGTGGCCCCAGTTGGACGCCGACATCGAGCACATGGTCAGCACTTGTGAAAGTTGCCAATGCTCCAGACCAGAGGAGGCCTGCCTTCCCCACAGGGAATGGGACTCGGCCAAGGGGCCGTAGTCCCGGGTGCACATTGATTTCGCGGGCCCGTTCAGAGGCACCCTATTTCTCCTTGTCGTGGACACCTTCTCCAAGTGGTTGGAGGTTATCCCAGTCACGAGCACCTCCTCGGCCCAGACCATTAGGCATTTGCGGAGGCTCTTTTCCACGTTCGGCATACCCGACACATTAATTAGCGACAACGCTAGCTGTTTCACGTCCTCCGAGTTTAGGGCATTCATGGAGATTAACGCCGTTCGGCATATCACCTCCGCCCCGTTTCACCCAGCCACCAATGGTCAAGTGGAGCGCCTCGTCCGCACCACGAAGGACGCGTTGCGGCGCATGGGCCCCGGGGATCTGAACCTACAAGTGTGTCAGTTTCTGCTAGGGTACAGGGTGACCCCGTTGGCGTCAGGATACTCCCCCGCAGAGCTCTTAATGCGTAGGAAGCTGACCACCATCCTTACTAGGCTAGACCCCACGAGGGTAGAGGACAAAGGAAGGAACATTGGGCTAGAGGCCACAAAGAGTTTCAGTGTAGGCGCCCCCGTGCATTGCAGGAATTACGCCAGCACGGGCCCAGCCTGGGTACCGGGCGTAGTTGTGGAGCAAACCAGCCCCGTCTCGTACCGCGTGGAAACCAGCACAGGGCTACTGTGGAGGCGGCACGCGGACCAGCTCCGACGCAGGGTCCCCGATGAGCAGGGCGCAGACCAAACAGAGAACAAATCAGCGTTAGGGTTCTCCCCCACCCGTTCAGCCCAAGGGGGAGGAAAAGGGGGCCGCGGGTCCCCACCAAGGGGGGAGGAGGATGTTCTCGTAGATATCCTAGGGGATCTTTCTGAGGAGGAGGAACCCGACCCCATACATATCTCGCGGAATTCCCCCACAAATGCGGATACCCCAACTGAGTTAGACTTTGATTTTCAGAACCGGGGGGGGGGGTTTCGGAGTGGTCCCCCACCCGTCCAAGCGAGAAGAGGGGTTTTTCGTTAGCCCCGATTGCCCCCGGTCTGCCCACAATGGAGTTCTTCCCTTCCCCTAAGGCCGCCAAACCGCGGCAAGACACTAACGAGTCTCCCTCTCCCATTACAGGACAAGGGACCAGGGAACAAAGAAGCAGTAGCACCCCCGGGGGGGGTCAGCCCTCATCACGGCCCAAACGCACATGCAATAAGCCATCTTGGCTGAGAGACTTCGTCTCATCCTAGGGGGGAGGGATGTTGTGTTCTGTAAAGCTGTGCCTTTAACAATGTACCTTAGCCATGTGGTAACAATGTAACCTTTCTGTGTGCAACATTATAACCTTCAGCTGTATCAATGTAAACCTGATAAGGGGACGCGAGCTAGTGACCACTAGATGGCAATAGCGAGCGTCCAGCTCTCATGGCTCAGATTCACCTGGATCAGCAGCGCGGGAAGATTCCCCGCCACCTCTTCACCTGGTCAAGAAGGGCGTGACCTTCTACGACGTCACGCAGGCAGCAACCAATAGTCTGTCGACGAGCCACATTCAAATGTATAGCCAGCTGTATATATTGAGCTACCCATCCGCCATTACCACATGTTCCTCCGGATCATCATGCAATAAACCTGTGTTAAGCCAACCCTTCGGCTGTTTCGTTGTCTTTGGTCCCTTACACTAAAAGGTCGGTCCTCCAGTGGTCTGCACAGAGCAAGTTCAGCCATTATATAATGGCTGAAATGCAGTGGGAAATACAGCAAAATTTTGTCCAGCTCTTTGCAAAAGGCTCTTTCCAGTGTATCAAGCACTTAATAATTCATGGACATTACACTGTAAGGTTCAAGTGAAAGAAAGAAATAATGGCTCTTCGCCCTGGCTCTGAGCTTCTCTGATTTTTAAAGGGTAAACATCTACAAGATGAGGGGAAGTTTATTGTTTATATGTTACAGGAAGGAACTGGTTTCAGAAAAATGTTAATTGCCCAAGGAGCTTCGGGTACTTCTTTATTTTTTCAATTTGTATATCACCCATCTAACACTAAAGTTTATCTGGGTGGTTAATAGACTGGTAAAATAAAATACATATCCAATCCTGTATAAATAAATGAAATAAGATCAATGAATGAATGAATATTTATATAAACATACAAAAACATGGATATTCTAGGTCTAGGCATTATACTAGATGATTGAGCTGATGGATGCAAGGGCTTCTCTTTGATGTGGATGACCCCCAAGGTCTCGTTTTTATATCTGTCTGTAGCAAACAAGTACAGTACTTCTACATCTCTCCTCTTTATCTCCCTCTCCTACTTTCACTACAACCAAAGTGATTCTAGGCAAGAATTCCAGAGGAAAATTCAGGCTGGACCACCTGGAAGTCACTTAATTTCAAAGTGAAGTAGGAAGATCCAAGAATAATCAAGGGAAATGGGACTGTGAGAATACAGGGCAAATTTAAATGTGGAGAAAATCAATGCAAATTTTATGTGTCTGTAATTTATGCCCTACTATGTGTACAAAAGAAGATCTGGTAAATGGCTGAAATAATGCTGTTGACGTACTTCTGGTCAAAAATACAGTAGTCTAATCACTTTAACATTTTAACTAGCAGAGGACCCGGCGTTGCCCGGGGGTAACCTACCCGGGCCAAGGAGAGACCCGCCCCCCCAGCTGCCTTACTTTTTTGTCTGCTGTCGTCGTGGCGACTCTCTCAGCCCCGCCGTGAGCCGCCATCTCAGCCTGACTCTGGCTGCCGCCACCGGCCTCCCCAGCAACTACAGTCAGTGGGTAGCCATCACAGCCCGGCCCCCCATCCTCCCTTGGGTTGTGTCAGGCAGAAGGGAGGCTCCCTTTGGGCAGGTGGGCAGATGACCTATGCGGGGGGGCGGAGGCCTGCGGAAGGTGGCAGCCCGGTCCCATTCTCCACCCGCCCCCTGGCTGTGGGTTCTCCCTTCCCCCCGAGGTGTGCCTCAGGAGTGTAGAGGAGCCATATCACAGTGGCCACCCACCAACAGTAGTCGCTGGGGTGGGGGCGGCCGTAATGGCCATTATTGCTGCCATCCATACTGGTGGCTAGGCCATGCACCACCTGGAATGCCAGGCAGAGTTTGGCGCATGCGTGGAATTTTGCGCATGTGCCACAGCCTGGAATGCCAGGCAGGGTTAGGCACAAGTGTGGATTCTTATGCATGTGCAGTCACCTCCCCTGGTCATTTCTGCCAGCCTGGGGGGGCATTGCAGCCCCTTTTTGGAGGCAAGGACCCCAAGGCGGGCTGCCGGTTACCCACACCGGCCACCCCAGACGTTGAATGTTGGCGGGCACACAGTTTCCAGCACAATCGATGCATGGGTGTCACTTTGTATGAGGGAGCCCTGTGATGTCATGGAGCCCCAGATCTGGTCAGCTGGGAATTGTTTGAGCTGTGGTGATGACATCACAATCCCCCCTTGTTGGCTTTTCCCCCTTGCTTTTTCTCCTGTTGGTGGGGGTGTCCCCTTTGCGGATTGATTTAGGGGCGTACCCCTCCCCATGGGGCTTGACACCCCCACAGTGACTGTCTTTTCGGCCCAAGGTATGTATGTGCCGAGTTTCAGCGTGATCAGTGCAGGGGTGTGGATTTGTATAAGGAACATGCAGCACTGGACCTTGATTTTTGTTATATAGATTTCTTTGAGTGTCATCTATACTGTATCTGATATACAGTACATCCATAATTCTAAACTGTGCAATAAATATAGGTAAGAATTAACCAGAGTTACAAGAACAAAATACAATGTCCTGGGAAATTAAGAATATTAGAAGATGTTAGAAATGCTCAATATAATTAACCAAATATTTTAGTTGGGCAGGTCCTAATCTTATGCTACTAAAAGAGGGGCTGAGGATACAAAACAACAAAGTACTGTACTGATTTCTAGTATTCTGGTAAAACTTTCTGAAACGGCCTTTCTTGGAAACAAGATATAAGAATGGATGGTGATATTACCATGGACAAAACATTATCTTTGTTGCCAAATGAGAAGCAAATGTTGGCAAAATTAAACTTGCACCAATTAAATTATTCAGCTGTATAATTCCTCCATCAACAACCAGAAAGACCTGAGCGGCTATCATGATTTAGCTTCATTTTACTTCCTGATCACATGGCCTTGTGAATGGGCCAAAGGTGAATCTACTTGGCAAAGTAAATGGATTGTTGAATTTAAACTCTTAATCATGAGGGGTGGGGAGGTCTCCTTTTGGAGATTTGGAGAAAATTTATAATCCGTATGCACTACCAAATTCGGCAGGCTCTCAGGTTAATTATGAACTTTTGTATACTCTAGAAATAGTACTCATAATGTGCTAGTTGCATCTAGATCCATCTAGATGCAACCTCCACCCCACTGTTTTCTCTTAAAATTAATAAGGACAGCTGAATGTGTTGAGCAATTTATTTTAAATGTCTCAAACCAGCCTTGGATTATTTATGTGCTAACTGAGTTCACAGTTTAGGGCTAAGACTCACTATAAATCCTTCATATTACCATAGACTGAGAGTCATTTTAAGCATATCTTGTTTTTATTTAATTTACAATTTTAATTTATTATCTGAGAATTCTTTTACGATACACATATTTAAGATTGCAAGTGGAGATCCACATGCAGGTTAGCTGCATGGTATTTGTCAAAGTTCCTTTGTTGTAACTTTTTAGAAAAATGTAATTTATAAATGTATAAAATTAAGGGTTAACCGTTGGAACTTTGCATAGGCTCCTTAGACAGGCCCTACTAGCCCGCACTCACCATTCGTGTACATGGCCAAACTGGGTATGCAGGTAAACGCAAGATTGAGAAATGCGCCAGTGGGGCAAGAGCCCCACAAACGCAAAAAGGGAAACAACTTCATTTCCCAACGTTCTTTGCGCCGCGCCGCACCACAGCTAATCAGGCTGAGAGGCACAACCACAAAGAACATTGAGAAACGCGCAGCAGCCAATCAAAATTGAGCCGCAGGAAAAAAAATGCACCACAACCACAAATCACATACCCATAACTACAAGCCCCAGAGGCGCCCAAAAAATAAAAAAAACACAAAACAACTCACTGCCTCACAACCACGCAAACACCAACCACCCTTCTTTCCCTCACCAACGGTGCCTGAAGATCCCGACTGGAGTTTCCCCTTTAATATCAGTGGGGGGGGGTTTGCAATCCACCTCTCCACTGGCTCCCCTAGGGTTGGGAGGGTTGGGGGGACAAAAGGGGTATGTCCCCCCAACCCTTGTGGACCCAGGAGACCAGGGAGAGTGGATCGATTCCCCCCCTCCTAAAAAAATCCGTCTTTAAAGAGAAGAAACCAAGCAGTTTCTTCTCTTTAAAAATGGAGGTTTTTTTTTATTTGGAGGGGGTTGGAATCGATCCACTCTCCCTGGTCTCCTGGGTCCAGAAGGGTTGGGGGGACATACCCCTTTTGTCCCCCCAAACCTCCCAACCCCAGGGGAGCCAGCGGAGAGGGGGGTCACAACCCCCCCACTGATATTAAAGGGGAAACCCCGATCTACTTTCACGACTCCACACAATCAAAGCACCATAACACAATAAAGCCCCCTCCCCACCACCTAGCCCACCCTTCCTAACCCCCAATGACCACGCCCCCCTCCCCACCACCTAGACCACCCTTCCTAACCCCCAATGACCATGCCCCCTCCCCACCACCTAGCCCACCCTTCCTAACCCCCAATGACCACGCCCCCTCCCCACCACCTAGCCCACCCTTCCTAACCCCCAATGACCACGTCCCCCTCCCCACCACCTAGCCCACCCTTCCTAACCCCCAACAACCACACACCCCTCCCCACCACCAAATAAATAAATAATTTTTAAAAAATTACTAAAACCACTATCAAAACATCCAAAAATACACAAAAACAACACCAAAAAACAATACGAAGTAAACAAAAACACAATCAAAAACAAAACAAACAGACAAAAAATACAAATTCCAACACCCCCCCCCCACACACACACACAAAAGAAAGAAAACAAGCAAACTTACCAAAAGATGTCATACCTCCACGAGGACCAGAAAAGAAATGAATAAAGAAAGAGACTACTTAGCAGAAGCAGCTCCACCCAGAGGCCAGGAGAGAAAAAACAGTCAAAATATAATAACCCCTACCAGCACCACCTGCTGGCCTCAATAGTAAAAACAATTCAAAAACACAGAACAGCCCCAAACAAAAGGCCACAAGAGTAAAAACAAATCAAAAACATAACACAAATTCACAATTTTACACAAAAGGTCACACCAATAAAAACAAGTCAAAAAAATTACACTAAAACACACTTATATATATATATATATATATATATATATATATATATATATATATATATATATATATATATATATATATATATATATATATATATATATTCAAAAAGAAGAAATAAAAATAACAAACATACAGAAAAAAACAATAACAATACAATGCAATATTACATCAAGCTCGTAAAAAATAACACATACATAATGATTGAACTAACTGTTTACAATTTAACCCACAGTGTTAAATAGCCACATTATAGGTTATCACTATAACCATAGCATTCATAAGAGCTTTCAGTATTACAACTGTTTATTATTTCTTTACTAGTTACACAACACCCAGTGAATATTTACAATGCCCGGAGAGCTTAGTATCCATATCATCTCCAAAACCCACTTTGAGATGGTACAGGTCCAGAACTGTCCCTAGCCATAAGAGAGTGATCCACGAACGGCTTCAAAATATTCCAAAACCTATTTTCTTTCAATTTATCCCTTTTTACTTTTATCTCCCATGTCAATTTGTCATTCAATGCTAAACTCGACATTTCCTTATACCACTCTCCGGTCTGTATAAATACATCATTTTTCCAATTTCTGGCGATGCATTGTCTACCTGTGGTTAACATAATTTCCAGTAATTCTTTTTCCACCTTATTCAAACCCATACCTTCCACATCTGTTAATAGAATGGTACCTGACACCAACTTAATTCTTTTACCCAATATTTCCCCAATCTCTCCTTCTATTCTTCTCCAAAATTCATTTATTTTTTTGCAACTCCACCACATATGTTCCAACCGTTTCTTTGCATCTCCAGCATAAATTATCCCTTTTATTATCCATCTGATGCAACCTCAGTGGTGTCAAGTACCATTGCCACAACATTTTAAAATTATGCTCCTTGATTCTTACTGACATTGTTCTCATTATCCTCTTTTTCCACTTATTTCTCCATTCAACATCTCCTATTTTTATATTCAAATTTTGTTCCCACTTCCGTTTCAAATCTTCCTGTGGATCATTACCCTTATTCAATATAGTATAGAGTTTGCTTACTAGACCCTTAATGTTCTTTTCCCCTTTTCTAATCTTTAATATCAATTCTTCAAATTCGGTCTTTGTTCTATCTATACCTAATTCTCTTGTATATTTTTTGTTCCAATTATCAACCTTCAATTTCTGAAACCAGTCCAATTTTAACTTTTCAAATATTTTTTTTCCTCTTGGTTTCATCTTCACAAACTTTTAATCATTCCTTCAATAAGAGCACTTCATTTTTATCCAATATTTCCTTTTTTCCCTTATCTATTTTTATCGGAAAACACACCATATCAGTCAATTCCAAAATTGGAGAGAGATCTGGGACCAAGTCTTTCTTTACTCTTTTCCACACCTTCATGAGCCCTCTCATCATATAATTGCTTGTCTTTATCGTTTTATCCTTAATTCCCAAAAAGATCATTTTGCCAATATTCCTATATTCTTTCATCTCCAATTCCTCGCAAATTACCTCCTATTTTTATATTCAAATTTTGTTCCCACTTCCGTTTCAAATCTTCCTGTGGATCATTACCCTTATTCAATATAGTATAGCGTTTGTTTACTAGACCCTTAATGTTCTTTTCCCCTTTTCTAATCTTTAATATCAATTCTTCAAATTCGGTCTTTGTGCTATCTATACCTAATTCTCTTGTATATTTTTTGTTCCAGTTATCAACCTGCAATTTCTGAAACCAGTCCAATTTTAACTTTTCAAATATTTTTTTCCTCTTGGTTTCATCTTCACAAACTTTTAACCATTCCTTCAATAAGAGCACTTCATTTTTATCCAACATTTCCTTTTTTTCCTTATCTATTTTTATCGGAAAACACACCATATCAGTCAATTCCAAAATTGGAGAGAGATCTGGGACCAAGTCTTTCTTTACTCTTTTCCACACCTTCATGAGCCCTCTCATCATAGTATTGCTTGTCTTTATCGTTTTATCCTTAATTCCCAAAAAGATCATTTTGCCAATATTCCTATATTCTTTCATCTCCAATTCCTCCCAAATTACCTTTTCTCTTGCCAAGATCTTCACAACATTCTTAATTTGAAATGCTCAATAGTATGCTAACAAATTTGACATACCCAAACCACCTTCTTTCTGGGGCAGGTACCAAAGCTTCTTTGGAAGTCTAGATTTTTTACCTCCATTACAAAAATTATTGAACATCTTTTGAAACTCATTGATTTCCTTCTCCTTCAAATGGATTGCAAGTGCATCAAATAAGAAGTTAATCTTCGGCAGCAACATCATTTTGCAAATTGCAATCCTCCCAAACCATGACAGATTCAACCTCTGAAACCCTTGCAATTTATTCTTAAATTCTACTTTCAAACTGTCATAATTCAGTCTTTTAAGTTTATCCAATTTGTTTGAAATAGTTATCCCCAAATATTTCAACTTTTCTTTAATTTGTATGTTAGATGTTCCCACTATCCTTCCCATCTCCTTTACCCCCATATTACACAGCATCAGTTCTGATTTATCCCAATTTATCATCAGTCCAGTTATAGCCTCAAATTCCTGAAGTTGGTCTTTGATCCTATCCATTACCAGCTCTGGATGTTTCACCATTAACAACGTATCATCTGCATACATACTCACTTTATTGCCCAGTATCCCTTCTATGTTTGGATCCTCCCTTATATTTTTAGCTAAGATTTCCATTGCCATAATAAACAGGATAGGAGATAGTGGACAACCCTGCCTGGTACCTGCCTCAAGCTTTACCTCATCCGTAACCTCTTCATTTACTCTAATCCTAGCACTCCCTTTTTGGTATAATAGATCGATTACCCTTCTAAATCTATCTCCAAATCCATAATTTCTAACTATTTCCTTGATCGAAGACCATTGTAGTGAATCAAATGCCTTAAAAATGTCCAATGATAATAAACCCACCTTTTCCTTTGTT
This sequence comes from Bradypodion pumilum, assembly GCA_035047305.1. NCBI lineage: Eukaryota > Metazoa > Chordata > Lepidosauria > Squamata > Chamaeleonidae > Bradypodion > Bradypodion pumilum. Next base: position 141,680,812 of record JAWDJD010000003.1, read on the forward strand.
TGATTAACATTATCAATTAGATCTAATACCCTTCTAGTCAAGTCAGCCATGTGCCTACTTTTAAAAAACCAACTTGATCAACATTTATATATTCCCCCATAAAACTGTTTAAACGGTTAGCCAATATTGCTGTGAAGATCTTGGCGTCCTGGTTTATAAGAGAAATTGGTCTGTATGATTCCACCTTTTCCAAATTCTTTCCCGGTTTTGGCAGCAGAACTATTATGGTACTATACCATGAAGTCGGAATTTGTCCTCCATCTAAAATATAATTATATAGCTTCACTAACTTTGGAACCACAACATCTTTAAATTCTTTATAAAACTCTGTCGATAATCCATCATCTCCAGGGGCTTTCCCCATCTTCAAACCACTGATTACCTCATTTACCTCTTTGTCAGTGACCCATTCCTCCATTTTTTCTCGATGTTCCTGTTTTATTCCATTGCCTAACTGTCTCTCCAAGATCCCTTTAAGCCTCTCCACATCCACCTCCTTTTTTGCATATAGTGCTTGATAAAATTCCTTCACAATTTTACATTTATCCCTATTCTTATTACATCTTACCCCTTGTTTGTTAACCAACACCCCAATTTCTCTTTTTTCTTTTTTAGCCTTAGCTGCTCTTGCTAATAATCTTGAATTTCTATTACTAAATTCAAAATACTCTCTATTTAGATAAATCAAATCTCTTTTAACTTTATCAATATCCTTACCCATTAACTCTGCCTTAAGTCTTTGTAATTTAGCGAAAAAATTTTTATCTTTACTTTTTGAATGGTCTTCCTGTAGCTGCTTTATTTCTTTTTCTTTTTCCATCTGGTCTGCCTTATACCTTTTATACTTAGTACTCGCCAACTTTATACTTTCCCCTCTGAAAACCGACTTCATGGTATCCCAAACAACGTTAAAGTTTACTTCATTATTGTCGTTCCACTGCCAGCTTTCCCTCCACCTTTCCGTGATTTGTTCTTTACACTTTTGATCTTTGAATAGGTTAGGATCATACCTCCAACTTCTTCCTCTTTGATTATCTTTTTGTAATTTCAGTTCCAAAAGTACTTTAGCATGATCTGATTCCTTAAAAATCCCTATTTCCATTCCCTCAATATTTGTGATCAAATTTTCTGTAAGAAAAACATAATCTATTCTAGAGTAGGTCCCATGGACTGTGAAAAAAAAGAATATGCCCTTTCCGAGCCCTTGATCTCTCTCCATGAATCCTTCAAACCCATCGCAACCATCCATTTGTCTAAAACCTTCCCTTTCAAGCCAATACCACATCTTGCTAAGTTCGTACAGTCTAAGTTTGACCTTATCAAGTTAAAGTCTCCAGCCACAATAATTTTTGCCACATTTTCTAGCTCCACTACTTTCCTAACCTTTTCTAAGAAATCCGCTTGATGTTCATTTGGAGCATATATGTTTACCAACATTATTTCCTCATCTTCTATTTTTCCTCTTACAATCAAATATCTACCTTCTTGATCGGCAACACTTTTTATTATCTCAAATCCTAATCTTTTAGAAATCATAATTGCCACTCCTCTCGCTTTTGAAGTACCAAACGCCATCTCATAGTGTTGAATCCATCCCAAAAAAAGTTTGTTTGTATCTTTTGACTTTTGGTGCGTTTCCTGTAAGAACACTATATCGGGTCTATCTTTCTTCAAAGCCAATTCCAACCTCCGCCTCTTAAGAACAGAACCTGTACCCTTTACATTCCAGGTTAATATTTTAATATTTCCCATAATCTATTTCCTTTCTAACTTCTAAGCTCTCCATTGGGCGTGCCACCACCAACCCCTTCCCCCCAAAACACAAAATTCTACATAAAACACACACTGTCTCTCTCCCCACTTTCTTCAAAAAAAAGACGCCTTCGATAACCAAAGAGGGGAGAGGGGAGACATGCAAGATGTGCCTACCAACCAGTGCTACGTGCTACCCACCCTTATATGATGCTTGAATAATTTGTTTTTTATTAATCTATTTCTCATTGCTCCTTACTTGCCTCCTCCTCCACCATGATCAGTGACAGCTCCTCTTCTTCTTTTCCCTGCGGTGTTCCACCTGTAGCACCACCAGCCTCTGCCCTCTCATACTCCCTCCCTATACCACCCGATTCCAACAGTTCTTTCTTAAAATTTGACCACTCTTCCGAACCTGTTTTTACCAACTCCAACAAACTCAAATACTCCAGTGGATCGGTCCCTTCATCGATTACTTGCATTCTTTTCTCATAAAAAAAGCGCAATTGCTGTGGAAATCTCCAATTATACCTTATGCTTTTACTCATTAACAGTTTGGTTACATGTCTCATCTTATATCTCCACATTCTTTCTTTCATTGAAATATCATTGTATACTTCTACATCAGAACCATCAAATTTTAGGGCGCCAGAACCAGCTTGTTTCAAAAAGGCCATTACTCTAAGCTTATCTCCCCAGTTTGCAAATTTTACCAAAACATTTCTTTAAACCGCCTTCCCTCTTCTTGGACCCACCCTAAATGCACTTACAATATCTTCCTGTACAAATTCCTTTCCCATATTCAAACCATTTAACCACTGAACCACTCTTTCTCTTAGCTGGTCTGGCGTCCGTTCAACCACCTGATGGATCACAATGTTCTGCTTTCTCATCATATCTTCAACAGCATCAATCCTTTTCTCATGCTCTTCCAATTTCAGCTTATTCTCCCGCACCACCTCCTGGGTCACTTTTATTTCCTTTTTTATAACATTTACCTCATTTTGAACCAATTTCACATTTCCTTCTATTTTTTGCAAACTTAAATCCACTTTTTTTTGAAAAATCCATAACAGATGATACCACCTTATCCTGTTTTTTCATCATTTCATTTCTGTCTTTCACCCTTGAGTCCTCATTTTTCTCCAGTTTCTGGAACAATTTACCAATTTCCACCATAATTTGAGTAAGATCATACGTTTCAGGTGGTGGTGATGAAGACTGAGGGACCTCTTCCATTGGTGCTTTTTCTTTCCTCTTAGACTTCACCACTGGTTCTTCCTCCTTTGCTTTTCCTCTTGTGCCTTTATCCATGATGACACCCACTAAGAAAATCCAGTGTTGCAGAGCGTTGCAAAATCGTAACCAATCCACTCAAGCCTGTACCGCTGCAGCCACTACTAGCGCCTATCCAAACAATTCTGTCGAAGCTTGTAGAGAGGAAGAAATCCAGCGAAAAATTAATTATTGTAATCAACAAAAGAACAGGAACAGGAAAACAATCCAAACGAGAAAAAAAAAGAATAATCCACATCAGGCCCATTTTCCCAAAGTAAACAACCCAAATTCGCACTCCAAAATGCAAAAATAGAAACTCCAAGGAAACGGTCACCCAAGTTTTTCCATTTGAATCAAAGCCGCCATGGAGAGGGATGAGAAAAAAAGAGCCCAAAGTCCAAGCTGTGTAACAAAAAGCAAAAAAAGAGGAGCAATATATCCAAAGAAAAAAGTGTTAGTTATAATCCACACGGTGAAAGGATAAAAAGAAAATTAATCCTTCTCTTGGGGCAAGCGAATCGAAGCGTCCTTTTCCAGCAGGTACGTTAACTTCAGGGGGGAACCCCCCTTCTTCCTCTGTAAGTCGGCAGACTTTCCCCACACTCCTTAGCCTCAAAAAACGCTGAAACCTTCGGAAACTGGAGCCCAGACAAGGACTTCTTTAACCACTTTACTGTCGCCAAAGCGCATCACGGTTCTCCTGGAGCGCAAAAAAAGCCATAAACCAAAACACAGCCACTTTCGTTTTCCAGGACCGCCGCCATTAACGGATCGTTAACCCGGTTTTATCCACTTCCACACCCGTTTCCAAGTCCGGGCTCTTCTAAACAGGAAAACTCGCTTTCTTGCCGGTTTTACTGCCACCTCGAATCTCCGCCGTCTCGCAGGTCCCGTTCTCGGTTCCTCGACAGGAGAAGCTGCGGCCTCCGTCGCGCGCCTCTCCTACCCAGGATACCTCCCAAACTTCGACCGCCCGACTTCAAAACTTTCCAAATAGGCAAGCAGGAGTCTTATCGGCAAAAAAATACCACTTTAAAGTTTCCCCATTTTACTCGTTCACATTAATTACCACTTTGGTAAGCGCGAGCGTCCAAATCGAGATGTTACTCGTCGGCCATCTTAGCCACGCCCCACTAAAACACACTTTAACACAAATCACAAACATATGTCAATAAAAAACAATAGAAACTTTTAAAAATCCTGTGCTGAGTATTAACTCAAATTAAAACCAAAAACATCTAAACACATTTTAAAAACATTGAATGTAAAAAACATTTACTTTTCCATTAAATTATTACCTACAGTACAACTAATTAAAAAATTCAAAAAACTAAAACATTATTCGCTTACATAAAACAATTTGAAAAAATTATATTATACTTTGTTCTTTTATTAATCCTCAAAAAAACCCAAAAAAGCAGATCACAGTTAATAAAAGCCAAGCCAAATTTTTTTACATAAATAAACATTTTAAAAATTAAAATTACAGACTAAGCAATTTAAAAAAACAAAACATTAACACAATTTAACCTTCCAACACAATTTAAAACAGCCCGGCAACGCCAGGCAACCTCTGCTAGTCGGCTATAATATCTTGTTCTCAATTGTGTGTTTCTGCAGCCAGCGGTTAAGACACTAAACTTGATAACTGGAAGGTCAGCAGGTTAGCAGTTCGAGACCCAAGTGCTGCATGAAAGAGTGAGCTCCCATCTCTGTCCCCGCTCCTGCCAACCTAGCAGTTCTTCAGTGGGAAAGGTAACAGCATTCCATGCATGCACTTAGGTATCTAGTCATGCCGGCATACCTGTCAACCATCCCAATTTGGCCGGGAAAACCCCGCAATTTGACGTCCATTGATGTCATAACCCGCCCCGCGCCACCAAAACCCCGTAATTTGGCAGCGGGGGGAAACACTTTCCATGCATGCGTGGAAGCGCTACTCCACTTGTGCAGCCCCTACGCAAGCGGCGTAGCACTTACGCGCATGTGTGCAAGGGGTAAAACCCTTCCACGCATGCATAGAAAGTGACCTGCGCACAAGCGATGTGTGTAGGTCCCGTTTTTTCAGAGCCGCGGGTTGACAGGTATGCATGCCGGCCATATGTCCATGGAAACATCTGTAGAAGCCGACACCACTGGCTCTTTAGCTACCAACAGAGATGAGCACCGTACCCTAGTGTTGGATATGACTGGCTTTCAAGCAAGGGTGGTCTTTATCTTTACCTTACAGCCAGTAAACTTTTTAAAAACTCTGTTCACTATAAGCAAGGCCTGTTATTCTACAGTGTGAAATATCTATGAGATCCTTTTTGTCATAGGGAAACCAATGGCGACTGCAAGACGTGGGGAGAGGAATGTTTAATTTCTAAAAGTTGCCAAGAAGGTGGGTGGGGAAAGAGTGTTTAATTTCTGGAAGTTGCCAGTGAAATAATCCCACCAGTGGCAATTTTTGGAAATTAAGGACTCCATTCCACATCCTGTGTCTCCTATTGACCATGTCAAAAAAAGATCCCATAAGTGCTTTGGGGGCTTTTCTGGTGGGGGGGGGGGGAGGGAGGTAGAATCAGAAATATCTTGTTTCTGAAAAATCCCCTTGATTGATGATTTTAACAGAATATGATTTCAACATACAGTATATGTTCATCCCCCAGTTTCTATCTATGTTGTAAAATTCAGAAGAATCTAACATATCACCTTTGCAATGTAAACATATTCAGCTACAAACCTGAAAATACATCTGACGGTGTAAGTAACAGCTTTCCATTCATGCATACATATTTACCATGGCAGCTTTTCAGAGTAGTAGGAGGAATGTCAAACTGGTTCAAGTGCTGGTTCATGGGAATAAATTACGTTTCTACCTCTTGTTCTATTGTGGGTGTTGAATTGATTTGGATTTAAGGAGAGTAGAATATCTTTCAAAAACTAACTAAAACTAACCCCTTCACTTAAAAAAGATTAGTATAGAGTTACTTTTCCACATAGTAAGAGTAGCACTAACCAAGCCCTTCAAATTAGAAATGTAACTACTGTACTTACTTAAAAACATTAGTGGACCCTCGATTAATGATGTGTTCAAATAGCGTCATTTTCGATTAACGACATTACAACGTTCCCAATGTAATTATTCGAATAACAACAAAAAATGTCATTATTCGAATAGCGGCGGTAAAAATACCATTGTTATTCGATTAACGACATTTTTTGTAATTATTCGAATAACGACGTTATTTGAATAGCGATACTACTTGGGGAACCAAGTAACATCGTTATTCAAGGGTCCACTGTACTGTAATTTTTTGCCAGGCTCTTGCCTTGGGAAGCTTTCTGTTGTTTTTATTTTGCAGTTGGATGGACCATCGGCCCAGGATAGGAGCCACCTGCGGTCACCGGCCCTGCCTCCCTCCGGCCCTGCCTTGACCGGAAGGATAAGAGGGTACCTGAGCCACAGCTGGGATGACGCGACGAAGCTCTTCTTCCCCCACCATCGGCCTAGGATGGGAGCCACCTGCGGTCACTGGCCCCGCCTACTTCCGGCCCTGCCTTGACCGGCGGGATAAGAAGACGCCCGAGTCGCAGCCGGGATGACATGCCAAAGCTCTCCTGGGCCCCTGCCATCGGCCCAGGATGGGAGCCACCTGCGGACACCAGCCCCGCCTCCCTCTGGCCCTGCCTTGACCGGAGGGATAAGAGGGCCCCCGCCATCGGCCCAGGATGGGAGCCACCTGCGGACACTGGCCCCACCTCCCTCCAGCCCTGCCTTGACCGGAGGGATAAGAAGGCGCCGGAGCCACAGCCAGGATGACGCGCCAAAGCTCTCCTAGGCCCCCGCCATCGGCCCAGGATGGGAGCCACCTGCGGTTCTCTCCCCAGGCCAAGTCGGTCAGGGGAGATGGGAGCATTGGCCCAGCTGTGCCTTATTCTCAGCGGGGACTTTAGAAGCTGCTGCCACCGAGACGCTGAAGCCGACACACCACCTCGGCTCTCTCCCCTGGTCTATGGTGAGAGTGGGGCGGGGGCAGGGAGAGAGACAGACAGAGACAGGCTGATGTTGCCGCAGCTGGGGACGTTGGGCTGGGCACTATATGGGATGTGAGCTGTACTCCATCCCCTGGAGATTTTGTTAATATTGATTATTTTTGATGCTTTGTACTTATGTATTATGTGATGTATTGATATTGTGTTTTTTCCCCTGAATTTGATATTGTATTATTGTTTGCTTATTGTACTGAATATATTTTTGTATTACTATGCTATTGTTATATTGTATGGATTGATATGTTGTTGCCGCCTTGAGTCAGCTTCGGCCGAGAAAGGTGGGGTATAAATTAAAATTGAAATTGAAATGGACAGGTGAGAGGACTCCTGTTAAATAAAAATTGGCTACTAAGATTCCGTGGTTGCATGTGATTTTCTTTTAATCCCAGCTGGCATTCTCAAATGTTTCTTTTCAAGAGAAGCCCCATTGTGAGTGCTGTTCTTCCAAAATCTATTTTTAATCAAACCGTTTTTAGCTGTAGGGTTCAAAATAACAGCTTAACCTCTACTGAATCTCCTCATCATCGCCCAAACAAGGAAATAGCCAGAAAGAGCCAATAGGGCCTCAGGATAATTTAACCTTTGACCAACCAAGGCTCTGAAGCTAAACCCAGAATTCTAGGTTTGATCCCCACCCCCCTTCATTGTGTGATGGAAGGATATCCTGTGCTCACAGTAACCTGTAAACATTTGGGTAACCTGATCTAAAGAACCCTCTCCTGTTGGGATGGTAATTAGATTGATCCAAGAGTATACTAAAATTATATACCATATTTAATATAAAAGGATCTTGAACTGTGATGACTGGAATTAAAGAGGTCAGTGGCACACCAATTGACCTCTTGCCAGTCAGCAACAGAGCTTGAATTCTTAACTAAAGCAAGGTCAGCAGACCTTTTGCCTTCTGAATTGACCAGGGAATAACCTGTTTTTCTTGTTTGGCCAAGGTGACTTGGATTAAGCTAATCCCCCATTGTTTCCCTTATGTACTTTTAATTTTTTTTTAAATTTTTTAAATTTTTATTAAGTTTTTAATAAACATACAAAAAAGAAAAGAAAACATTAACAATACGTTAACAATACAATACACTAACAAATCCATAGTATCTTACTAACAAACATTACTGTATGTTAGCACATAACAATATCTATACTCATTAATTACTATTTAACTACCAAATATTAAGAGCCATTGTTTCAAAGTCCAAAATGATAGAAAAAAAATTTTTTTTCTGTACTACCACAAATCTTTTTCACAAATAATAATCACCCTGTGAATATGTACAATGCCCGGAGAGTTTATTTTCTACTCAACTCCAAAACTATCATTTGCCATAATAGAGTGATCCACGAACGGTTTCCATATATTCCAAAATCTATTCTCTTTTAAATTATCTCTGTTGACTTTAATCTCCCATGTCAATTTATCGTTCAATGCTAAACTCCACATTTCTTTATACCATTCTTCAATCTGTATATCTACATCGTTTTTCCAATTTCTAGCTATACATTGTCTACCCGTTGTCAGTGCGATTTCCAATAATTCTTTTTCCTCCTTGTTTAAACCCAAGCCTTCCACATTCGTTAAAAGAATAGTACCCGACACCAACTTAACACTTTTACCCAATATTTCACCAAACTCATTTTCTATTCTTCCCCAAAAATCCCTTATTTTTTTACAACTCCACCACATATGTTCGTATGTTCCATCAATTTCTTTACATCTCCAACATAACTTATCTCTTTTATTATCCATCTGGTAAAGTCTTAATGGTGTCAGGTACCATTGCCACAACATTTTAAAATTATGTTCTTTAATTCTTACAGACATTGTTCTCATAATCCTCTTTTTCCATTTATTTTCCCATTCAATCTCCCCGATCTTTATATTCAAATTTTGTTCCCACTTCCGTTTCAAGTCCTCCTGTGGATCTGCACCTCTATTCAGTATATTATAAAGCTTGCTTACAAGACCTTTAATACTGCTTTCCCCTTTTCTAATCTTCCTTACCAATTCCTCAAATTCCGTATGTATTCTATCTATCCCTATTTCTCTTTTATATTTTTTATTCCAATTGTCCACCTTTAACTTCTGAAACCAATTCAGATTTAATATCTCAAACATTTTTTTCCGCTCGGCATCAACATCACACGCTTTTAACCAATCCTTCAATAACAACGTCCCATTTTTATCCAATATTTCCATTTTTTCTTTGTCTAATTTTATTGGGAAACACATCATATCAGTCAATTCCAAAATTGGAGAGAGAATTAATGTACTTTTAATTAACCAACTGTTTCGTGACTTTTTAGAGAACCTGTGACTAGTCTTTCTGCAACAAGCAGAACAAATAAGGACTCAGTTAGTCATTTTAGAAAAACAGCTAGTCTCTCTGTTAATTAGTAGTATAGCCACGAAGCAGTTTTTTACATTCTTTAATGGGGCTGGAAAAAGAATTAAATCAGCCGTTTATCCTGATTCCTGAAGTCTGTCATTCCTTCTCTCTGCTGGGCAAAGCAGATAGCAACAAATGGCGCCCAACGTGGGGCTCAATTAGCATCAGGCATATTTGTCGTTTTTGAAGCATTTAGTGAGCTTGCACGGCACAGAAAGCAAGCTTCCGATGGAGAGCAGAGAACAGATTGCTAGGCTTGCACTGAAGCCTGAGACATCGGAGAAGCTGATCCAGGAAAGCCAAGACTTCCCATACCGGCCCGAACAGCTCTGGGAAGGACCCCAGAGGGAGAGAGGTTTGGAGGTGCGCACCGCTCCGTTCCCCGCAGAAAGAACAGACCCCTCGTCCTTCAAAAGGACCCTGCAGCTTCTCGGTGGAGAAGTTTATTCCCAATCGTTCTTCCAAGAAGAACCAGTGGGTGAGTATGGGAGGGAATTTGTCTAGTTCTCAGAAGGGGTTTGCTGAGGAACTAGCGTATATGCTTAAAAAGTCAGGGAGGAGAGTTCCCATGACCCAGATCCATCATTTGCTCTTTGCGATAGATGAACGATGTGCTTGGTTTCCTAAACATGGATTGCTTCATATTCAGGATTGGGTGAAAGTAGGGAGAGCGCTCTATGAAGAACCAAGGGCACCATCTGATATTTTGGTGGTTTGGTTAAAATGCAAGGAAGCACGGTGGCACACAAATGGCCAGTGGGCTTGCTCCTGTTTCAATTGTACCATCGCCCCCCCCCCCCCCGGCGTACGATTTGGAACAACAGCAAGTTCCTGGTGTATCACCAAATTTTCCATCACTATTGCCCCCTTTGGCATCAGTTCCCATGCCAATGGTCCCTCGTGACCCGGGGCTAACTGAAGCTTGTGGGCCCCCTTAGAAAAGAAAGGGAGAATAGTAATGCTTTTCAACCCAAGGTGGAAAGAGGAATGGCTAAGGGAGAACAGAGCACAGAAGAGACAGATGAGCAATTGCAGATTTGTCCCCTTCAGTATGCTAACAATGCTCAGGGTAATTTAGCTGTTCAGTATTCCCCAATGTCCCAAAAAATGCTCACCCCAAGTCAGTTTCTCAGTTGGGACAGTGAATACCAGTGAATGCGCAATGTATCTTGCCTCATGCCAAGTTAACTGTAGCCAGTCAGTGTGCCAACAGAGCCTACCAGAACACATTTCAAGTCATGGCAGGGCAGAATACGAAGAAGTGCAGGCATAGTGCAGTAGAAATAAGTGACTTGCTGCGGTTGTACCCCCTGGTCCATGGGAGCGTGATGGGTGCAGGGACAAAATTGCAAGGTCTGGTCAAGGAAGGGGTTGGGTAAGAACCCCCAGACATCAAGTCTGTAGCTTAGATCGGATAGGATGTAACTGAACTGGAAAGGAAATCAACTTCTTAGGTACAGTACTGAACTCAGGGTAGCTATATAACATTCTGAGAAAATATGACAAAATGGATCTGTAAGGTATAGGAAAAACATTTTCCTTCTGCGGGGGAGGGGGTGGGCAGAAGGAACATGTAATTGAACATATGTGTGCTGAATGGAGTGTGTATGGGCACCCAGTGAGAGTGAAATGTGTGTTTGCATGATTGTGTAAAGTAACAGTAAAATGATGATATTTCTGGTATGTTGAAATTTTGTTTTAATGTTGTTAGTAAATTTTGTTCATGGATTGGATACATTGTTTTTATGTCACAAAGAACTAAGCTATCCTTAAGAAAGGAAGCCATGCTTTCATTGAAAGCCAGTCCTGAATTTTTGTTAATCTAGCGCAGGGCTATAGAGTATGAAAAGATGTTGAAGGCTAAGGATTTTTGCATTTTACCTTTGCATCTGTCTAGGGACACCAAGACAGGAACAGTGGGTCTTAATCCAGCCATTTAAGCAGGAGCACAGTGCTGGCTCATTTAGCCAATCAGGCAGATCTTTATCTTGAAATAAGGACCCACACAAGATGCCCCTTAGATCCTATCCAGCTGTTACATAACATCCTGGTAGAAAGGGGAGGTGAAAATTTTTAGCCTACAAGGACAGAAGAACTGGCTGACCTTTTTAGATCTGCCACAGAGGTTATAAACTGGAATAAATTAATCAACTGACACACCCTCTTTTTTCTTATGGAAATTGCTACAGTACATAGAATTCAAACATGTGCTTATGTATTAATTAAGACAGGCAAAGTCAGTTCATAAGCTTTATATTATTCTCAATAAGAAACTCTGCATTGCAATGGTCAAAAAGGGGTTAAAGTGACCCCCCCTCTTTCCAACCAAGCCTGTCTTTAAAATGTGCAAAAAAGGCTTTTCTGGTGGCTGGCTCACAGAATCATAAGAACATAAGAACAGCCTTGCTGGAACAGGCCACAGCCCATCCAGTCCAGCATTCTGTCTCACACAGTGGCTCACCATTTGCTTCAGGGTATTCCCATGCAGATGCCTTCACCTGCTTAGGATTCCCTGGAAATGGCATTGAGAGATATCCTGCCTATCTCTCCAACCCGGAGGTTGTCCTTAAGTATCCATAATTATAGCCATTGATACCCTTGTCCTCCATGAACTTGTCTAATCCTTTCTTAAAGCTGTCAAGACTTGCGGATTCTCCATGCCCATCTGGCATGGAAACGGCCCTTGCAGAGGCCACTTTGGTGAGAAGGCTCCCGGCCATGGGCTCTGCGGGCAGAGAAATTAAGGGGGATGGATTAATGATAGGGTTTGATTCACCCAATTCCTTGACCTGACCAGTGGTTCTGCTGAGAGAGCGAATATCTAACTCCGTTACCCATTAAGGTAATCACTCATCTCCGAGTTTAGCCTAATCCCTGGTGCAAATAGAAGCCATATTTACTCTGGCATAAGGCTCAGACAATGGTTTCCCTCTGTCAGTGTTTGCCTTAGTTAATTAACTTCCCCAAGAGAAGTTCTCAATTAACCCGGGTAAATGGGTGATGTGATTTTCTGTCAGATGACCATTCTACCATGCGCAGCCTTGGACATAATATATACTGATGATTTTCCCTCAATAAATCACTGGTCTTCACTCCATCTTGCCTCGTGTCGTTCCTTTGACCAGTCTCCTCCGGGATCCTAAGGGCCTCCTCACGGCCCCAATCCAACATCTGGTGACCCCGACGTGATCTTACCCGTGAGTAAGCGATCACACGGTCCAGTTCTGCGCCTGAACCGTGTCCAATCATCCCGGAGGACAGAGCAGCAGCCCCAGTCGGAAAGCCATCCAATTGGGAAGACAGCTACGTGGTGAGGCATTACAGAGAGGCATCCTACAGCTTGCTCCCGACTTTCGCGGCGGCTTGCAGCACGGAAACGCGTTCCGCTCAGGGTCGGCTGTGAACCCCTGACAGCGCAGAGGCCACCGAGGGCCCGTGGCAGCAGTCCACGCTCCGAGCTCTACCCAGAGAATCGTCGCCAGAACCTATTACCTTGCCCAAAGACGCGTCGACTCGTCCCGAGGAGGAAACTTCGGAGGACCCATCGCAGGTAATATGGGGACTTGTCCTCAGCGACAAGGTCCATCCGCTAGCCAAAGAACTCATGAGGAAGGGTTCAGAATCCTGGCCAGGGTATTTCAGTTGCGTTTTCACAGCGGAGAGCTAGCGAGACTTTTGGTGTACCTAAGGGAACACTGCCTACTTTACCCAGAAGTAGGTACGTTAACCCTTAAGCTCTGGGATCAGATAGGAGTCTGCATTCAGCAACCCCCGAAAGCTCCAGAGGGCATAACTCGCACATGGAGCAAATGTAGGAAACTCTCAGTAGAGGATGACCCAGTCCGGATAGAGACCCAGAAACCCCCAGCGCAGTCAGAACCATCAGCCCCAAGGAGTCTCTATCCGTCATTTCAGCTTAAGCAGGGCAGTGTAGGGAGCATTCCCTCAGTGACAGCTGCAGACGTGACTAAAGGAATTCATGGCATGAGAGGCCCTGGCGCTTCTCTGACAGTTAAAAGTTCCCTGCAAAGAAAGAACTCCATTCAGCGCAGGGGTGAGGAAGATCCATTCACGGGGAAATTGCCAGTGGCACAATTAGCTAGCGCCCAACTGTTGTGCTCAGCCTACCTGAAGGCAGACACATGCTCAGGCAGGGCTGCTCAGCGCCCACTGCTCACGGAAACCTGCACGGCCCCTGGCCACGCAGGGCTCCAGAGCAGACCCATTACCACACTCAGGCGCAGAGCAGTGCCAAAACCCCAAGGCGCCTGCTTCCAGTGTGGAAAAGTGAGACACCTTAGAAGAGAAAGCTAATCTAGACCAGGCAGATCTTCAAAAGGTTGTCTTAATGCCAAATGGCCACGCTGGCATGCATCTGGCCCAGGCTAGAAAAGAGGCAGCCATCGCCCTGGCTATGCCAGAAGAACCATCCCAGCAATAGTACCCCGAGTTCCCCCAAGGCACAGGCAGAATCTGCTGGTCTCACCTTGGGAGTAGCCCAGAGAAACTCGCCCCTAAGTAGAAGCACCCAGATGGCTGTGATAGCCAGCTGTGTATAAGCCATCTCCTCATGTGCAGGATAGAACACTGCAGATCAGGGGAGGAATGTGCGAATGCGTAAATAAATGTGTGTATGCGTGGTGCACCACTGAATGTATGGCTGCAAGAACTGTGTATGATTGCAAAAGCCTTGTCTCTATGACCACAGTGTGATTGGAAAAGTGTTCCTTGTGTTTAACTGCGTGGTAATGTCACTGTGAAATATGTGTTAAACAGTTTGCACTCTGTTCATGGGCAGGAGCTATTTAAAGTTTGAGAAAGCATGATGTACAAAACCCTTGCAAAACCCTTTGCCTTGCCTGCTTAGCAGCTTAGGCAGGAGAGGGGGGGGGGGGGAATCCTAACCTGCAGTGGGGCAGGGTGGTTCCCCCTTCTTCCCTTGAGACTTTTTCTTTGTCAAAGGATTAAGCCACTTTTGGAAACCGGTTTTGCAACCCTTGCCACTCAGGAAAACAGATTTTTCTTTTCAGAAGCGCGATCTGAAAACAAAAATCACTTCTATGAGTTTTCCTCACTAGATCATAAACTATGGGGCCCCTCCCTACGTCTGTGTTCCTCAAACCCCCATCTCTGTGTTTTAAGGTTTTTTGAATGTCTCTTAGCGTCTTGAAGTCACGTATCTCACTTGCATTGTCTTCATGTGTGTATTGTGTTATCATCTTGTAACCTCGGTTCTCAACCCTTTAAAGTCAGGGGCCAAGTTCCGGGGCCTCAGGCAGCTCTGGGGGTCCGGGCAGTCATCCTGCTCTTCCTTCGCCACACAGCCCTTCTTGGCTTGGTGGGGGTAGTGGCAGAGCAACGTGGGCCGCTTCTGGCCCACTTGCCCACATCTGGCTGCAGGTTGAGAATCGTTCTAACTCTCCTTCATTCTCTTAGGAAAGATATTGTTCTGGTATTTTGACTTTAATCTGTGCAAAGTAACTCACTCATTGTACCCCTTTCACAGGAAAAAGCACGCAAACATTCTTGCGCTCTGTATATTCAGAAAATGCTTACCTTTTTTACAGGAATAAAATTCCTCTCCAGGCCTTAACAGTAACCAATTTATTTATTTCTACAGCCTTACACTCCTTCCTTTCACAGGCTCCAGAGTTAATTACTGATAGGGATTTCTTAACAGGAGGACCCGGTTGTCTTAGTTACCTGACCTAATCTGATTTCGTTATAAGAGTTGTTGCATTCTCATTGTGCTAACTTCTGACTTGTCTTTCCTCCTTTCCTCCTTTCACCAGTGGAACTCCCTGCTGGAAATGTTTAACTTGTGTGTCTTTTCATTTTTGTGTATTATTTCCTTACAGCTGGCACGTCATAGTTGGCTTGTTCTTAATAAGTCTTAGGTCATTTTAAGTATGGCACCTGGCCCACAGCACCCTCTCTAGTGAGCAGACACATTTTGCAAACTCCAGAGCACAGAGGAAGGATTAGTCCCTAAGCTCCTGAGCATGTGCAGAGTGCCACCCATTAGCCAGGACTGCCTAGGACCATTTTAAGAGTGCAGTCAGGTCACACCTTTCAATCAGATACAGGCATTTTTAGGCCACCCCTTCCCTTTTTGCTGCTAGTCTAAGCACAGGCAAAAGGCTAAGCCACCATCTGGCACTCTTCTAAACGTGTGCACGCGCGCCATGGGTGGATGTGCGCAGGGGGGCCTTCTTGAGAAATTTACCCAAGGGAAGCCTGGCGCTTCATGCGCCAAGGTTTGCCATTAGACCCCAGACTCGTCTCGCTTCAAACGCGGACAGTCACCTTGTGTGAATTAATGTCACTGGTTCCTCTTCGGGGGGGGCTAGGACAGTTTTCACTTATGGGGGTCGCACATATTAGGTTCTTACTTGGCAAGAGGACCAAGCTTGGCGCACGCTCCTGACTCTTCCGCAAGCGGGCAGAGTTGGCAGCCGTGAACCTCGCTTTGCGCACCTTTGCCAAAGAACGCTTAAACATAATTGCTGACAGCCAGTTTCCTAGGAATTTGCTTCACAGTCTACCGGGAGCACACATCACTCCCGTGATAGACAAGAATTTGCTGAGTTTGTTCCTCACAGCTCAATTTCATTTGCGAAACCGCACGGAAGCGCTCTATATTGCCCACATCCGAAGTCACCAAGACCCACCGGGTCCGATTTCCGCGGGCAATAGCAGAGCGGCTGCGGCTGCAAAGGAAATTCAGCAACGTTCAGTGTTAGGTGTTTTCACCACTCCAATTCAAAGTCATGCATTCTTTCACCAAAATGCCAAAGTGCTCGCAAGACAGTTCAACCTGCCACTTTCCAAAGCCCAAGGCACAGTTCGCTCTTGTCTGCATCATGCAGGGGCACCGGGGGGGGCTCGTGGGGGGTTAGCCCATGAGGGACAGAGGCCATCCAGGTGTGGCAAATGGACGTCACACATCCCCACATCTTGGCAAATGGCAGTACATGCACGTTTGCATTAATACCTTCCCACAGTTTGTTTGGGTAACAGCACAGAAGGGAGAAACGGCTCCCCATGTGGAGCAGCATCTCCTTTCCCACGGCCAAGAGCGAACCTCGGCACACGAAGTCCGATGACGCCCCAGCTTACAGCTCCAGGCAGCTGGCCACCTTCAGGGCCACCTGGGATATTCAGCACACCTTTTGGCATTCCATACAATCCGCAGGGACGAGCGATTGTGGAACGGGCCTATCGGACACTTAAGTCCTACATTGACAAACAAACAGAAAGGGGGGGAACAACATCCCATAGTTGCACAGTAATTGCTATCCTATAAGTGCAATAACTAACTAACTCTTTCAGACTTTTTATCTCCCAAACAAGTCTCTTCCCCATGCAGGTCCCAGAGGCCAGAGTCAGACCCGGATGATTGCAAAGAGCGGCACCAGTCACTGCCCTGGATGTCATCAGCTGTCCGTCTTCCTTTATGACTTACATCTCCAAAGACATTTCTATGAACATTTTGCATACTCAGTGCTACTTCTGAGGACCATGCTTTTCCACAAAACAAGACTTTTCCAAGCTCAAGTTACACATGAAACCCCACCAAGAAGGGAAGCCTCATCCTCAAGAAGCTGCTGAATGTCTTTTTATTATCTGTAGTTGCTCATTATTTATTCATGCCTTGTACAATGCTCCAGTTGGGATTTGCAAGGGACACTTGAATTTCTGTATATTGTTAATAACGGCCAGCTTCCACCAAAGGAAGCCAGACCGGCCCATGTTTTGCACCGGCCCATTGCTTGGAAAGATTGAGCACCCGGTAGCCGGCTATCTCCAGCCATTGTAAGTTTCACACCTCTCCATAGGTGCTAGAAAGACATTTGCACAACGCCAGAAGCTGCAGAGATAGCTTAGAATCACCCCAGGTCACAGTAAGAGATCAATGACACATCTCATTATCTTGCCTTGCTACAGAAAGCAGTCTGGATTCAGACCCACAGCTCTGAAAAACCAGGCTGCAGTCAGCGTGTCAGGCTTAGCCATAGGCAACGCTCGGAGAATTGGTCAATTGGCTTGCGGATTAGCAAAAGCCATTAACCACACCTCCTCAGCAATAGCGCTGCTCAGCCAGGAGCAGGCAGAGCTTCGCCATGCCATACTGGATAATCAAGCAGCCATCGATTACCCCCTGTGGTTACATCATTTGGGTTGCGAATCTGTCCACAGCATGTGTTGCTTAAATCTCACAGACAATACCCACAAGATACAGAGCCAGCTCACGGACCTCCACACCCTAGTTAGGAACATCAAGGAGGATTCTTCATGGGGGTGGTAGGACTCCTTGTGGTCGTGGTTCCCATGGGGACAGCTTCAGACGACACTCAAAGTGATTGTGGGGGTGGTAATACTGGGCACAACAGTGTGTTGTTTCGTGCAATGTATTCCCTCACTGCTATCGAGATGTCCCCCATGGAGGGAACCCCGAAGCGTCATTCCCGCTCAACAGCTGATGCCTCTCTTGCGCAGAATTGCCGGTCAGGCTCTTAAGTAAAACAGAAAGGGAAGATGCGGATTACCCATGCCCATCTGGCATGGAAACGGCCCTTGCAGAGGCCACTTTGGTGAGAAGGCTCCCAGCCGTGGGCTCTGCGGGCAGAGAAATTAAGGGGGGTGGATTAATGATAGGGTTTGATTCACCCAATTCCTTGACCTGACCAGTGGTTCTGCTGAGAGAGCGAATATCTAACTCCGTTACCCATTAAGGTAATCACTCATCTCCGAGTTTAGCCTAATCCCTGGTGCAAATAGAAGCCATATTTACTCTGGCGTAAGCCTTAGACAATGGTTTCCCTCTGTCAGTGTTTGCCTTAGTTAATTAACTTCCCCAAGAGAAGTTCTCAATTAACCCGGGTAAATGGGTGATGTGATTTTCTGTCAGATGACCATTCTACCATGTGCAGCCTTGGACATAATATATACTGATGATTTTCCCTCAATAAATCACTGGTCTTCACTCCATCTTGCCTCGTGTCGTTCCTTTGACCAGTCTCCTCCGGGATCCTAAGGGCCTCCTCACGGCCCCAATCCAACAAAGACTGACAGCTGTCACCACTTCTTCTGGCAGGGAGTTCCATAGACCAGTAATCCTCTGGGTGAAAAAGTACTTTCTCTTATTTGTTTGAGAACTAGTACCCAAAAGTTTCATGGAGTGCCCCCTAGTTCTAGTGTTATGCGATAGGGAAAACAGTTTTTCCTTAACTACTTTGTCCACACCGTGCATGATTTTATAAACTTCAATCAGGTCACCTCTTAGACGCTGTCGTTCAAGAGTGAAAAGGCCCAACTGTTGCAACCTCAGATGGTAAGGAAGGTGTTCCAGTCCCCTAATCATTTTGGTTGCCCTCCTCTGCACTTTCAAGTCACAGTTTCCAAATTCTTAAGCCAAGCAAGCAATTAGTGCTGTGACAAAACAAACAGCTGAAAATTTTCGCTGGAAGAGATGATTTCTATGGCATTGCGAACCAGAGAAATCATCTCTGAATTTTTCACCCAGCCAAAGTGTTCAGCAGAGGGAAAAGTATGGATGCGCATGGGTTTTGATACACGCTGATTGTAACAACGACAGTAGAGAAAAATGGGGCCCCTATGTAAATATGACATGTCTTGTGAATGAGTATTAATGTGTTTTGTGTTATGCCTAATTCTTTTACATTATGTAAGTAACGTTTTGATTTTTTCAAACTTCTCTCCTAACACCACATTTCAAGAGCAATTTGCTTTTTTGAAGTCAGCATCAGCCTTGACTTGAGTTCCAGCCCTTTGTGTATTGTATAATGCTTCTTTCTTCACAGCCTGCTTAGTTAATTAACTCTTCACTGACAGGATTACTATCCTTTTTCCACAGGAACTTTGAACTCAAGAGAGCTTTACATTTTAATTAACTGATAGAAACCTGTTAAAGTTAGGTTCTGACTTTTTCACTTGCTGTAGGCTCTCTGTCATTGGGATTCTAATGCTTGCATTTTTTTCTCTCAGGTTATTAATGCATACTCCAGGAATTGGTGTTTTTCTTCCTTTGTCTTTTTCTATGACTTACTGTCCCTTTGAGTCCAGCCTGCACTTCTTTAGCAGGACTCGAACTATGTTTTGCATTTAATGGCAATCTTTACAATTCCACAGGTCGAGTAATTGAGGAATGGACTAACCTACATTGACTTTTCTTTTAGTTAAACAGGAAGGGGGAGGAGGACCCGGAGTTCTTTATACTGTCTTATATACCTATAATTATAAAAATTAACTTTTTCAGACTTTTTCACCAGGAAGAGTCCAAGGCTGTCTCTGCAGCCATTTTTCTCCTCTGCAGATACCAGCCAGGTGTATTAGAAGGTGAGGCTCTGTTGTGTTCTAAGAGTGTAACCTTCCAACATGTGATATCAATGTATCTGAACCAATGTAACCTTACCTATGAGTAACAATGTAACCTTCAGCTGTATCACATAAACCCTGTAATAGGACGCGAGCTAATGACCACCAGCTGGCAGCAGCGAGCGTCCAAGCTCTCTTGGTTCAAACCCATCAAGGACCGCAGCGCGGGAAGTTTTCCCGCTGCTACCTACACCTGGACAAGAAGGGCGTGACCAGCCATGACGTCACGCGGACCAGTAGCCAACGGGCTACCGTGGAGCCACATTCAAAAGACGCTACTACCATATATATAGAGCTGTTCGTCCGCCATTACCTCATGTTCCCTCTGCCCACCATGCAATAAACCTGAGTTACCCCAGCCTTTGGCTGTGCCTTGTGTCTTGACTCTCATACACTAAATTGGCGACGAAGGTGGGATATGGATCCCCATGGAGCCAGGACACAGAGCGGGTTCAACATCACCAAACCGCAAGACTGGGAGCTCTTTGAGATGGACTTCCAGGCGGCACTGGTGGAACTCAAAGTCAAAGAAGACGACGAGGAAAGGAAGAGGGCCATCCTCACCCGCATGCTCGGGATGGAAACCAAGCGGACGCTGGTGGGCATCCTCGCACCGAAGAAGGTGAGCGATTTCAAAGCCGGTGACATCATGAAACTGCTGCGTGAGCGGTTCCGACCCTCGAGGGCAATGTTTCCCGCTCGGAGCGCGTTTTGGAGGCGAGTTCAAGCGCCGGACGAGTCGGTAGAAGCCTTCGTAACGGCTATGAGGGTAGCCGCCGCCCCCTGCAAATGGGACCACATCCTAGATATGGCCCTCAGGGACGGAGTGCTGTGTGGCCTGAAGGACAAGGAAGTGCAGCGCAGCCTGATGAACAAGGAGCCACCCCCCACGTTGGAAGAGGTTGTAGAGGCCGCGGAAGCCGCGGAATCCACGAATGCTGGAGTAGATGAGATGCACAAGTGGCGTGAGTGGCGTCCGAGGGCCGGCAAAGCGGAAAACTCTTCCCACGGGAAGTCCGGTCAGTCGGTGCATGCAACCCGACCGACCTCGAAATCATCCTCAGAAAGCAGCGATGGCGAGGAGGTCCAGAAGGTCCGGAGAGGCGGGCGCCGCTGCGATGGTTGCGGAGCGGCCCATGAGCGCGTGAAGTGCCCATTCAGGAAAGCCGAGTGTTTCAACTGTGGACGTCGGGGGCACATCGCCAAGGCGTGCAAGAAGCGGAAAGAGGACCGGAGACAGTCACAAGACCGCTCAGCCAGACCGGACCGTCCAGCGAGATCCAAAGATGGCGCCCGGGCCACGAGGAAGCAGGACGGCGTGGGCCGCATCTCGGACGACAGCGAGGGCGACGCTCCTGTGTTCAGCGTGTCTGCGGGACAGCCCCATTACTTTGTTGAGGTACTAGTACAAGGGACCCCCATTAGGATGGAAGTTGACTCGGGGTCCTCCTATTCTATAATTCCCCAGAGAGAGTTCTTGAAAATTGACCCCCACGTGCGGCCCAAACTTAAGGCGTTGAGAGCCACACTACGGGACGTACAGGGGAACAGCATTCCGGTGTTGGGGGTCGGAACATTCCGGGTCCGTTTTAAGAGACATTCTGCGGAACTTCCCCTAGTGGTGCTAAAGGGGGGGAGTTGTAGCCTCCTCGGAACCCAGTGGTTTCAGCCCTTAGGTCTGTTCATAGGGGGGGTGCATGCCGTAGGCGAGGACCCAATACAAGCGGCGTGTGACGCACACCCCGCTGTGTTTAAAAGTGGACTGGGAAAGTTCAAGGGACCCCCTGTAGCCTTCGACTTAGATCCGGAGGTCCGCCCGATAAGACTTAAACCGCGCAGGGTACCGTTCGCGCTAAAGGACAAAATAGAGGCGGAACTGGACAAACTGGTGGGTCAAGGGATTCTTGTTCCTGTGGATTCCGCGGAGTGGGAGACTCCAATTGTAACAGCACTGAAGGCTAACGGGGAGGTGCGCATTTGCGCTGATTATAAGTGTACCATTAATAAGGCAATCCGCCCTAATGCATACCCGGTGCCAGTGGTCAGCCACCTTCTGGCCAGGCTGAATGGGGGAAAGTGTTTCGCTAAACTCGATTTAGCACAGGCCTACCAGCAACTCCCGGTAACCCCCGCCACAGCGGCGGCACAAACTATAGTCACACATAAGGGGGCGTTCCAGGTGTCGAGGTTACAGTTCGGCGTGAACTCGGCACCTGGCATTTTTCAGTCGCTTGTGGAACGCCTCCTGAAGGGGCTGGAGGGGGTGTTGCCATATTTTGATGACGTGTTGATAACGGGGGGGAGTAAGGCCGAGCTGGCCCACAGATTGGATAAGGTCCTGACCGTGTTCGAAAAAGCAGGGCTGCGACTGAGAAAAGACAAATGTGTATTTTTCGAAACAGAGGTTGAGTTTTTAGGGTTCCGTGTCACACCCGAGGGAATTAGGCCGTCCAAGTCTAAGGTAGCCGCCATTAAGAAAGCCCCTCGCCCCACTTCCAAAACCGAGCTACAGTCGTTTCTGGGGCTTCTCAATTTCTACCATACCTTCCTTCCACGGAAGGCGTCTGTTGCCGAACCGCTCCATCGGTTACTTAAAAAAGAGGTAAAGTGGCAGTGGGGTGACGAGCAAGAAAGAGCGTTCACAGAGTTAAAGCAACTCCTCACATCCGAGGCAATCCTGACGCATTTCGACCCCAAACGGCCCATAGTTTTAGTCTGCGATGCATCCCCGGTGGGGGTGGGGGCGGTGCTTTGCCACGTGTTGAACGACGGAAGGGAGGCCCCGATAGCATTTTATTCAAGGTCCCTGTCCCAAGCGGAACGGAATTACGCACAGACCGATAGGGAGGCATTAGCGATAGTAGCGGGAACCAAGAAATTTCACGACTTTCTGTATGGTCGGCCGTTCAAGGTCGTTACCGATCATAAGCCCCTGTTAGGAATATTCACTGCAAATAAGCCCACGCCACAGATCCTGTCCCCGAGGATGCTGCGGTGGGCTATTTTTCTTAACGCATATCAACATGAGTTAGAATACCGGCCAGGGAAGGAAATCTGCCATGCAGACGCGCTCTCGCGGTCACCGTTACCCTTGTCGGACGACCAGAAGGCAGGGGCAAGAAGAGACCGCCAGGTATTATTAATAGAGGTTTTGGAGTCACCCCCGATAGTACCGGCCGACGTTGCCAAGGCGACCGGAAAGGATAGAACACTAGAGAAAGTATGCTCGTGGGTGCAGAAGGGGTGGCCGGCGTCATCCCCAGGCGCGGAATTCGACCCATTTTTCCGAAAGCGAGTAGAATTGTCTTTGGAGAGGGGGTGCCTTTTGTGGGGCCAACGGGTGGTGGTTCCTACGTCCCTGCGGCCGAAGGTGCTAAAGCTGTTGCACGTCAGCCACCCGGGAATCGTCCGCTCCAAGGCGTTGGCCCGGAGTTACTTCTGGTGGCCCCAGCTGGACGCCGACATAGAGCATTTGGTTGGCACTTGTGAGGCATGTCAGTGCTCCCGACCGGAGGTGGCCCGCCTCCCGCACAGGGAATGGGACGCAGCAAGGGGACCATGGTCCAGGGTACACGTAGATTTTGCTGGCCCGTTCCGAGGAACCATGTTTCTCCTGGTGGTGGATGCATACTCAAAGTGGCTGGAGGTCATCCCGGTAAAGAGCACTTCCTCCGCCGCTACCATTCGCCAGCTAAGGAGGGTCTTTTCCACGTTCGGTTTACCCGACACTTTGGTCAGCGATAATGCCAGTTGCTTCACGTCCGCTGAGTTCGCAGCATTCATGGAGGCAAATGCAATTCGGCATGTCACATCCGCACCGTTTCACCCGGCCACGAATGGCCAAGTGGAACGGTTGGTGCGCACCACAAAAGATGCGCTGCGGCGCATGGGCTCGGGAGATCTAAATCACCAGGTTTGTCAATTTCTATTAGCGTATAGAGTGACCCCCTTAGCGTCGGGATACTCGCCGGCGGAGCTGCTGATGCGGAGGAAACTGACCACGCTTTTGTCCAGGCTAGACCCGTCGAGGGTCGAGGACAAAGGGAAGAATATAGGGTTAGCGGTCTCGAAAGGTTTCGGCGTCGGCGATCCTGTACACTGCCGGAACTATGCCAACGCAGGCCCAGCCTGGGTGCCAGGGACGATAATAGAGCAGACGGGGCCAGTGTCTTATCGGGTGGAAACTAGCACCGGCCTCCTATGGAGGAGGCACGCGGACCAACTGAGGCACCGAGTGAGCGAGGGGCCGACCAGTGGGGCACAGCGACAGGATTCAGCGATAGGGTTCTCCCCCACCCGTTTAGCCCAAGGGGGAGACAAGGGGGAAAGCAGCGAGCCCGACTCATATCCTTTTGATACCCCAGTTCTATCCGAGCCCGGGGGGAGGGAAAAGGAGTGTGCGGCCGCCGCTGCCGCTTCCCCCGGATCCGATTTTGATTTTGATTTTGCTAGCCGGGGGGGTTTTTCGGAGTGTTCCTCCACCCATCCAAGCGAGAAGAGGGGTTTTTCGTTAGCCCCCAGTGCCCCCGGTTCTTCCCAAACAAAGCACACACCTCCCAACAAAGCCGCAGAGTCGCGGCAAACCACTAACAAGTCATCCTCTCCGATTGCAGGGCAGGAAGCCAGGGAGCAAGGAGGAGGGAGCGAAGCCGGGGCAGGGCAGCCCGCGCCGAGACCCCAGCGTGTTCGAAATAAGCCATCTTGGCTGAGAGACTTCGTCTCATCCTAGGGGGGAGGAGTGTTGTGTTCTAAGAGTGTAACCTTCCAACATGTGATATCAATGTATCTGAACCAATGTAACCTTACCTATGAGTAACAATGTAACCTTCAGCTGTATCACATAAACCCTGTAATAGGACGCGAGCTAATGACCACCAGCTGGCAGCAGCGAGCGTCCAAGCTCTCTTGGTTCAAACCCATCAAGGACCGCAGCGCGGGAAGTTTTCCCGCCGCTACCTACACCTGGACAAGAAGGGCGTGACCAGCCATGACGTCACGCGGACCAGTAGCCAACGGGCTACCGTGGAGCCACATTCAAAAGACGCTACTACCATATATATAGAGCTGTTCGTCCGCCATTACCTCATGTTCCCTCTGCCCACCATGCAATAAACCTGAGTTACCCCAGCCTTTGGCTGTGCCTTGTGTCTTGACTCTCATACACTAAAGGCTCCAACCCCAGAATTCCAGGAGATGTTAGATGTCCAGCATCGGCCAGCACAGTGGCTACCATCGCTCAACTTATTCATTTTTACCAATTTTTGATGATTTTGGCATGCTTTTACCCCGGGGGGATTTATACACATAACCGTTTACCCCTGGCAGGAGGTGGTCACACACACACATTGTGAAGACGACAGCCAAACGGTAATGAGTTCAAGATCCAAGCAAATCGTGAGAGGCAAAAATGGGTGTAAGTTTTTAAATGTTAGAATCGGTTTGCTTGGATCACAGACACACATTGCACATCTCCAAGAACTCAACCTTACATATGCTCAAGAACTCAATGTTACATATGCATCGGGACTTCTATGAACCATAACATTCAGTAAAATTCAGTAACATATAGACTTTTGCCCTCATATCAACTCTTATCAATGAACTCTAATGTACTAGATCAAACACAAATTCTCAATCAACCTTTAAGCACCCCAACAGATGAATGAAGTTACTTATGGACAGATTGAACTAAAGCAAACATGGTTTTAAGTACTATTGGCAACAGAAGAGCAACATAATGCTTTTGTATATGTCACTATCTGTAATCTCTTGTATCTGCTTTTTATATATTATTTTTGAATTCTTTGATTTTACACAATGCTAAAAGGGTGTGTTTCCCCAGGGGCTTTTCAAGGGGCAGATGAATATGAATTCTGCACACGATTTTTGCATATACTCAAACCTGCCACACCTATTGTTACACATTACCAAGAAATCACGTTTTGACCATTGGTGGGGGAACAGGGAGGCCAATCTCATCCTCTTGCTCAGGCCTGTCCAATCCCCAAGCCAAAGTAACCTCCCTGGCTTGTAATCTTTAATTACTCTGTGTTTATTCATGTCTGTGTCAATCATACAACCTACAAGAAGTGCTGAAAAATAACATTCATGATTCTGCCTCCCACATTGTATGGCTATTGCTATTGGATATTGCTGTTTTTTGCAATGTACTCCACAGATGTTGGGCAGGTGCAAATCTGTATGTCAAACTAAATATCAAGAACCATCGCATGGTGATATGCGCAGAATACACACCAGGTCATGAAAGATGTCAAATATCACAGTTTGTCTCTCCATTATTAGAAATAAAGGGGAAATGTTGGGATGGTAATCAGCTTGATCCAAGATCATAATAAAATTATATACCATATTTAATATAAAAGGATTTTGAACTGTGATGACTGTCACACCAATTGACCTCTTGCCAGTCAGCAACAGAGCTTGAATTCTTAACTAAAGCAAGGTCAGCAGACCTTTTG